>OZ004600.1:131468652-132068652 GCA_963924605.1 Malthinus seriepunctatus
AGAGGGATATAGAGATAGATAAACAGACTTATACAGCGACTGATGTAATGAGAGAAAAACATAGTAAAATAGAGGGAGTTAGAGATAGATTCAGAGATAAGGAGATAGATAAAGAGACTAGTGAAATGAGAGAAAAACATAGTTAAATAGAGAGAGTTAGAGATAGATTCAGAGATAAGGAGATAGATAAAGAGATTGATGAAATGAGACAAAAACATAGTAAAATAGAGGGAGTTAGAGATAGATTCAGAGATAAGGAGATAGATAAAGAGGCTGATGAAATGAGAGGAAAACATAGTAAAATAGAGGGATATAGAGATAGATAAACAGACTTATACAGCGACTGATGTAATGAGAGAAAAACATAGTAAAATAGAGGGAGTTAGGGATAGATTTAGAGATAAGGAGATAGATAAAGAGGCTGATGAAATGAGAGGAAAACATAGTAAAATAGAGGGAGTTAGAGATAGATTCAGAGATAAGGAGATAGATAAAGAGACTGGTGAAATGAGAGAAAAACATAGTTAAATAGAGAGAGTTAGAGATAGATTCAGAGATAAGGAGATAGAAAAGAGACTGATGAAATGAGAGAAAAACATAGTAAAATAGAGGGAGTTAGAGATAGATTAAGAGATAAGGAGATAGATAAAGAGGCTGATGAAATGAGAGGAAAACATAGTAAAATAGAGGGATATAGAGATAGATAAACAGACTTATACAGCGACTGATGTAATGAGAGAAAAACATAGTAAAATAGAGGGAGTTAGGGATAGATTCAGAGATAAGGAGATAGATAAAGAGACTGTGAAATGAGAGAAAAACATAGTAAAATAGAGGGAGTTAGAGATAGATTCAGAGATAAGGAGATAGATAAAGAGACTAGTGAAATGAGAGAAAAACATAGTTAAATAGAGAGAGTTAGAGATAGATTCAGAGATAAGGAGATAGATAAAGAGATTGATGAAATGAGACAAAAACATAGTAAAATAGAGGGAGTTAGAGATAGATTCAGAGATAAGGAGATAGATAAAGAGACTGGTGAAATGAGAGAGAAACATAGTAAAATAGAGGGAGTTAGAGATAGATTCAGAGATAAGGAGACAGATATAGAGACTGACGAAATGAAATAAAAACAGAGATAAAGCGACTGATAAAGAGAAAGACAGAGTGAGAGAGAGGAGAAGGAACCTGGAAAAACACCCGGGGTTTTCTCTGTCTCTTTTTCTGTTTTTTATCTATCTAAGTCTTTATCTCTGTATCGTTGTCTCTTTCTCCTTATTCTCTCTCTTATCTCCTTATTTCTATCTCCTTATCTCTGAATCTAACTCCCTCTATTTTATTATGTTTTTCTCTCATTTCATCACTCTCTTTTCTATCTCCTTATCTCTGAATCTATCTCTAACTTCCTCTATTTTACTATGTTTTTATCACATTTCATCAGTTTCTTTATCTATCTCCTTATCTCTGAATCCATCTCTAACTCCCTCTATTTTACTATGTTTTTTTCTCATTTCACAGTCTCTTTATCTATCTCCTTATCTCTGAATCTATCCCTAACTCCCTCTATTTTACTATGTTTTTCTCTCATTACATCAGTCGCTGTATAAGTCTGTTTATCTATCTCTATATCCCTCTATTTTACTATGTTTTCCTCTCATTTCATCAGCCTCTTTATCTATCTCCTTATCTCCTAATCTATCTCTAACTCCCTCTATTTTACTATGTTTTTCTCTCATTTCACAGTCTCTTTATCTATCTCCTTATCTCTAAATCTATCCCTAACTCCCTCTATTTTACTATGTTTTTCTCTCATTACATCAGTCGCTGTATAAGTCTGTTTATCTATCTCTATATCCCTCTATTTTACTATGTTTTCCTCTCATTTCATCAGCCTCTTTATCTATCTCCTTATCTCTTAATCTATCTCTAACTCCCTCTATTTTACTATGTTTTTCTCTCATTTCATCAATCTCTTTATCTATCTCCTTATCTCTGAATCTATCTCTAACTCTCTCTATTTAACTATGTTTTTCTCTCATTTCACTAGTCTCTTTATCTATCTCCTTATCTCTGAATCTATCTCTAACTCCCTCTATTTTACTATGTTTTTCTCTCATTACATCAGTCGCTGTATAAGTCTGTTTATCTATCTCTATATCCCTCTATTTTACTATGTTTTCCTCTCATTTCATCAGCCTCTTTATCTATCTCCTTATCTCTTAATCTATCTCTAACTCCCTCTATTTTACTATGTTTTTCTCTCATTTCATCAGTCTCTTTATCTATCTATAACTCCCTCTGTTTTACTATGTTTTTAGCTCATTTCATCAGTACCTGTATATGTCTGTACTGGTCTAATTTCTTTAGAATTGGGTTTTAACAACTAAAGTACTAAAGAGACAGTGGATAATAATTAAAGACTTGGATTTTAACGTGTAAGGCAATCAAGAGAATAAAGGAGTAGGACAGGGAATATCTTTTTCGAGATAATTGAAAAAGAAGAAGATTATTGAGAGAAATTCTTTAAGGGTGCTGTTATCTCTGGAAAAAAAGTCAAGATCTACATGATTTTTCTGTTTATTAAAATGAAAAAATACACAAAAATATCTTCTATTACCTATAATATACATATTTAATATAATTATGTGCACAAGAAAATTATAACAATATACTATTAATTAATTTTACAAATTCAAAACTAATTATTTGTAAACAATTTATTATTGATTGACGGGCCAACGCTTAGTAAATCACCAAAGCGAGATTCAAGAGACATAACAGTCCCTTTAATGATTCAGTCTTGTGTCCTAATCGATGTATGCAGCAGAAATTAAAAATTGTAAAAATAGCTATACCATTAAAAAAAAGATTAAAGGTTGCAGCCCAGGGCATGAGCGGCAACAAGTCCACCCCTCGTTAGATTTGGAAAGAAATAACTGTAACAAATAAAGCTTGAGGAGTCATCGCTTGAGGAGTTCTGCTCATCAAGCGGTGGCCCACAAGACATAATACATAATTAAAACAATAAATAATTACAAAATATTAATTAATATTAAAACTGGTAATGGCTGCTTATCGAGTAGCTGGTAGGTAGGTGGCGTCGCTTCAACCCTGCACCTTGTCCGAGAGAGTACGAGGGGTGCCACCCCCGTCCACCACTGGGGGTTGTCCTCGAAATTGTCGGTTGTTGCTCCTCCTCCTTAGTCTCTAATGCGCATGCGCGTGGACTCCGTGTAGGAGTGCGCATGTGCGTTGGCGCCGGGCGGGGAGGGGTAGGGGGGAGGGGACCGCCGACCCCCCTCCCACCTACCCCTCCCCGCCCGGCGCCAACGCACACCCACATTCCAACATGGAGACCACGCCCATCGCCACATTAAAGACCACAAAAGAGGAACAACCTCCGACCAATTCGAGGACAACTCGCAGTGGTCTTAGAGGTTGCTTCCCCTCGCGCTCTCTTTAACGTGGAGAAGAGCTGTTGGAAGCAACTTACCTAGCTGCTACTCTTCGCTAGCGATGACCAGTAAATAGGGGTAGCTACCCTTCTAAGCAAGCAATGAATTTAAATTGAAAAAAATTAATTTAAAAAAAACTAATCGAGAGGTGTAGCTACCCTTCTACTTAAATACAATCCAAAATAAATTAAAAATAAATTAATCTTGGTCCGTTAAATCTCCTAATCCTCATGTTGGGTCCAAAACCAGAAGACACTGTCGGCTTGATAAGAATAAGCATCTTGCCGAATCAAAGGTGGAATGTAATCTGAAACTAATTGAGATGTTAGTCTGATGTACCCATTTTGGACACAAGCTGAATCGTTAAAAGGACTTTTGCTTCCTAAAGTGCTTCTTTGCTTCTTTTGGTCCATTAAGTTTTCTAAAAATCCTCTTGATGTGGACTAAAAGGCACTCTCACTGTCGACGATTGAACGGAAACTAAAATAAGATTTGTTTTAGTATGTATTTTAGGCATGTTTCAATTAAGTAATTAATTTTTAATTTGCAATAAACATTAAATAAAAATACATGCAGGATTCAGCATAACAAAAAGCAAACAAACTTCTAGAGTATATTCTATATTTCAAATTAATTAAAATAACTTACTTAAATTTTAGTAATTTTCGTCCAATGATTATTTCCAATTATTTAATTAACTTTTAATAACCAATAATTAAACATAATTGGACCCAAAATATCTCGAAAGCGCTGTCAGTAAATAAACTTAGATAAAGTAACTTCAACTTGGTCCATTAAGTTTTCTTGTAATCCTCTCGATGTTAGGCAAAATAAAGCACTGTTAGTCACAAGACCATCTTTCAAAGTCGAAAATTTGAACGGAAACTGAAATAAGAAACGTTTTAGTATGTAATAGGCATGTGTCGATTAACTAATTAAAAATACAAGGTGTAAGCAAAGTGCTTCAATAAAGTTCTAGGAGGGCGAGTTCTCTACTTAAAATTAGGTACTTACTTTAATTTTAGTAGTTATCGCCCAATGATTATTTCCAATTAATTAACCAATAATTACAAATATTTTGATTCAAAATATCTCGAAAGCGCTGTGAGAAAATAAACTTAGGTAAAATAACTTTAACTTGGTCCATTAGGTTTTCTAAAAATCCTTTTGATGTGGACCAAAAGACGATAGAACGGAAACTGAAATAAGATATGTTTTAGTATATGTTTCGATTAAGTAATTAATTTATATTGAAAAATAAAAATTAATTACAAAAAAAGTACATGCAGCATGCAGCATAGCAAAAAGCAAACAACTTCTAGGGTGTCTTCTCTATTTAAAATTAATTAAAATTACTTACTTAAATTTTAGTAATTTTCGCCCAATGATTATTTCGAATTAATTAACTTTTAGTAACTAATAATTCAACATAATTATTTTGATCCAAAATAGCTCGAAAGTAAATAAACTTAGATAAAATAACTTCAACTTGGTCCATTAAGTTTTCTTGTAATCCTCTCGCTGTTTGGCAAAATGAAGAACTGTTAGTTACAAGACCATCTTTCCAAGTCCAAGATTTGAACGGAAACTGAAATAAGAAATATTTTAGTATATGTTAGGCATGTTTCGACACAGGAGTCAACCAATGATTATTTTTAATTAAGTAATTAATTTTTAATTTTCAAACAAATTAATTAGCAAAATGCTTCAACAAACTTCTAGGGTTAACTTCTAGTACAGTTTTCGTGAACTCTGAGCCTCTAGAAGGAGCTGCCCGAAACACTATTTTGTGAATAGTTTAGAAAACAAAAAATACGGGAGCTCTAATTTTAAGGAGATATAACATAAGTACCCCCAAATATCTCGAAAGCTCTTTTAGAAAATTATACTTACAATAACTTTTTCTTAGTCCATTCGAATTTCCAAATGAATTTCTTTCATTCCTAGAATTTCTAGGCAGCATCACTTAAGGGACCATCTATTCAAGTCAAATGTTGAACAGAATCTGAAATTGAGACATGTTTTAGTATTATGTCACGACACAGACTGGATCGTCAAAAGCATTAGTCACTAGTGCCTTTATATTAATTTATGCTTGTTTGAATTACATGGCCATAATCAACCAATGATTGTTTCCAATTAATTTATTCATTTGCAAAATTAATTAATTAAAAATAATTGTTTCTAAAATCACTAGTGCCTTTTATATTTATTTGATCAATTTTCTCAACAGCTTCACTTTAAATATTTTCAACAAGAAACCACAAGAAGCAAAGGTATTTTCGGGAATATTTATTGCTATTTAGTAAATTAATTTAATTAGTTAAGGGAAGTTATCTTAAAATTCTTGAAGAAATTAAGTATCCGATTTACATAATAATTTAAATTAATTAAATGTTTAATTGTTAAGAGATATTTTACATAAAGTAAGAAGTTTATTAACTAAAGTCCGTTTTGCAAATAGGCCAAAACTTAAGAAATTATTAACTCTAAAAATACTTATGTATTTGCAAAATATCTCGTACACTTTACGTACCCTTAAAAAGACAAAAAGTACTTACATTAATCTTTGTTAATTTTCTTGTAATCCTCTATTCTTTAATCCTCGGAATTATTCTGGTATAGAGGGCACTTCACGAACGATCTTCACAACTCCGAAGTTAAAGGAAAACTGAAATCAATTACGAAATATTTACTATAATAGACACAAAGTGATTCATTAAAAATTTAATGTTTATGATCCATTTTTATTTATTTTTATTTTCTTTTTACAAAATTTATTGTTATGCAAGGTAAATGCTTATCGCTACATTATACAGGGTGTTGAAGAGAATAGAATTTCAAACATCAGATTACTACGGATTTACATAATAATTTAAATTAATTAAATGTTTAATTGTTAAGAGATATTTTACATAAAGTAAGAAGTTTATTAACTAAAGTCCGTTTTGCAAATAGGCCAAAACTTAAGAAATTATTAACTCTAAAAATACTTATGTATTTGCAAAATATCTCGTACACTTTACGTACCCTTAAAAAGACAAAAAGTACTTACATTAATCTTTGTTAATTTTCTTGTAATCCTCTATTCTTTAATCCTCGGAATTATTCTGGTATAGAGGGCACTTCACGAACGATCTTCACAACTCCGAAGTTAAAGGAAAACTGAAATCAATTACGAAATATTTACTATAATAGACACAAAGTGATTCATTAAAAATTTAATGTTTATAATCCAGTTTTATTTATTTTTTACAAAATTTATTGTTATGCAAGGTAAATGCTTATCGCTACATTATACAGGGTGTTGAAGAGAATAGAATTTCAAACATCAGATTACTACGGATTTACATAATAATTTAAATTAGTTAAATGTTTAATTGTTAAGAGATATTTTACATAAAGTAAGAAGTTTATTAACTAAAGTCCGTTTTGCAAATAGCCCAAATGTTAAGAAATTATTAACTCTAAAAATACTTATAATGTATTTGCAAAATATCTCTAACACCCTACATACCCTTAAAAAGACAAAAAGTACTTACATTAATCTTTGTTAATTTTATTGTAATCCTCGATTCATTGATCCTTGGAATTATTCTGGTATAGAGGGCACTTCACGAACGATCTTTACATGTCCAAAGTTAAAGTAAAACTGAAATCAATTACGAAATATTTACTATAATATACACAAAGTGATTCATTAAAAATTTAATGTTTATAATCCAGTTTTATTTATTTTTATTATTATGCAAGTTAAATGCTTATCGCTACATTATACAGGACGTTGAAGAGAATAGAATATCAGATTTCCTTAGATTTACATAAAAAATTTAAATTAGTTAAATGTTAAATTGTTAAGAGATATTTTACATAGTGAGAAGGTCATTAATAAAGTTTATTTGGAAACTAGCGCTAAACCTAAATTAATTAATCAACTCTAAAATATTACTTGTAAAAAATTTATTACAAATACACCCTGAAATAGTTATTTGTATACCTAGTTCTAAAAGTAATGCTTTTCAACAGAAGCACCATAATCGCAGCAAGAGCGAAGCGAGGGCTGCGATGGTAAGGATGTAAAAGATGTAAGGATTTGTTGTAAAAAGTTATTTTTTTTGCTTTTTATTAAATTAATGGCTACGTATTTTAAGCACTACCTAATTGAAAATATTTTGTCATTTTTATAACATTTCAAATATAGGGAATTAAAACCCTTTTAATTCATTAAATAATAGAGAAGTTACATAATAAATCTTGCTTACCAATTTTTTCAGTCGTTTCATTTGGGAATGCACCTGGCTGCTTCATTTCCACGATTCCATCTTCATATCCAGGATTTTCTTTTTGAAATACCAACCAACTCGCACAGCCGTAGTAGTATGACAATATTCTTCTTCTAATCCTTATGTCGATGTGTTAAATGCACCGGCACTTGGAACGATCCATCCTACTCGAAAGTTAAATTGGAACTAAAATAAATTACGAAATATTTTACTATAAATGACACACAGTGAATCATTAAAAGTATCGAATACATTATCTATTGTTGTGCCTTTTAAATTTAAATTTTATATTTACACAACATTTTCGTTACGTATGTAAGGAAATATTATGTATTTTAATTCTTGTAAAAGTTGATTGTTTATTTGTTACTAAAAGCTTAGCAGAATAAAAAAATAATGTTTTAATTTAAAATTACCCATATTTTATTAATTTGTAAATATTAATTAATTTAATTTTGTTTATAAATAATCCTTAGAAATAAATTAAATAATACAACTAGTGTAATTGAAATTCAAATTTCGGCTTAACGCGTTTTACTTTAATTTGCTTTAATTAATTTGCTAAAGTGGTAAATGGGAAAAAGATAATATAAGTCAGATTTTCGCTATAAGTTCAGATTCTTACCACAGTAGCACAGATCAGCAAATTTTAGAAAAATAAGGGTTACTCATAGGTTATATCCCGAGAACTATGAATTTAATCAAGTAAATTAAGGGTAGCTTTTTTTGTAAAATTTTGCTTAGAATTTCAGAATTTACTGACAGATAGTTTATCTGACAGTTACGTTGTAAAAATATAATTTAATTACATAAACTGAAATCGGTGTAAAAGGCCATAAGTAGCAGGCACCTTTGTAGAAAATTAATTACTTAACTCCTGCTACTCTTCTGTGCTCCTGTCACTTCATCTTGTTCGTAACCTGCGTCTTATCAATTTTTATCAAAATTATCTGATTGACTTTCGCTTTTGAACCCCAAGAGCTGGAGGGTCCAAAATTTCCATAAGGAACGCTTAGATGTAACATCTATGTAGTAATTACTTTAACAAAATTTAACACTTTGTTTTCAATGATTCAAAATTTCAAAGAATTTTGAAGCATTAAAATTTAATAAATTCTTCAATGATAAACTCGATTTTTTGTGCTTAATTTTGAAGATTTTGATTTAAAACTTGGTAGGCATACTTAGAATAGTATTAGAAACAACTTCCAATAAAAAGAAATTTAAAAATCAAAGTTCATTTTTCGACAAGAGTAAACGTTAAATTTCTAAAAATTGAAGATCTGTGTTACTGATAAAAAAGTCAACTTATGGTGAAACTCGGTCTTTTATTGACTTTTTCCTCCCCACTTCCTACCAATAAATATAAATCAACCAATGGCGTTACACTATTGAACAAATAAGTGGGTGTAAATTGTTTGAATACTAGCAGACAGGTTGGTGTGTTATGGGTTGCCTGTATTAGGCGTAAAATTGTTAAACTAAGTTATAAGAGGTGCGATAGAATAAAAAACAGATTTAATAATTAATAAAATTTTATTTAAACTCAATTGTGTATAACTCAAATTATTTAAAAGCAAAATTGTCAGTATTATAACAATCAAATATTGATAAATATTTTTCCAAGCTCGTCTTTGCATTACCATCCACATTTGCATCCCTTAGTTTAACAATTTACTCTACTGACAATATTATTTAGTTAAAATTAAAATGTCGGATACCCTAAATATATTTGGTTTATGACTAGCAAATTTAAAAAATAAATAATAAATACGATTACATTGCATTTTGCGTAATTTGATCTTATACCACTTCAGTCTTATATAATAAATAATAGCAATTAATGATCCTTTATACAATTCAATTGTTATGTTTAAGTCTTAAGAGTATTTCGAGAAGACACAAACAAAAATGATATAACAATTTAAAAATACATATAAGAGAAGAGGGTAAATTTGAAATTTTGAAAAGTAAAGGAGGTTTTTAACATTTCAATTTTGTTGTACCCTCAAACCTTCGTAATATTTACACATTGTTTTTATGCAATTTACAAACTCGTCTTTTTTATACTTTTTCTAATTCAACAATTTTAGTTTTAATTATTATACAGTTACATTACACAAATGCTTTAATCACAAAACAATGGTAATATCTGGTAAGCCAAGTCAGTCCTAATTATGTTGTAATTTATCTAATTAAATTTCTAAATTTAGAGAAGGTACGACATCACATCTTTTTTTTTACTAATGTGTCGTTAAAGTTTTTTTGCACATTTAATAATGTCAAGACAGACGAACAATTTATTTACATTATAATAGATTTACTGTTATCTAACAGTAAAGGTGTACACACAAAGAGACTAGACATGTTTTTTAGAAAAGGGGTAAGTTTACAAAAAATGATAAACTCGTCACTTTTTGTAAAACCATTAAAAAAGTCTAGATGCTTCGCACAAACACCTTGAATAAGTTAACAAACTCTTTAGAACTTGACTCTCTAGTTTACAACAATTTACTTGCCATTTACAATTTTTCAAACGATCAAAAAATTTGCTCCCCAGAGCTTGGCTTTAATTAGTCTTAATATAGAGGCTTAAGAATTTTATATTTCACTATTTTATTCTTCCCTTAAACCTCTACTTTTAGGGAAATACATAAAATTAAAATTTACAGTACAATAGTGGTGTAGACAAAATAATCCAAAAACACCCTCCAATATGGTCAAAATATTTACAATAAACAGTACAAATTTTCCATAAAAAACTTAAAACTAAAACAAAACGCTTCGCAGATCACGTGACTTCTACATCTGAGCAAAAACTTAAAAAGAGCTCAGATAAGTGCAGCTGTCACTTGATCGGCGAAGGTAACCCTCTTCTAGCTGGGCTGAGGAGGAACAAGCTGAGTAGTTTGATGTAAAGAATTAATGGGATGATTACGAAGAGTTTGTAATCGTCGTGTTTCGCAAACTTCTCCGTGTAACACTTCAAAATATTCTTTAATTAGGGTCGCAATTTGAAAAGCTTGAGCTGTCGTTAAAATAACTTTACTTTGCTTGCGTTCGCTTCCTGTTATTATCATTAGGCAGTTTAAAGCTGGCGCGTAACTTAAAATACTCGTATATTCGTAAGTGCACAATGCGTTGCGAGATCTATGCTCTAACAAATGTAGTCCAACTTGGTCCACGGCAAGCCATAAAACTCGAGGCCAATTGGACGTAAACGATTGCTGGAAAATATTTTTTTTAATTACAATAGTACATTGTTTTATTAGGAGAGAAAGTACTATTTTATGCGACAAGACTGTGTTTGACTGATTAGCGAGCGTAGCGAGCAAGCCCGGCAATACAGGCGAGTCACACAAAACTATTTTCACTCCGTATAAAACATTTTATTTTTTCTTCAAACGTAAAACGTAAAGTTCAAAATTTTGAATGAGCACCATCTCTTGTCAATTACTTGTAAGTAGTTCAAATAATTTAGTACCAAATTAAAGCTTACCATGACGTCGAAAATTGTCGCTTTGTGTAAAGGCCAACTTTGAATTAAATTGAGGAAAGCTTGTTTAGCTTCGGACGCCGTCATTCCTCTCAACGACTGATGGTGCATAATTACTCCTTCTTGCGGAATCGTAGGTACCAAACGAGCAGGAAGACAATGACTAGCTATAGGCCTATAATCAGGTACTAAATCGCCACAATCGCCCAATTCTAATTGCGATTGAAGAGAAGTAAGCATCATCTACAACAAACAAGTTACACAACAGTTCAGAGAGTGTCCAAAGAGATTAACTTACGGCTTCCTTGTCAGTTATAGGGAAGCGATCGGCTCTGAGATCGTGAAGAACCTGATGGTACAAGAGTTCTTTTTCCACCGGATCCTTCAAATTAATGTAACTGTCCAAAAAGAGATGCTTCTTAAACAAGAAGAAGTGATACTGAGGTCTCGAACGTTTGGCAGTTCCTGTATTATTAACCGCAGATACGGCAGTCGCCATACGATATCTCTCCCATTTGGCCATAACATCGGCAACTTTTTCTTCCGTAGCTAAACTTCTTTCAGTAGTACCCAACACCTCATAAATTGCGTATCCTAAAAAACCATAATTAAAATTTAAAAAACCATTAAGTTTGCTCTCACCTTTAGCTTCAGAACTAAGCCCAACTTTATCTCTGACAACTTCCAAAACATCACGTGCCGTAGCCGAAGGATGAAACTCCACAGAATGATATTGTCCGTCCATAAAATGAAACCTCGCGTAAACGGGACGTCGATTTATCGTACAAATGATTTCTTCGCGCGAAGGAGCCCACTGTCTTCTTCTCGTACCTTGAGTTTTAGACAAACACTTTTCTGCAAATCGAGCGTATTTTCCTTCTTCCGTTACATAATCCGAACTACAACGCTTCAAATGAGCTATGAGGTATCTCCTAATCGGTTTGCTCGGCGGCAAAACTACCGAACACGCGAGCGACAATAAAGCCCAATGTCTGAGATTAACTCGCGAATTTGGATCCGGATGATCTGTCGTTTGTTTAATCAACTGCAAATAAAGTTCGCACAAATGCGATTCTTTTCGCATGCAGCGTTCCAAAATGGATTGTAAAAGAGTAACGTGTTCGTCTTCGGCCCTGCGAATTACCTCACCATTTTGTCCGAGACCGGCGTAAGTCAAAATAACTTGAAAAACTTGCAACATTATCTGTTCTTCCGCTTCCGGAATGCGACTAATACTTTGAGTCAAAGGTTGACGACTAAAAGCCCAAAATGCGTAATGGAAGCCCTTGTAGGTTTCTCCGGAATCTCCTCCGTGTTCTTGCCTTAACTTATCCAGTTTATGTTTACTTAACCTTCTCAAAGTGTTGCGTATGAAATTTCCAGAAGCGTCGGTGGGTTTTCTCATAATATCATTGTCTACTAAAGTTCTTCTGCAGTTGACCAAGTTGTGGTATAAACGAACGCGATCTTCGTTAGTCATACCTTTAACTTTTTTAGGCGGAGATTCGTTTTCGATGATCCAACCGGCTAATGTTGGACAATAGCTAGCTATTAAAGAGCCAATTTCGTATCTCTGAGGTGTTTCGAATACGAAACATTTGTGATTACTTTCGTGAAGGTGGCGTTGTAGAGTAATAGTGATGAAACTATCGCTGGGATCTATCAAAATGCTTTCGACTTCTTGATATCTGTATTCATTCAATACGAACTTATCGTCTGGTTTGATAAACATGAGCCCTTCGTTGCTTATTCCTAAAATTAACGAGTTACCGTACGACCAATAACCGCGGTACGTTACAGGAAACATCGTCGTGCCATAAAGTGGATATTGCATTACGCAAGAAAGGTAAAGAGCTTTAGCGGTAAGTTCGGATCGACCAGCACCGTATTGATGATGAGCTTGTAACAATATTGGAACCCAAACGTCATCACCGCGAGTTCTACTAATTCTATATGGAAGAAATGTATCGATGTCCATGTAATATTCTAATTTATTGTTATCTTTAGGATCACCCAATGCGACTTGCGCTTGAAGACCTGCTAGCTGTAGAGCAACCTTTTCTGTTACAGGAAAATCATCGCTCTGAAAAAAAATTACGTTAATTAATGTTTTGCTGAACAAAACAACCCCTACAGAAAGCGGCTACTAGGGTACGAGAATGCAAAAGTCACTAAATAATTCTAAAAGTGAGGTTCAGAGATCGGCCTCTGTTGGAACTAGTTACTGATTGAATTCCAAACACATGGGTCTGTAAAAGGCACTATCATGTTCCTGGGATTGCGGGAATAAGAATTTTCAATTTTCAAGGAATGTCAAATATAAAATAAGGAGATGAGTAAAACAACCCCAATTGTGGTTATTGATGTCTCACTCTACCTTCCACCTCTGGTTACCTATATGTCGACGAAATGACGATATAGGGTGAGTGGGTGAGGTGTATGAGCGAAGGTAGGTGGTAGCAAAAATTTCTGAAGAGTTCTGAAGGAAAACTTCAAGAGGTCGGCCTCTGTTGGAACTAGTTAGTGATTGTATTCCACACACATGGGTCTTTAAAAGGCACTATCATGTTCCTGGGATTGCGGGATTGTCGAAGAATCTTCAAGACCGCTTGGACAGCTAAGATGACCAACAGCGAAAGACAACTACGACGCCTCCTCAAAACAATTTAAATTAAGGAATATCAAACATTAAATATGGTGATAAGTAAAACAACCCCAATCGTGGTTATTGATGTCTCAATCTACCTTCCTCCTCCGGGTAGCTATTTGGAAGAAATGGCGATATAAGGTGGTGTGTACGAGCGAACGTAGGTGGTAGCAAAAATTATTACTGAAGAGTTCTGAAGGAAAAGTACAGAGGTCTTCCTCTTTTGAAACTTGAAATCACCGAGTTCATTCTAAAGGTGGGACGGGTTGAGAAGTGACAGGAACGGAGGCGCCGCTGCTGTCGATCTACGTGCATATAGTCATATTTTAGACTCTATCTTAAAGCCACACACACACACACACAGGCTTACCTGTACCTGCATCTGGGCAGCGTTCAGGCCTGTGTGTGTGTGGACGGGCCTTTAAGGCAAGGTCCGTGTGTGGGAATGGGCCTAAAATAGGTATCGACTTCCGGCAGGCGGCCTGAACGGCGTCTGGACAGCGTTCAGGCCTGTGTGTGTGGAGGGGCCTTTAAGGCAAGACCTGTGTGTGGGGACTGGCCTTAAACAGGTCTTGCCTTCTGGCAAGCTGCCTAAACGGTGTCCAGACGCTCCGGTTTGGCCCCCTGCACATGCCAAACCGGAAGGCTAGCCTGTGTTTGAGGTGCAGTCATTTACAGTCGAGTAATTGCTAGTTAGGCAGCAAAAGAAGATAAAGATATGACTTAAATTTAAAAATTCGAAGAGCAAGGTAGATAAGACTTAGATAACAAACAGATGACCAGCTACACATACATAACAGTGATTAAAGCTAAAGCTTACCTTAACAACGCTATGAACAGCTTGCGCATACAAGAGGTTTACTTCAACAGGATCTTGACTCAACTCTCGTAAAGTTTTAAACAGCCTCCTCTTAAAAATAAACCTATTTTCACCACCACTTAGAGTAGTTCCATTGCGACGTCCCGTAGTTGAAAATCCACCCGTAGGAGCAATTTTGTTTTGATTCCTAAAGATCACCAACTCGTTTAAACACCAACGAAGACAAACAAACAAACACTTACTGTTGCTCCCACGATGCAATTACGTCGTAAAGATAGTAATGAGCTCTAACGTGCTCTTCGCAATCCGGACGACTTTGGTAAATTGCCCAACCGTCGAGAGTACGCAATCCGAGTCTTTCGGCCAACTTTCTAGACGCATCGCCAGCCGTATCGGTCGGATGTACGTCAATCGCTTTAGTGCGTCCATCGAGAAAGAAAAAGCGACAAACAATGGTACCCAAACGTTTCATAGCCTAAAATTTCTCATCAAACAACAACCAAAAAAGTTAAACTCTCAACTTACAGCAACTTCGACAGACGACGGTGGATGTTCCCGCACTTTAACTCGACTATTATTACAATTATCCAAACACCACTGAACGTATTGAGATATTCGCCCGCCTTGCGTTACATTTTTACGTAAAAACGAAACGAAATAACGGTTCAATAGTTTCGAAGGTTGAAACGCCACTATACACAAGCAGAGCAAAAGCCAAACCCGTTCTGCCCATTCGACTTGGGGAGTATTCGTCGCTTGTCTGATACACTGGACGAAAACTTCATCTCTAAGTTCTTCACGTTCTAACGAATTGCTTATTATATTTTGAATAACGGCCAGTTCGCGTTCTTGATTAAGTTCTCCTCGAATATACTTACAAAAGTCCTAAAAGAACATCCTTTAATCCACACAATTAAAAACACACGGATCATTGGAAATGCGCAGTATAGTCCGAAAGAGGCAGAGATATAAAAAAAGGAGTTAGAGAGAGTCGAGGAAGTAGGATAGGGATTGGTTTAAAAAAATGGGGTGTGGTCTGTCACCATAGTTACCAAGTGTCAAATGTCAATATGTCATCATAGTTACCATATTATGTCAATGTTAGAGGGGAGTTCATCCGTCATCCAACATATGTCAATGTCATCTGTTACCATATGTCAATTTTATCTGTCATTTCATACGTCAGGTGGAGTTATCTATCATTCCATTTGTCAACTCATGTATAATCACATATTAGGTCAATTCAGCGATTGGTTTATAGAGATGGGGATTGAGGGTAATGTGTCATCGTATTTACTTTATGTCAAATGTTAATATGTCACCATAGGGGGTGTCATCTGTCATGCCATACGTCATTTCATATGTCAGGGGAATCATTTCATCCCATTTATTTGTCATCCCATATGTCATTTCAGGGATTGGTTTATAGAGATGGGGATTGGGGGTAATCTGCCACCATAGTTAGTTTATGTCAAATGTTAATATGTAGGGAGGAGGTCATCTGTCATGCCATATTTCATCTGTCATTTCAGGGGAGTCATTTTATCCCATCTGTCAATCCACCTGTCATTCAATATGTCATCTCATCTCGCAGGTAAGTTTGACAGATAGGATGAGTGACAGATGGAATGAGATGACAGATGTGATTGACAGATGATATTCGTAGATAGCAGAGGCATAAACAGACAGAAAGAAGGTAGCGCGCCGCGCGTTTTTGATTTATATTTCGAAAAAAAATAATTCCTTACCCTAAACACCGTACAAGCAATGTTGACATTATCCGGATCGTACATATGAATGTGAGAGTTTGGAATTGTGTTTCCTTTGTAATAAGTTACCATTTCGTATTTTGGAATCATTTCGGAGCTTTGACGTTTTCTAGTAAGAGTTGCCATTATGGTTCCTTCTGGACTACGTTCGTGGGCGTTGAAGTAACTTTGAGCAAACTCGACCATATCGTGGTAAGTTTCGTCCACCGGAACTTCCTTCTCTTTAATGTCGTTCAACTCTTGCAACTTCTTTTCGACGCGATGCTTTCGACGTTGCTCACGTTCCGGATTGTGAGTTTCCAACTCTCTTTGATACCTCCACGCTTGAGGCTGTAAATAAATTTTTTTAAATCATTAAAAAAAAGCTTTTTTTTTAAATTATCTTACCCCAGTGCTACTGCTTCGAGATAATGGTGGACTGTGTTTTGGGGAATCCATCGGAAGTTTTGGTGGTGCCGGTAGTGGTGGTGGCGAAATGCAAGTGATTTCTTCACGTGGTAAAACCGCTTCGTAAATTGGTTCGTTTTCACATTTTTCTGGAACAGCTTCTTCCGTACCAAACGGTGGTGGTGGAGGAGGACAATTTGGTTCTGGTAAAGATGGAAGCCCTAATTTAGGCGGAGCAATTTGTTGTTTCTCTTGCGCGAGTCCTTCTAATTCTTGTTGAATTACAGTTTCTAATTCGACGTCCAAATCTTCGACGAGTTCGTCCATTTTTTCTCCAATTTCGTCAATAATTTGATTGTGGTTAGGTTGAACGTCGGATAAAAAGGCAAACAAATTATCCAAATCTACAGCTTCGGTACTTTGTTCTGTTAGGCGCGGTTTCAACTGTTCGGCCATGTGAGATAAAGTAGCAATTTCTTTCTGAGCAGCCCTAAAAATTCCTATTAGAAATGTCCAAAAAAGGAAAAATGAAACTTACTTTTCGCTTTGTTCCAGCTCCAATTGTTTTTGTTCTTTTTCAACCATTTCGGCCAATTCAGCTTCTCGAGCAAGTCGTTCTTCTTCCAACTTTTCTCGCTTTCTCATTTCTTCTTCGACACGGCGCATTTCTCTCAAAGCGCTAGCTACTTCGCGCGCGAAAACGCCACGCAAATGACTCTGAATAACGACAGCCGCTCTTCTCATTCTTATAAATTGGATTCTTTGTTTCCAACCTCGATAAGCGTGTTGTAATTGTAACGTCGCTTTACGTATTTGTAAGTAATTTCTTCGAGCTATGAACATTCTGAAAGTTCGTTGGATTAAAATTGTGTTGTAAATGATCATTTTGTTGCGAGCGTCTTCTAAAGGTTCGTGGGCGTACGAACGCATGAATACTTTGGTTTTTCCAATTTGCCATTCGGTTTTTGGAATTTTACATTTTTCGATTATTATTTTAGAGGCTATTTGAACGTCAGTCGGAAGTCGACCTTTGCAAAGGCAGTGGTACCTCAAGGCAAAATCTGCAAAGTTCATGTGAATGGGAAAACCTTCTTTTCGTATTCGAATTATGTCTAACATTCCTAAATATTTTAATTGGTCCAAAACTAGTATTTGGTCGTAATTGTTTGGGTCTTTAAAGGCGTTAGGTTTGATGCAGCGGACGTACCATGGCGTGGTGGATTGAAGAACGTCTACAAGTGCTTGTAATTGGTGACGAAATGTATCCGAAACTGTTGGTTTTCCTTTACTTGTACCTCTTGATACGGTAGCTGTTCCAGTAGCCACTAAAATAATTTTTTTATGTTTAGATGGAGATCTGGAGATTGAGATTTATATTTTACCTTCAACCCTTATAGCCATGTAGCCTAAGTCTTGATATTTGGATAAATCTTTGACATATTCGTTTGTACTTCTTGAAATGACATCGAAAAAGACGTCTTGTTGGACGTCACGATTTTTGTCCACTATTCCTTTAACTTTATAGGTCACTTGGCCAGCATAGTGACGAATGCCAAATTCTGTTTCCCATCTTCTTCGATCTTCACCTTTTGCAAAAAATATAAAGATTAGAGGCGACTATGCGATAAAACAACGACGGGTGAGCTACCTTTAATATAATTGTCGTGATTTCCAAACTCTGAATGCAAATTAGAAATATAGGACGAATCACAGCCTTTAGGCAGATGGCATTGTTCCGATAACAAGCGTAAAACACATCTTGGTGGTTTCTCCAACAATTCCAAACAGGACGTATTGTCAGTAAAACTAATATGGCTATAACGAATTCCTTCTAGTTGATACTAAAATAGAAAAAAAAGTTAAAAATTCAAAAAGTTTTGGTTGTGGTCCAAAACTTACAATTTCTTGTTCCAAGGCAAAAACGTAATGGTTAAAAAATTTGTGCAACTTTTCGTTAGTGTAATTGATGCAGAGTTGTTCGAAAGAATTTACTGCAAAATTTTCAAAACCAAAAATATCCAAAACGCCCAAAAAATTCTTATTGTCCTTTCCTGGATTTGTGCAAGTATTTATGTGATTTATTAACCAAGCAAAAGTTCTCGAATATAAAGCTTTGGCCATTGCGTGTCTATTTTCTCGAGCCTATAATTTTTTAAGAAAATTATTTTTTTCAAGTGAAAAAGTAAGGGAAACAAACCTCTTGTAACTTTAACGGTATTTCGGTAATATTTCCTCTAACATTAATCTGTCTCAATAAAACAACTTGTTTTAAACTTTCTATATCTAATCCTAATAAATTTGCTACTATTTCTAAAATATTTAAATCTCCCTGAGTAAGCTGACATCTTTCACCATCGACATCCTAAAAAATTCATGATTTATTTTAAAATGAATAGATTAATCCGGAGTGTCCATAACTTCGCTACTACTTTTATACTCGTCTTATAAATACCTCGGTGTTCTTCAAAATCATTTCTAGTTGGATTTTTGGGAGTAGGGGGTTCAGTATCAGTATGGTCATCAACCGGGTGCGCAATGAGAGTAGACTAAGAAGGGGGAATTGTTAATGTCTATTTGGTCGTACAGAAAGCAGGGGGATTTTTTTAGATTTGTTTCGTTCAAGAGGTTTAACAAGTATGAGTATTTTGCCTTTTGGACAGCTGTGGAGAAGGAGAAAGTGGTAGCTGAAAGTCAGCTCTACCTTGTTCAATCGGTGGCTACTATTTGCCCTATTTGGAAGTTGAGGCAGTCGTTGCATATTAATAATTTCTGTAGGGACTCTTCATGTTTGTCTTCAACCCCTCGGTTGTCATCAAAATCACTTATAGTTGGATTGGGGGGTGGGGGGTTCAGTATGGTCGAATTGAAGAAGAGACGAATTGTTAATGTCTATTTGGTTGTTCAGAAGGCAGTAGGATTTTTTTAGATTTGTTTAGTTCAAGAGGTTTAAGAAGTATGGTGATTCTGCCTTTTGGATAGGTGTGGAGAAGGAGGAAGTGGTGGCTGAAGGTCAGCTCTACCTTGTTCAATGGGTGGCTACTATTTACTATATTTGAAAGTTGAGGAGTTCATTTCTGTAGGGATTACTCTCGCTTATATTTGCTGTTGAACAGTAGTCGCCCTGTGTGGTGGGTGGAAGCAATTTTATGAAGCTGTCCTGAACTAGCCTATGAGACATAGTAGGTACATTAAGAATAGTAGACCATCCCAGATGTGGTGGTCAGAAATTTCAACGACGAGACAGCCGAACTAGTGCTCTCGACACAAGGAGTCGTGTTGTGGCTCGACATAACACCCCTCACTTCAGAATTCTGAACTTTAGCCTACAGGTGGGGTTGCTTGAAACCTGGCAAGTGAAAGAAGGCTGCTTAAATGTTGTACAATGAGCTCGAAAAAGTACAGTAAGTGGTGGGAGTTACTTTACAATTTTCAAATACAGTCAAAACTGGTTATACGACTTTGAGAGGAACGCCATAGTGTAAGTATACATAGTATGCTATTGCGTAGATTTTTTTATGTCTAGTGACGTCAGAAAGTCACGACGAAGGTCAGAAGGATACGACGCGACGAGCTACTTGTACCAAACGCTGCAATCAATGAGACTTGTTCGTACCTGCAACGTTCGTGCTAACACCTTCTGACGTCATGGGCGGTCAAGTTCAATTTTCGTACACCAGAATGGCATACTATGTAATACTTATACTATGAAGACCGCAAAATTTGGTCCTGATAACAGATAGTCGTACAAACAGGTCGCTATAACAGGTTTTGACTGTAGTCTTCATTGTATTTTGTTTTTGTGTCGTATTTTACTTGAGATTGGTCTTATAAAGGGTAGGGTATGATATTTGGAATTTTGTTTAAGGTTTAATTCTGTTTTTAGGTAGTCGTTAAGCCGTCTTTCAATTAACATTTCTTCTGAAGATAATCGAGAGATGGAAAGCGCTCGAGACGAGTATAAATAAATGAATAGCGACGAAGTTATGAGCCCTACCAAATTAACAATAACCAACGACTTATATGAGGAGATTAAAGTACTTACTTGAAATGTCAAATTTCCAAGCCATAAAATTGCCGAAAGGGTTTGAAAAATGCCGTTGCACATTACAGGAGGTACTTGTAAAACATTAAAAGCTAATCTAAGGTTGTCTAAACGTTTGGCGTCGCCATCAATTTTAATAATACCAGATTGGTTTATATAATTATAAAAATCGGCGTCTTTTAATTGTAATTGGGCCGCTAATTCCTTGTTGTGCTGTAAACATTAACGTTATTAAAGCGAGCAATTAAAATTAGATTATAGTGAGGAGGCTTAGAGGTGTTTGCAATTGTTTATATCATAATTACATTTATGAAACTTCTAAGCCTTCTCGAATATTCTAATTTTCATGGATTTGTACAATCTACTCTTTTATTTTGAAAATGGTGTGAACTTAGTTTTTATTGTTTCATTTTGATAAATGGGGAATCTTGAAGGTAGGCTTTGGAACCTCTCTTAGCTAATGTACTTGTTTTTTCGTTTCCATTCATCCTTAGACTCGTATCGCATTAACAGCTGTTGGAATTTTGGCATCTCTCGGTAACATTAGAAAATAATTAAGGCTCCTGTTATAAAGAGTGTGGAAAGTCTTTCTGAAAGTACGTCTTCATTCCATGGTTTTAGAAGCGTCTGTTAACCAAGCATATCATCCCACCTTTCTGCTTGTTGTGAAATGAAAAATTGTTTTCACCTGCATCGACTGCTTAACCTTAGCGTTTCCTCCTGTGTGAGGATAATTATTTAGTTGGGTATCCCTCTAAGTGCTGGTTCAGTTCAGGCTTGCACCTGTGACACGCACTTTTATGCTGGGTTTAGAATTGATTGGGTTGACGATTTAAGAATAATTGGTGATTAATCCATAGCATTTGTTTGATTTCCATTATTTTCCCAACAGCTGCTTTACAATAAAAACTTTCCAACGTGTGTAAATGTGTAAGTTATATCGGTGATATCCCTTCGAGATCTAGTGCACACATCACGCCCTCTGACAACGCCCTATATTTAATTATATTATTAAAGAAGTAATCGTGGGTAGATAACGAACCCCATAGGACGACTTACACCAATTTCAAAATAAATAAGTAAATTAATTATCTTTTGGGATAAACTTACCTTAACACCCTCAACTAACTGATAGAAGACGTGATAATTTCGTTCACCAGGTCCTTGAAAAGTAATTCTGGATTGTTCTAATAAATAATCTTGTACTATACAGCCGGCAATCATCCAACGCGAATCAAAACAAACTTGCATAAATTTCCCAAAACGACTAGAATTGTCGTTTCGTACAGTTTTGGCATTGCCTGAAAATTAACTTATTTTAATTTAAAATTTCATCAGTTAAAGAAAACTTACCAAAAGCTTCTAAAATTGTATTTGCTTCTAAAATTTGTTGTTCGACCCAAGCCGATACGCCACTAGTTACAGAACATAAATATTGTAAAATAAATCTTGTATTTTCAGTTTTTCCAGCACCGCTTTCTCCACTTATTAATAAACTTTGGTTCATTGTACCTCCACTTGGCTTTCCTCTACGAAGGGACGTATAGGCAGCTTCGGCAAGAGCGAACACGTGAGGTTCCAAAGAACCCATTTTTTTACCTTGATATCTCGCCACATATTTCTAAAAAAAATTTAAAAAATTAGCAAAAAGAAAATAATGTAAGTAAAGACACGTCTACATTATACCATTCAGCAATGTGAAATAAGTGGATATGGACTGGTGTCAATCTCTGTCGCATTAAAGGTCCGTATTCAAACACCATTGTGTTTGAATATCCAACCATATCCAACCATTCAAACACTGCCACGACAATGTGACGATATCGTCTTCACGGAGTACCGAACGTGACATTTTTTCAAAAGTCGCAAAAATATCAAAGTTGGTTTGATTCTCGATATGGTGTCGCGACAATTAATACAAAATCATGAAAACACGACTTTTTTAGTATTCATGAAGAAAACTGTCATGGCATTAATTTTCACGACATTAAAAATCATGACGAAAAGTCACATGAATACGGACCTTAGCTTACCTTACATGACAGCTTCTAGAAGCCAGCTAATTTTTCTAAGCCAATAGAAACCTTGCATTTCCAGCGTCAGATGCTAAAAGTTGGTTCAAGGTCAACTTCTATTGGTTTGAAAAAAAGAAGCTGGCTTCTAGAAGCTGTCATGTAAGGCAAACTTTAGTTTAAAGATTGCAG
Organism: Malthinus seriepunctatus; assembly: GCA_963924605.1. Lineage (NCBI taxonomy): Eukaryota > Metazoa > Arthropoda > Insecta > Coleoptera > Cantharidae > Malthinus > Malthinus seriepunctatus. Next base: position 131,491,756 of record OZ004600.1, read on the forward strand.
AGGATAAAAAAATATTGTGAAAAATCTGAAATCACTACGTCGCCCGACTGGTGTAGGTCCCTATCTCATCAGTTTAAGTTTACAGAGGATAAGAAAAAAATTAAGAAGGGAAAATAAGAAATTACAAGTAAAGGTGCGTCCACACTACCCCTTTCAGAAATGTGAAATAGGTGAGGACGTAGCGGCTAGGTTTGTGCTTACAGGCACAGCTTAGCACGTGGTCGACACCTGTCGGTCTAAATCCCATCAGTTTCAAAATTGCAGAGATTCAGGATTTAGCAGTGTGAAATAGGTGAGGACGTAGTGGCTATAGTGTGCCTACAGGTATACAGCACTATGTCGCATGGCTGGTGTAGGTCCCTATCTCATCAGTTTAAAGATTACAGAGGATAAGAAAAGAAATTAAGAAGGGAAAATAAGAAATTACAAGTAAAGGTGCGTCCACACTACCCCTTTCAGAAATGTGAAATAGGTGAGGACGTAGCGGCTAGGTTTGTGCTTACAGGCACAGCTTAGCACGTGGCCGACACCTGTCGGTCTAAATCCCATCAGTTTCAAAATTGCAGAGATTCAGGATTTAGCAGTATGAAATAGGTGAGGACGTAGTGGCTATAGTGTGCCTACAGGTATACAGCACTATGTCGCATGGCTGGTGTAGGTCCCTATCTCATCAGTTTAAAGATTACAGAGGATAAGAAAAGAAATTAAGAAGGGAAAATAAGAAATTACAAGTAAAGGTGCGTCCACACTACCCCTTTCAGAAATGTGAAATAGGTGAGGACGTAGCGGCTAGGTTTGTGCTTACAGGCACAGCTTAGCACGTGGCCGACACCTGTCGGTCTAAATCCCATCAGTTTCAAAATTGCAGAGATTCAGGATTCAGCAGTGTGAAATAGGTGAGGACGTAGTGGCTATAGTGTGCCTACAGGTATACAGCACTATGTCGCATGGCTGGTGTAGGTCCCTATCTCATCAGTTTAAAGATTACAGAGGATAAGAAAAGAAATTAAGAAGGGAAAATAAGAAATTACAAGTAAAGGTGCGTCCACACTACCCCTTTCAGAAATGTGAAATAGGTGAGGACGTAGCGGCTAGGTTTGTGCTTACAGGCACAGCTTAGCACGTGGCCGACACCTGTCGGTCTAAATCCCATCAGTTTCAAAATTGCAGAGATTCAGGATTCAGCAGTGTGAAATAGGTGAGGACGTAGTGGCTATAGTGTGCCTACAGGTATACAGCACTATGTCGCATGGCTGGTGTAGGTCCCTATCTCATCAGTTTAAAGATTACAGAGGATAAGAAAAGAAATTAAGAAGGGAAAATAAGAAATTACAAGTAAAGGTGCGTCCACACTACCCCTTTCAGAAATGTGAAATAGGTGAGGACGTAGCGGCTAGGTTTGTGCTTACAGGCACAGCTTAGCACGTGGCCGACACCTGTCGGTCTAAATCCCATCAGTTTCAAAATTGCAGAGATTCAGGATTCAGCAGTGTGAAATAGGTGAGGACGTAGTGGCTATAGTGTGCCTACAGGTATACAGCACTATGTCGCATGGCTGGTGTAGGTCCCTATCTCATCAGTTTAAAGATTACAGAGGATAAGAAAAGAAATTAAGAAGGGATAATAAGAAATTACAAGTTTGTGCTTACAGGCACAGCTTAGCACGTGGCAGACACCTATCGGTCTCTACCCCATCAGTTTCATAATTGCAGAGATTCAGGATTCAGCAATGTGAAATAGGTGAGGACGTAGTAGCTATAGTCTGCTTACAGGCACATATCACTACGTTGCGGACTAGTTAGGTTTCTATCTCATCACTTTAAAGATTACAGAGGATAAGAAAAAAATTAAGAAGGGAAAATAAAAAATTACAAGTAAAGGTGCGTCCACACTACCCCTTTCAGCAATGTGAAATAGGTCAGGACGTAGCGACTAGGTTTGTGCTTACAGGTACAGCTTAGCACGTCGCCGACACCTGTCGGCCTCTACCCCATCAGTTTCAAAATTGCAGAGATTCAGGAACCCGCAATGTGAAATAGGTGAGGACGTAGTAGCTATAGTTTGCTTACAGGCACATATCACTACGTTGCGGACTAGTTAGGTTTCTATCTCATCACTTTAAAGATTGCAGAGGTTAAAAAAGATTAATTAGTGAAAATAAGAAATTACAAATAAAGATGCGTTCACACTACGTTATTCGGCATTGTGAATTTTAACGCTCTAGGTCTTCTGGTACAATATCATACTTTGTGCCTGATGTCCTAGTGGGATCTTAATAAAAAAAATAATCCGGATTAACCAAAATTTTCTAGATTACAACCTTGAAAATGTGAGTTTTATTAAACGCAACTAAAACTTAAATTTCTAATTCAACCCGTCGTAATTTAATTTTTTAAAATAGGAAATTGCTTTTGCCTATAGGCGGATTCGCATCACTTGTTTGGCGATGTTAAAATGCGGTTTAATGGATCAATTAAAGTGGTTGTGAATGGCAAAAGGTGTAGACTAGGGCAGACAAACTTTGAATAGCAACTATGATCAATATTTTGTATGAATGGATTCTACTAAATATGACGAACATTTTAACAAGAGGAAAATTTGAATCTTTTGGCTTCGGAGTGGCAATTACGTAGTTCCGTTCCTTCCCCTTCGAGAAAAATCAGTAAAGCATAACACAGGGTATTGTATAATGAGCCACCTTTTTTACTTTTTCTCACGAGAATATTTAAAACAAATCTTACATTTCTCGAAAATAAAAGTGTGGAATTTTTTCAATTTATTACTTGTAAGTAAATATTTTTCTTCCGTTTGTACAGTCGAAGAGATAAGAGCTTCCCGTGGTTTGCAAATGTTAATTACATTCCGTTCAGATAACTTTCACAAGGTCTATTTAACAAAACACATAACATTAACTTAAAAGCTATTTTATTCAAATCGAATCGACGATAACGAGGTATCGATTTTAAAATTAAGCTCACCTTGAAAAAAATGAAAAATTTTTAATATCATCAACAAGAGAGAGAGATGTGGCGATTTGAATGGATCATCAATTACATTTAAATGCGATTAATTCGTGTAACAATTTAAAAAGCCACTTTGCGCTTGTTTAACTCGAAAAGAAAAAATTAAAATGGAAACTGCAAAATGGAGGCTGCAAAATGGCAACTTTTTAACAATGGACCTTTTCAACTTTGAATGGAGCGACGCTACGGACTCGGTTTCTACACAAAATAGACACGCCAAGTAAAAGAATAAAATGCAAAATAGAGATTTGTTGAACCTACAATAATTCTTTTTACGACAACTTTAAAAAAAAATTTGAATAAAAATACTGAATAAATTGTAATTTACTGAAATAGTACAGATCCCCAAGGCGAATATCGGCATCGACCTGGAAATACGACATATGTGGCTGAAAATTTGGATTTGGGCCTTATTTGATATGTACTAAAAGACGCTAAAAAGTTTACCATCCTCAGGGGTGTGCAACATGGCTAGATCCCACCCATATATTGTTTTTAGGGGGCGTTTTTTTAAAACTAATTATTTTTTGATAAGGACATGGTACTTTATATATTTGGGGTCGTTGATTACGAATATGATGTCAAAATTGTAGTTTGACAACTGTAGTTTACTTTTTTAACATTCTTTTTTGATTTAGCAGTTAAAATAAATGAGGACCAATGAAAAAGATATGAAAAAATAAATAAATTGCATTTTAAGAGTAGTTTATTGAATTTTTCTTATAAAAATATATCTGTTAAGGACAAATACAGGGTTTAAATAAAATGCTTAAAAAAACATAAGGAACATGCTCTTTCCTTAAAATTAGGGTGCCCGTATTTTTTTGTTTTCCTCAATTTCGACTTTTAAGATGTGTGGAAGCCTCTAAAAGAGGCCCCCAAAAACACTATTTTGTAAAAAGTTTAGAAACCGTTTGACTAATTTTAATGGGATTTGGTATACGAATTAACCAACTGCATTAACATAAGTATATGAAGCAGTAATTTGTGAAATTTGCTAGAGGACGCCAGTTATTGGTAACAGGTCTTAGTTTATCTACAATAACTTTTTTGTTGTAAACATTAAACAAATTTTTGTTACTGAGTTAGATGTAGAATTTATTTCTCAAAATCAGTGTTGTTTTATTTTTTTCCTATACCATATACACCGTTTTTGACAAAATTAGGAAAAAAGCTTGGTAAACGCAAAATTAATGTTTACTACTCTCTGTTCAGGGACAAGATGCAGCTAAGCCACGCCCAAAAGAAGCGTGTGATATTTAAATAGAATTTTTATGTATTGGTAGAATTTTGAAAATACGGTTTATAACAATCACACAAGAATTACTGTGCGTCAACCTTATTTAACTGTAATTTGTGGGGATCTAGCTTAGCTGTTTCTGTTCCCTGAACAAAGTCTAGTGGATGTATAAAATATATTCAGCCACATTATGTTGTTTTTCCAGCCTGTGCCATAGATTGATGATAAGGCTATATAAATGTTTCCTTTGTCGCGCTCATGGTAAAATTATTGCAATTACAGAAAATTTCATAGATATAGAAATCGTTTAAAATGACATTCTCTATAAATTGACCAAAATTCGGTAAACCACACATAAACCATATGGTTTAAATGGTAATTAACTCACATTTATTGTTTATATTTGGCTTTCATCGCGTTTTTCTAGAAAACTATTGTTATGACAAAAAATTTTATAGATTCATAAATTGTTCAGAATTCCATGCTCTATTAAATGGCCTAAATAGAATTTCAAAATTCATATTTTTTTTCGAGCTAATATTCTTTGAATGTTAAGGGCACATTTACTTAATTTTGCACACCCCTAGGAGTGGTAAGCTTTTTTGCGTCTTTATGTAGACTCTAAAGACTAGCTAATTCCAAATTTACAGCTACATATGTCGTTTTTCCAGGTTCAAACCGATAGATCCTGTACTAAAATCATTAGGCAAATCTGTTGAGCATCAGACAGGTCTAAAAACAAAGGAAGAATGCTAAAAAGGATCAGTTATTTTAAACTCCTCAAATTTAGTATTTGCATACCTAAAAGTCAGTGTTAAAATTAGTCTGGTCTAAAGCTAGCCTAAGATTCCATTAAGGGCGGCATTTATGCCATTAGAAATAAATGGGGTTCAGACACATTGTTATTCCGCAAGATCTTCAAAATTTCAATTCAATCAATCAAAAAAATCAATTGCAAAAATTCAAAAAATATGTTAAAGGTAAAAGTTGAACTTAGGGACTGGTGGTTTTGAAATTTCAATTTGTGGGGTATTATGCTTCGAAAATAGGAAAAAATTGATAATGTTTAAAGTGATAAAATCAGCACGTAATACAAGTACTTTTTTCTACGAAATTTTTTACTCGCTGTCATATAGGAATCTAGTAACACAAATTAACGACAAACGTCATAAATTAGTGTACTAATGTTGCTGTAGATGGCCGCCTTTTCAATAGAAAATGCGACTTGGCTAAAAGGAGACGCCAAGCTTTTAGTTTGTAATATGAGTAACATGAGCTGCCACGATCAAAGTCATAGCGTCGATTTTTACCACTTTGAGTTATGAGAAAAAAGTAAAGATGGTGTAAGTATGCGTTCACTTTTCTAATAAAATTTAATAATTTATCGTTATTGTCATGGTAGCAACGTGTGCTTACTTTTCATCACTTTCTATCGAAAAAATTAATTTCTTTTCTAATAAAAGGCAGTTTTAAGACTAGTCAAATTGGACAACTTGGAAGCGAGAAAAATTACTAGAATAGTTATTTGTTTTATAAGGAGACAAAATGACGTTTTGTGTGACAAGACTGTGTTTGGCTGAAGAGCGAGCGTAGCGAGCGAGTCAGGCAATACAGGCGAGTCACACAAAACTACTTTGACTCCGTATAAAATATAAAACATTATATTTTTTCTGCAAACGTAAAGCGTAAAACTGAAAATTTTGATTTTTGAAAGAGCACCATCTCTTGTCAATTACTTGTAGTTCAATTGTCAAATATTTTTTAAAATTAACTTAAATTTGTAAAAAAAGCTAATTATTAAAAGCAACGCACTAATTATAAAGGAAAATTTAAAAAAAATTAAATTGTTTACATTACAAATGCTTAAAAAACATTTTTTACGTTAAAAATAATGTGCGGTTAAGATTTTACTTTTCCCTCCTAGACAGACAAAAATTACTTTTCTGACAATTTTTCCTGCCTCGGCGGGAAAGTTAAACTTCACCGTTACCTATTGAGTGACACAAAGGCGACTTTTTCTGACGTTTGAAGAAAAAATTAATTTTCAGGCAGTAAGAATATCATTTCAATTATTTAAAAAATAATCGATTAATCGAACTACCCCCTAATCAAATAATCGATTATTTAAAAAACTTTAAATTATAATTTGATAATTATTAATTATCAATTAATTGACGTTTTCTCACAGTCCTAATTAAACGCTACGACGAGACGAGTAGTTTCTTCCTACATGTGACCTTTGCAAGCAAAATTAATTATTTTAAGGAATTAAAAGTACCAAAATGAATTTATGCGAAGTTAGTTAGGATATTATAGAACCCTCAAAGTGCCCATATTAATTGATGTTCCTATGTTTACGTCGATGTTGATATTAGATAGCATAACATAATTAGCATTTTGAACAATGCGAGGAAATACACGAGATGTTTTATGCATACAAATTAGTACCTACTTATAGTGTATAACATATTTTAAGATATGTGAGGGGTAAAGGGGGTGTTAACAAAAATATTTTTGAAAGTACTTACTTGTGAATAAATATCGATGTCTTTGTAAGGATTTACAGCTACTAAAATTGTTCCTGTGTATGTCTAAATTTAATTAAGGAAAACACCAAGTTTGTTGACCTGAAAATGTACAAAAAAATTGCGAAAGCGAGAAGAAAATCTCAGAAGCAAAAAAGTGAAATAATTACAAGACAAGATGAAGAAGCAACAAAACATGTGCTCAATTTAATTAAACGCTTCAAACTTTTCATAAACAATTTAAAGATCAAATTTTCGTCGCTTATCTCACAATATTTTAACAGGAAGTTTATAATTTTATTTGCAAATATTTAGAAAAAAGTTTTTACAATCAAAAATATGTCAAAAGTTGCAGCTTCAATGCGATGTGAAAATTGTTAAGATTCTTACGTGTAATGCTCTTTTCAAGTGCACTCGACGTCCTTCTTTATGACTTGATGAAATATTAACATGGGTAAGTATGATGCATGTGAAAATTTGACCTATTTACAACAATTTTTAAATAATAATCTAGTCGTTAATTTTTAGTTTTTTCCAATAAAAATCAGGGATTTGAACCCACGACGCTACGCACCACTAATTATGACTGTTCTTTTGTTGAGAAAGGAAACTCACTAAAATGCTAAGACATTACAAGCTCGAAATAGAATAAATTACTAAAAATTTAGAAATCAAAGGTGAAGCCATTAGGAAATTTCAATTTAAATTCTAATCGCTGGTAAATCATCTTCTGATTACACGTTTTATATGATTCATTGAATAAATTTTTTCAATTTCTAAATTAGTTTTTAATATCACCTTAATGATAAAAGCAATAATAATTACAATCTTCTTTTTGACCAAATACATAATATTATTGTGTACTCGATATTTTATATAGGGTCTCCCAACAGTGTGAGCCAAACAAATTAAATGCTCATAATTAAGACGGTTGTCCCAGAGCAGCACAAAGTCGAGACCAAATTTCCATTTTTTAGAACACCCAGTACCTACTGACACATATTTGGACTACCTATTTGATCACGATCTAATTGAACTCTGTTGATTGGCCGATTTGAACCAAGAAATTTCCCTTTTTACAGCCAAAACAAGTAAATTCTGCACAACCAGAGAATTAATTTTTTACTGCGCTTTTCTTCATTTGTTTAAATGGAAGAACTAGTACATTGTTGCCTATTTGGATTCACTATTCGATGAATATGAAAATCAACTTTTGATTGCCCGATTTGAACGAACACAAATCCCACTTATAGCCAAAACAAGTAAATTCTGTATACAACCAGAAAATTAATTTTTTACTGGACTTTTCTTCATTTGTTTAAATGGGACAACTAGAACATTATTACCTATTTTTATTAAATATTCGATGAAGATGAAAATCAACTGTTGATTGACCGATTTTAACCAACAGACATCCCACTTATAGCCAAAACAAGTAAATTCTGTATACAACCAGAAAATTAATTTTTTACTGGACTTTTCTTCATTTGTTTAAATGGGACAACTAGAACATTATTACCTATTTTTATTAAATATTCGATGAAGATGAAAATCAACTGTTGATTGCCCGATTTTAACCAACAGACATCCCACTTATAGCCAAAACAAGTAAATTCTGTATACAACCAGAAAATTTATTTTTTACTGGACTTTTCTTCATTTGTTTAAATGGGACAACTAGAACATTATTACCTATTTTTATTAAATATTCGATGAAGATGAAAATCAACTGTTGATTGCCCGATTTTAACCAACAGACATCCCACTTATAGCCAAAACAAGTAAATTCTGTATACAACCAGAAAATTAATTTTTTACTGGGCTTTTCTTCATTTGTTTAAATGGGACAACTAGAACATTATTACCTATTTTTATTAAATATTCGATGAAGATGAAAATCAACTGTTGATTGCCCGATTTTAACCAACAGGCATCCCACTTATAGCCAAAACAAGTAAATTCTGTATACAACCAGAAAATTAATTTCTTACTGGACTTTTCTTCATTTGTTTAAATGGGACAACTAGAACATTATTACCTATTTTTATTAAATATTCGATGAAGATGAAAATCAACTGTTGATTGCCCGATTTTAACCAACAGACATCCCACTTATAGCCAAAACAAGTAAATTCTGTATACAACCAGAAAATTAATTTTTTACTGGGCTTTTCTTCATTTGTTTAAATGGAAGAACTAGTACATTGTTCGAGACATTGTTGCCTATTTGGATTCACTATTCGATGAAGATAAAAATCAACTGTTGATTGCCTGATTTGAACGAACACACATCCCACTTATAGCCAAAACAAGTAAATTTTGTATACAACCAGAAAATTAATGTTTTACTGGACTTTTCTTCATTTGTTTAAATAGAACAACTACAGTAGAACCCCGTTATAAAGTACCCCTTTATAACGTTTTTCCGGATACAACGGACAAAATATTTGGTCCCATTTTAATATTTTGTTTGTTTTTATAACGAACTTCCGGTTATAACGTACCACATTTTTCGGCCCCGGATGGTACGTTATAACGGGGTTCTACTGTAGTACATTGTTGCCTATTTGGATTCACTATGCAATGAAGATGAAAATCAACTGTTGATTGCCCAATTTGAACCAACACACATCCCACTTTATTGCCAAAACAAGTGAATTCGGTATATAACCAGATAATTAATTTTTTACTGGAGTTTTTTTCATTTGTATAAATGGGACAACTAGTACATTATTGCTTATTCGGATTCACTATTCGATGACGAAGAAAATCAACTGCTGATTGCCCGAGTTTTACCAAGACATTTCCCATTTTATTCACAGCATATTTTTGCTTTCCCCTGTGAATAATGATCAAAATGAGCTATAGACTGACTTTTATATAATTGACCTAACTGCTATTGACCCAGAACCAAGAAAATGGAATCTCAAGAATAAATAGGTGCTTTCCATTTGATTTTCCGAACTGTACTTGTGGCACGGTTTAGAACTGTACCCAACTGTTGAACTGTTCCCAAAAATTAACAAAAGGAACGCTCTTTTTTGTGTCAGTACCAAAAAATAGGTAGGTACAAAAAGGAAAAAAAAGGAAATAAATCAGACACTCCTGAGGTACCTACACAAAAATATTATCATTCCTTATGGACGTGAATACGACAATTCATGTCGACTTGACTGAGTAGTCCTACCACAGGGTAGAAAATGATACTATATGCCTCAGGGACAACCTAGAAATTTCACAGGAAGTACAATAGAAAATCCACAAAGGTCATGTCTCATGTCGATGTAAAGAGCTCTTTATCTCCCCTGTTCTCGATTATCATCCCTGTTTTTAAAAATAAATTTATCAACCCCTATGTTGTTAAACTTGTCTTGATATCGAAAATCTACCAATGTACAAGGTGTTTAAAAATTCGCCTTAGATACCGTAAAAAAAATTAATTCCATACTGGATTTGACTTTGACCTTTTTAGACTTTCCAGAACTACACAAACATAATTTAAAAAATTTGTCAACGACCGTTATAATGAAATAAACGATGAGAAAAAGCCTTATTAGATTATTCACAAGACAGCACATGCTCTTCTAATTTGCTGACTAATAATGTTAACATAATAAGTATAACATTCCTTAATAACATTATAACGTAATTAAACTACAAATTAAACAAATGAATAAATCTTACAAGTAATAAAATTACATATAAAATTTCGTAATGTAAATCAATGTCAATATTGAGTTTCTTATCCGAATCAACCCCAGAGTGGCGCCCGGCTTATGATGGTACTTAGATAAATAAACAATTGCCATTCTTCTTATAGGGTCATCATACTTATTATGAATTAAAATAAAAATAAATGGCAATAAATAAATCAATATTTTAAACGGAAAGTCAGCACATACATCAATTACTAATACAAAATTACAAACGATTAATCACTAAAAAAAGCTTCCATTTATTAATCTTTACCAAAAAAACTGAATCGCTCAATTGTAAAAAGAAATTCGTAATTTTGCTCTATAAAATAAAGAACCGAGCGATTGAAGTAATCAAATTAACATTAGATAAGAAAATGAGTTAAAATGGTAATGAACTTGTAACTCAACACAAAAACATAATTGGTAATAAATAAGTGAAAATAAATTTAAAAAGACAAGGGATGACCTATCATATATAGAGGGTGTCCAATTAGAGAAAACTCCATTTTTTATTAATCAAAATTTTTAGAATATATACACGGTGTTTCAAAAATCAATAACAATTTTAACTTTTTCCAAGAAAAAAAATTCTATCTAAAATAGCGACCAATAGAACGATTGACAATAGAAAATTTTGTGGTTTTTCTCGTATAACTTGGCCAGTAATTATTTTTATAAAAATTTCAAAACTGCATTATGCAGTCAAAATATAGGACTTTCGTCTGAACCATTTTCATAATTGCCTACCTTTAAGGGGCCAAATTAGGTCAAAATTTTGAAATGGATTTACTCAAAAACTGGTCCGGCTGAATTATATAATTTTGGATATGTTATAGACAACGTAATTCTCTATCGAACTCTAAATTTTTTACAAAATCGCCCGAACGGATTCAGAGTTATGATTTTTTAAATGTCAAAACTTCAAATATCTATATATTTTTTTGTAATATAAATGAAAAATAGAAAAATAAAAATGTATCAGTCCCATGAATATCTATTATTTGACACTATTTCCGGTTAAGAAAACGCTTCTAGTTAAACCCGAAATAACAAAAATATAAAATTTTTTTAGGAACACCTTGTATATTTTTCAATAGTTTGAAAGCTCGTAAAATTAGCTTTCTGAAGATATTAAATTAAATTTTAATTAATAATAATACATTAATTACAAGATTTGACGGGCAGGAAAAAGTTCCACGTATGGCCACATCCGTTGTTTTTTTTAATTCTTAAAACCCTTTATATTTTTACAAAAGTATCATAGATTTCATGCAATTTTTCCATTTAACATTTTCCATTTTCTTTTATAATAAAAAATATATAGAACTCTGCAACAATAAATGCGAATAAATGGCCACCCTGTATCTAAAACAATCCTTTTTAAATGATACCCTTGTTTATGTTGACAGATTAAAACAACCTCTTTATACCTTTATCGTGCATTGTTAATGGAAGCGCAATCACCCTCTATATTTAAAACCCACTCGATGTAATACGATCTTGGCTGCTCTAAAGAGCAACCACCACCACTACCACCACCTGCAGAAATTGTTTTGTTTAATATGTAACTGATCTTATACATAATCATTTAAGTTTATAAAACTATATTTTACATGGAAGAACACACCCACGTATTAGATTTATTGTGAGAAAATAAGTTTGTTTGAATTTAGTTAGGAAATTACCGTAATTTTCTTAAATCGAAAACATTTTCTCTGGTGAATTATTAATAACAAATCGATCCTATTAAGAAGGGTTTGGATTATGTGTCGTTTTAATTCGACGCTTTTCTATTAAAAGAAATCACGAAAATTCTATCGAATTAATTAGTTTAAGAAAATAATTTGAAACTTTTTGGAGTTAACTAACAGGAAGATTTTGTAGAATTAGAAGAAAATTTTCAATTTAAAATGACATGAAATTTCAACAGTTACATTTCAGAAATCGCTAATTAAATTATTAAGGGTTGAGAATGCCCCGAGCAACTAAGTATTATCTATACAAGCCTGTTAATTTGATTTTGAAATATGTATTTCGATAAGCACATCAAGCTAAAATTTTGAAATATTGGTAATAACGTTCCATTTAAATTACTAAAGTTAGTGTCTTTTCCAGTTAAACCGGAAGTCACAATATTAAGTGTTTGGTATCATCGGGCAGCTAATTTTACGAACTCTCAATATATTCAAAAATATACAGGGTGTTCCATAAAAAATAAGAAAGTTTGTTCCATTGCCGGTTAAACCGGACGTCAGAATATTAAGTGTTTGGTATCATTAAGCAGCTAATTTTACAAAAATTCAAAATACTCAAAAATATACAGGGTGTTCCAATTTAAATAAGAAAGTTTGTTCCATTGCTGGTTAAATCGGATGTCAAAATATTAAGTGTTTGGTATCAGTAGATAGCTAATTTTATGAACTCTCAAAATACTCAAAAATATACAGGGTGTTCCATAAAAAATAAGAATGTTTGTTCCATTGCCGGTTAAACCGGACGTCAGAATATTAAGTGTTTGGTATCATTAAGCAGCTAATTTTACAAAAATTCAAAATACTCAAAAATATACAGGGTGTTCCAATTTAAATAAGAAAGTTTGTTCCATTGCTGGTTAAATCGGATGTCAAAATATTAAGTGTTTGGTATCATTAGATAGCTAATTTTATGAACTCTCAAAATACTCAAAAATATACAGGATATTCCATTTAAAATAAGAAAGTTTGTTCCATTGCCGATTACATGGGAAGTCAAAATATTAAGTGTTTGGTATCATCAGGCAGCTAATTTTACAAACTCTCAAAATATTCAAAAATATACAGTGTGTTCCACTAAAAATAAGAAAGTTTGTTCCATTGCCGGTTAAACCGGATGTCAGAATATTAAGTGTTTGGTATCATTAAGCAGCTAATTTTACAATAACTCAAAATACTCAAAAATATACAGGGTGTTCCAATTTAAATAAGAAAGTTTGTTCTATTGCTGGTTAAATCGGATGTCAAAACATTAAGTGTTTGGTATCAGTAGATAGCTAATTTTATGAACTCTCAAAATACTCAAAAATATACAGGGTAATAAAAAAAATAAAAAAGTTTGTTCCATTGCCGGTTAAACCGGATGTCAGAATATTAAGTGTTTGATATCATTAAGCAGCTAATTTTACAAAAATTCAAAATACTCAAAAATATACAGGGTGTTCCAATTTAAATAAGAAAGTTTGTTCCATTGCTGGTTAAATCGGATGTCAAAATATTAAGTGTTTGGTATCATTAGATAGCTAATTTTATGAACTCTCAAAATACTCAAAAATATACAGGATATTCCATTTAAAATAAGAAAGTTTGTTCCATTGCCGATTACATGGGAAGTCAAAATATTAAGTGTTTGGTATCATCAGGCAGCTAATTTTACAAACTCTCAAAATATTCAAAAATATACAGTGTGTTCCACTAAAAATAAGAAAGTTTGTTCCATTGCCGGTTAAACCGGATGTCAGAATATTAAGTGTTTGGTATCATTAAGCAGCTAATTTTACAATAACTCAAAATACTCAAAAATATACAGGGTGTTCCAATTTAAATAAGAAAGTTTGTTCTATTGCTGGTTAAATCGGATGTCAAAACATTAAGTGTTTGGTATCAGTAGATAGCTAATTTTATGAACTCTCAAAATACTCAAAAATATACAGGGTAATAAAAAAAATAAGAAAGTTTGTTCCATTGCCGGTTAAACCGGATGTCAGAATATTAAGTGTTTGGTATCATTAAGCAGCTAATTTTACAAAAATTCAAAATACTCAAAAATATACAGGGTGTTCCAATTTAAATAAGAAAGTTTGTTCCATTGCTGGTTAAATCGGATGTCAAAATATTAAGTGTTTGGTATCATTAGATAGCTAATTTTATGAACTCTCAAAATACTCAAAAATATACAGGATATTCCATTTAAAATAAGAAAGTTTGTTCCATTGCCGATTACATGGGAAGTCAAAATATTAAGTGTTTGGTATCATCAGGCAGCTAATTTTACAAACTCTCAAAATATTCAAAAATATACAGTGTGTTCCACTAAAAATAAGAAAGTTTGTTCCATTGCCGGTTAAACCGGATGTCAGAATATTAAGTGTTTGGTATCATTAAGCAGCTAATTTTACAATAACTCAAAATACTCAAAAATATACAGGGTGTTCCAATTTAAATAAGAAAGTTTGTTCCATTGCTGGTTAAATCGGATGTCAAAATATTAAGTGTTTGGTATCAGTAGATAGCTAATTTTATGAACTCTCAAAATACTCAAAAATATACAGGGTAATAAAAAAAATAAGAAAGTTTGTTCCATTGCCGGTTAAACCGGATGTCAGAATATTAAGTGTTTGGTATCATTAAGCAGCTAATTTTACAATTACTCAAAATACTCAAAAATATACAGGGTGTTCCAATTTAAATAAGAAAGTTTGTTCTATTGCTGGTTAAATCGGATGTCAAAATATTAAGTGTTTGGTATCATTAGATAGCTAATTTTATGAACTCTCAAAATACTCAAAAATATACAGGATATTCCATTTAAAATAAGAAAGTTTGTTCCATTGCCGATTACATGGGAAGTCAAAATATTAAGTGTTTGGTATCATCAGGCAGCTAATTTTACAAACTCTCAAAATATTCAAAAATATACAGTGTGTTCCACTAAAAATAAGAAAGTTTGTTCCATTGCCGGTTAAACCGGATGTCAGAATATTAAGTGTTTGGTATCATTAAGCAGCTAATTTTACAATAACTCAAAATACTCAAAAATATACAGGGTGTTCCAATTTAAATAAGAAAGTTTGTTCTATTGCTGGTTAAATCGGATGTCAAAACATTAAGTGTTTGGTATCAGTAGATAGCTAATTTTATGAACTCTCAAAATACTCAAAAATATACAGGGTAATAAAAAAAATAAGAAAGTTTGTTCCATTGCCGGTTAAACCGGATGTCAGAATATTAAGTGTTTGGTATCATTAAGCAGCTAATTTTACAAAAATTCAAAATACTCAAAAATATACAGGGTGTTCCAATTTAAATAAGAAAGTTTGTTCCATTGCTGGTTAAATCGGATGTCAAAATATTAAGTGTTTGGTATCATTAGATAGCTAATTTTATGAACTCTCAAAATACTCAAAAATATACAGGATATTCCATTTAAAATAAGAAAGTTTGTTCCATTGCCGATTACATGGGAAGTCAAAATATTAAGTGTTTGGTATCATCAGGCAGCTAATTTTACAAACTCTCAAAATATTCAAAAATATACAGTGTGTTCCACTAAAAATAAGAAAGTTTGTTCCATTGCCGGTTAAACCGGATGTCAGAATATTAAGTGTTTGGTATCATTAAGCAGCTAATTTTACAATAACTCAAAATACTCAAAAATATACAGGGTGTTCCAATTTAAATAAGAAAGTTTGTTCCATTGCTGGTTAAATCGGATGTCAAAATATTAAGTGTTTGGTATCAGTAGATAGCTAATTTTATGAACTCTCAAAATACTCAAAAATATACAGGGTAATAAAAAAAATAAGAAAGTTTGTTCCATTGCCGGTTAAACCGGATGTCAGAATATTAAGTGTTTGGTATCATTAAGCAGCTAATTTTACAATTACTCAAAATACTCAAAAATATACAGGGTGTTCCAATTTAAATAAGAAAGTTTGTTCTATTGCTGGTTAAATCGAATGTCAAAACATTAAGTGTTTGGTATCAGTAGATAGCTAATTTTATGAACTCTCAAAATACTCAAAAATATACAGGGTGTTCCAAATAAAATAAAAAACTTTGTTCCAAATAAAATAAAAAACTTTGTTCCATTGCCGGTTAAATCGGAAGTCAAAATATTAAGTATGTATTTGGTATCGTCAGACAGCGAATTTTATGAACTTTCAAAATATTCTAAAATATACAAAGTGTTCCATTTAAATTAAGGTCGTACCTTAATTTAAACCATTTTACCCAGGAAAGGTGCCATTGTCGGTTAATCCGAAGTCAAAATATTCAGTGTTTGGTATCACTGGACACCTAATTTTACGATCTATCAAATTATTTATAAATATACAGAGTGGTTATAAAGTGAAAGATAAACAGGCGAGCTCACTTGTGTTAAATTTCCGAATTACCCAACGTTTTTCCAAAGTAAGCAATTTAACAACCCTGTCGGATAATAATTTCCGCAACTTTGAAAATAAATACCTGACTTTTATTGAAAGCTCGCAGAGTTCTGCCATTAATAAAATTTTTCATTAAACAACTACTTTTGAAGTTATTGTCTCAAAACCAACAACAGAGCACATTTAAACAAAACTTTTATATACATTCGAAAAGAGAGCCATCCCATTCTATATTTTTACAATAGAATCGTATCGATTTTTAAATTAAAAAAAAAAAACAAATTACGCTCCCCCTTTTTTTAATAAAAAACAATAAGAGAAAAAACTCAATTAACAAAAATAAGAGTAATCGAAAGGATCAAGTTGTCAGTTAACGAACTTATCAACTTCATTAGCAATATTTCTCGCTATAATGAAAATAGTGTGCTATACATTATTATTTGTTAGGGTTGGTAGTTTTTTTTAACACGGGGGAGTTGCACGCTACAAACGAAGACATCCCTTAGGGGGTTGCTCGACCCAGTTATCAAGATGAGTCATTTACCAGTACAATTGTGCGTTCTTTTGAAGTGCAAAACCAACTACGTATAAAACGATTCTCCTTACGCCCTTAAACACGAATATAACGACCCAATTTTTATAATAAAAAAATTATTTATAATCGAATTGAGTTATGAAATGAGATGAACTTGTAGAATTTTTAAAACGGAAATGAAAGACCTCGTATCCCCCCCTCTGATGCGTATATAACACAGGTATAAGACGATAAGTGATACCACATAAAATTGTTTTAGATTCTCATAGGTCAACATTGGTGAGTCAAAAGGGGTTTCGTTCCGGAACTATAGTTTAGGAATTTTGTGACTCATCGCATCTCGCGTAAGAATTCTTTAGTAAAATTCTTTCTTTTAAGAAAATTTTTTTATATAACCAATAAAAAAGGATACATAAATCCGATCGTGGTCGTATCTGGCTTTTAAATTTTTATTAACAGTGTCTTCGTTTAGTTCGGTGAGCCGTGTCATGTCAGGAACTCCGCCTTCGGGAATACACCCTGAAACAAAAGAAAAAAGTGTCATTAAACTTCATTCGACTATAATATGTACATAAAAAATAAGTAAAACAAAGTAAGTACGCCCCTGTTTTATTAGTGTCGGAAAATTAACTTTTTTAATAGCGCGCACTTCTGTTTGTTATTTTTGAACCTGTCATCTTTGATTTATCAAATATTCCGATACCTCGAAGGCATCTTTTAGCTGGTGCTCGCGTGTTATTCAATCCTATCGAGGCAAGCAGATGCTTTAGCACGTGCTCCAGCTTGAAGCATTTTAAATGCACCAGCAGCTGCCTACTATAACACCTTGTGCTACTACACAAATCCTTAGACGGATTTAAAATAGTTATAGATAGAGAATAGCAGATCAGTCAGCTGTTGGGAACTGCTTTATCGGCTGAAGTCGCTCAGTAAAAGTCTGAGAGCTTTCCTAAGACACTTTTCACGCTGAATGGGCAAGAAAGAGTTTCTTTAAGTTCTGTTAGATAGTTAGATCCGTCCATAGAAAATCTTAGGAGCGTCTGTATATAATTCCTGGTTACGGCCCTGTAGATGAGGCCAAATGGTACAATTGAGAGCCCTATTAAAAATCTTTTGTTCCCGCCCTAGTTTTGGCAACAAGTTATACAAATTAATTTAAAAAAATCAATTAACTATAGGACAATTCATGGGAGGTTACGCACAGGAAATTAAAAATTGATTTGGTAATCGAAACCGGATGATTTGGTTACTAATCGAGATTAAAAGAAAATTCAACCTTGCATTCGCTCCATTTTTGCAATTTTATTTGAGGAAATTCCAAATTACATCCGGAATAATCGATAAGCAAGAAATGAAAATTATTGTGTGCTTCAACAGACGTGTTAATAAGGGAGTAAAAGTTGGAATGTTTGTAGGTCAAGCGTTTGGCCAATCTGTATTTATTAATCAAGCTCCTCATTAAATTCGACGGTTTTGGATTATCCGAACAAATTAATTTTTGTCAAATAAAACTCATTAATTAGAACTGAAAGACAAAATTCGAGCTATGAAGAAGAAATTTGAAAATGTATTTTAAGAGTAGGATTGTGCTGGGATAACTTCATAAGTTCGTTGGCGCTTTAAGATTAACTAAACTAACATTACCAATAATTAAAATCTATTTTAAAATATATTTGAAAGTCAAAAATAAATAAACCACAAAAATGTCTGAGTGTGATTAAAAAGTAAGAAAACTTCCTATAAATCTTCACTTTCTATTTCAAAGAGAAACAAATTTGTTTCTTTCCAGCAGTACCAAAACTTCGATTTGTTTCAAGACAGGGAACAATTTAACTTTTATTTCAGAAAAAAAATTTTTCTTAACAGCTGGACACTAGATGGTCCTGATGGGTTACGGTTACTAAGTTATTATGTTAATATGGGTTTAAACCACGTTTAAACACGCTGGCAGCTCGAAGAGCTGCTTCGCATTGGAGTATTATGAGAGTGAAGACGGATAATAGTCAATTTTGCTATTCCATAAACCTTTATTTAAAAAAATTTCTTGAACTGCTGGGCTTCAGATAGGGTCTTGAAAGGTTACCAAGTTATATGTTAATTGGCAGCTCGAAGAGCTGCTTCGCATTGGAGCATTATGAGAGTGAAGATGGATAATAGTCAATTTTGCTACTCCATCAACTTTTACTTTAAAAAAATTCTTGTACTGAGCTTCGGATATGGTCTTGAAGGGTTACCAAGTTATATGTTAATTGGCAGCTGCTTCGCATTGGAGCATTATGAGAGTGAAGATGGATAATAGTCAATTTTGCTACTCCATCAACTTTTATATAAAAAAAAATCTTGGACTGCTGGGCTTCAGATATGGTCTTGAAGGGTTACCAAGTTATACAATTGGCAGCTCGAAGAGCTGCTTCGCATTGGAGCATTATGAGAGTGAAGATGGATAATAGTCAATTTTGCTACTCCATCAACTTTTATTTAAAAAAATTCTTGGACTGCTGGGCTTCAGATAGGGTCTTAAAGGGTTGCCAAGTTATCTGTTAATTGGCAGCTGCTTCGCATTGGAGCATTATGAGAGTGAAGATGGATAATAGTCAATTTTGCTACTCCATCAACTTTTATATAAAAAAAAATCTTGGACTGCTGGGCTTCAGATATGGTCTTGAAGGGTTACCAAGTTATACAATTGGCAGCTCGAAGAGCTGCTTCGCATTGGAGCATTATGAGAGTGAAGATGGATAATAGTCAATTTTGCTACTCCATCAACTTTTATTTAAAAAAATTCTTGGACTGCTGGGCTTCAGATAGGGTCTTAAAGGGTTGCCAAGTTATCTGTTAATTGGCAGTTCAAAGAGCTGCTTCGCATTGGATCATTAGGAGGATGAAGAAGGATAATAGTCAATTTTGCTATTCCATCAACTTTTATTTAAAAAAATCCTTCGACTGCCGAGTCTTCAGATAGTTTGGATGGGTCCCCTGCCATTTAGGTCATGACACCCTCACATCTGGGAGTCTATTGAAGATAAATGGAGTGTCTCTGATTAACCCTGGATTTTTTTGTAAACTTAAAATCAGGTATTCGTCCACTGTAGGTAATCCATAGACGAGAGATATATCAAAATATTTTCGAATTTTAGTAATTATTGTTTACTTTGAGAATGTTTAATTGAAATAAATTAACGGAATAATTCGTGACATAAAATTAAATGGGTTAAGTGGATTAAAAAAGAATTCAAACATTTTCCTCCCCTAATGAAAAAATTGTATTTACACCTATTTACAGTTCTATAATTCTTTAGGAAAAAATAAAAGCTTGAATTGCAATCGTGAAATAATAGAAACTTGACATAAGCATCCCTTATACATTTAGTGCCACTTGTCAGCCCCTTTTTGTATCCCCAACAGGTACAAAAATGCATTTAACACAATTCGCATTAAGCAATGAAAGAAAACATTTTTTTGAAAAATTAAAAAAAAATTTTAAACAACAATAGTAAACAAATAAACGAATAATTTAAAAAGAAAACTCACAATAAAATTAAAAGTTTGCGAATAGTATGTTACTATCTATCCACCCTTATAACAACAGGGTGGGACACACTTATAGGTGGCTAAATTCAAACATAGTCAATAAAAGGCATTTAAAAAAGGTCAAAAATATAACAAAAAAATGTATTAAAAACCAAACGTCTTCATTTTAATAACAAAAGGGGTGAAATTACCCTATGCAACATGCTATGATTTTAGAATGTCAATACCACCCCGGAAAAAGGCTGCAGCTCAGCAACCCCGTCGAATTACTCACCGGAATTTTCAAAATTAAGTTGAACCATTGTGTATTATTTCCTAAAAGTCACTTTTACACATTATTTAATACAAAAAATTATTCAAAATTTATTATTTAAATTACGAACTAAAAAAAACATTATTCACGCGAGATCGTACATCCTACACAAACAGCCGAAGCAAACTGATCAAGAACGACGCCGCTTCGTTAGGGACGATGCTCGTTGTTAGACGAGCAGGAACCAAAAAGGGAACCAAAATAATCGGAAGTTCTCGTTTCTTGCGAATTTTAACGAATTGTTGGCAAATTAATCAATATCGATTGATTAACAGCGGCGTTATAATTATTTAAATTAACATTTTTAAAATTTCTTTTTGTAACACTAAAATCCTTTTGATAACCTAATAATTTTGCACGAAAGCATTCCTTCGTAAAGTTTTCTACAAGGAGCACTTCTTTTTCATAAATTAGTGTTTTAATTTTTAAGTTCCTTACAAAAATGCTACTAAAGCAAAATTAAGCAGAATTTAAAACATTTTGATTTTCAGCACATATTTTAAAATTTATTTCTTTATAATAACCTTTTCGAATTACGATATGGTACGCCACTGGCAATTTCATAAATAAAAATTTCAAATTGACGTATCTGTCAAAAGTAAAGTATTTAAAGTTTCCTAAGTTTGTGCAATTTAACACGTGGATTTTTAATTTCTAATTCCTTTTTAAATTTTTAGTTCTTATCAAATTTTTATTTACAACAAATTAAATTGTACTAATTAATAAAATAAGAACTGACACCTTAAGAATATAACCTCACTTTTTAAAAAAAGGCATCAAAATGAAGACGAGATTCAATTCTTACGATATAGTTTGTACTGTAACAGAGTTACAAAAGTAAGTTTTACTTTATAAAATAAAATTTTATTATATGCAACAAATTTTAGGTTAGTCGGAATGAGAGTGAGTAACATATACGATATCGATAGTAAGACTTATTTGATTAAGTTACAACGCACAGAAGAAAAAAGTGTATTATTATTAGAATCAGGAAATAGAATTCACGTTACAAATTTTGAATGGCCTAAAAATGTAGCTCCTTCAGGATTTAGTATGAAGGTTAGTATTACTCATTTAAAACTACTCTTTTATAATTTCAATTAATGTGTAGATGCGTAAACATTTAAAGAATAAACGTTTAGAAAGTCTCACACAAATCGGTTCAGATCGTATCTTAGACTTACAGTTTGGAATTGGAGAAGCTACTTATCATATTATTCTCGAGTTGTACGATAGAGGCAATATAGTTTTAACAGATTACGAAATGACAATTTTGAATGTTTTACGACCTCACACCGAAGGAGATAAAGTTAAGTTTGCTGTGCGAGAAAAATATCCACAAAATCGAGCTCGCGATAGCGACATTACAAATTTAGAAGAACTACGTGCTGTGTTACAAAATAGTAAAACAGGCGACCAATTAAAAAAGGTCCTAATGCCGTGTTTAGGTACGAAAATTCTGAAAGTCGACTTTCGGTATTTAATAATAAATTTTAGATTATGGTCCTGCTTTAATCGAACACGTTTTATTGAAACAAGGCTTTAGCAATTCGACTAAAATAGGAAAAACTTTTAACATTGAGGAAGATTCCGAAAAGTTGCTTTTAGCCATACAAGATGCTAAATTAATTATGGATAATGCGCGGAAAGAACCGTCACAAGGATTTATTATACAAAAAAAAGAGGAACGTCCAACTACAAATCCTGATCAAGAAAAGGAGTATTTTTATTCGAACCAAGAATTTCATCCACTTTTACTTGCTCAACATTCGAATCTGCCTTATCAATCGTTTGAAACGTTTAATTTAGCTGTTGATGAATTTTATTCGACTGCTGAGGGCCAAAAAATCGAATTAAAAGCGCTGCAGCAGGAAAGAGAAGCTATGAAAAAGTTGGAGAATATTAAAAAAGATCACGATCAACGATTGACCGCTTTAGAAAAGGCTCAAGCGGTTGACAGGCAAAAAGCCGAATTAATTACAAGAAATCAAACTTTAGTCGATAGTGCTATTTTAGCAATTCAAAGTGCTTTAGCTAATCAGGTAATTTATTTGTTAATTGAATGAATATTTTATTGTCTTTGAATATTTAGATGTCTTGGACCGATATTGAAGACTTAGTTAAAGAGGCTATTGCAAGAGGGGATCCAGTAGCACAACATATCAAAGGGCTTAAATTAGAAACTAATCATATAAGCGTATTTTTAAGTGACCCTTATGTAAATAGTGGTAGTGAAAATTCAGAAAATGATGAAGAAACTTTACCATCTGCGATAATTGATATCGATCTTGCTCAAACCGCCCATGCCAATGCTCGAAGGTTTGTATTCGATTATTATTAAACAAAACCTCAATGGAATATTGTAGATTATATGATCACAAGAAAAACGCAGCTAAGAAACAACAAAAAACTATCGAATCCCAAGGAAAAGCTCTAAAGTCGGCCGAGAAAAAAACAAAACAAACTCTCAAGGAGGTAAATTAAACTTTTTCGAGTTTTTTTAAAGTTTAACGTTTATTTTAAAGGTTCAAACAATCACAAATATTAACAAATTGCGCAAAGTGTATTGGTTCGAAAAATTCTTTTGGTTTATTAGTTCAGAAAATTATTTAATTATTGCCGGACGCGATCAACAACAAAACGAATTAATTGTTAAAAGATACATGAGACCTAATGATATTTACGTACACGCAGATATTCACGGTGCTAGTAGTATTATCATTAAGAATCCAACAGGCTTACCTGTTCCACCTAAAACTTTAAACGAAGCCGGAACAATGGCTATTTGCTATAGGTGAGTTTTCATTATTTAAATTCGAAATAAAAATAACGTTTTTTAAGTGTGGCTTGGGAAGCCAAAGTTGTAACAAATTCGTATTGGGTGTTTGGAGAACAAGTTAGCAAAACTGCTCCTGCAGGAGAGTATTTATCTACTGGAAGTTTCATGGTTAGGGGCAAAAAGAATTTTTTGCCACCTTCACATTTAGTTTTGGGTTTGAGCTTTTTATTTCGAGTTGAAGATGGTTGTGTTGAAAATCACAAGGGAGAAAGAAAAGTTTTAGCCGGTGGAGATGACACCATAAGCGTTACTGAAAGTGAACAAAGCAAAGAGGAAGTTGAAGTGGAAATTTTAAATGAAAGCGATGGTATTTTGACGTTGAAAACTTGTGATGAGTTTTTAATTTGTTTTTTTTTAGAAGACAACATAGATGATCAAGAAGAAAGTGAAAAACAAACAGTTGAAGAGAATGTGGAAGATGGCAGTGGAGAATGTGATGAGTCCAATTCAAATGAAATTGACGTAGATGAAGAGGTTGAAGATGAAAGTAGTTCAGAAAGTGACTCAGAGACACCAAAGTTTCCAGATACTCAGATCAGGATTCAACATACTGAAGGGACAAAGTAATATTTTTAAGATACTTGTGTTATTCTGTAACATCTTAAGGCCGCGTCACACATACGGGCTTACTAGGCAGACAGACCTACCTGTGTACCTGTGCAGGTCGCAGAACGCTGTCTAGATGGCCGCCTCCACAGGCCAAGCCGGAAGACAAGTCTGTGTGTGTGGTGCAAGCTTTAAGAAGGTCTGTTCACACACTCAAGCCTTGCTTTCCGGCTTAGCCTGTTCAGGCGGCCTGAACGCTGCCTAGACGCTCCGATTTGGCTTGTTCAGGCCGCCTGAACGCTGTCTAGATGGCCGCCTGCAGAGGCCAAACTGTAAGGCAAGCCTGTGTGTGAGGCGCAGGCTTTAAAGCTCGTTCACACACACAGGCCTTGTTTAGATTCCAGTTTCGCCTGGGCAGGTGGCCTGAACGCTGCCCAGACGCTCCGATTTGGCCTGTTCAGGCCGTCTGAACGCTGTCTAGATGGCCACCTGCACAGGCTAAACTGGAAAGCAAGCCTGTGTGTGTGGCGCAGGCTTTAAAGCCCGTCCACACACACAGGCCTTGTTCAGATTCAGGTTTGACCTGTGCAGGTGGTCTGAGGGATATCCACACGCTTCGGTTTGGCCTGTGCATGGGGCCTGCAGGCGAGCCTGTGTGTGTGGCGCCGCCATTAGAGTTTGGTTTTGAATGGGGTAGGAATGAGGTCAGTTAAAGGTGACTTCAATCATTCTAGGGTTATAATGGATGGTTGATTGATTGTTCTTCTTGGGAGGGATTAGATTCCCTATGTATTTCAACTTCTAAGATTCATTGTTTTTTGTAGAATCAACATTGTGACAGAATCTAGCGCAAAAATAATGGGCGACTCTGAAGAAAGTGAAAAAATAAAATTTATGGGCGATAAAATTCCAGAAATGTTGAAATCAAAGCAAAATCGTAAAGACAAAACTCAAAAACAGCAGAAACCTCCTCAAAAAGGTATACTTACTCCAAAAATCCTCTTTAATCTCAAATTCATTTTAAGTTTTAGAACAAAAAGACGAAAACGTTAAACAAAATCAAACAAAAAGAGGCCAAAAGAGCAAACTTAAGAAAATTAAAGAAAAGTATAAAGATCAAGATGAAGAAGAGAGGAAACTGAGAATGGAAATTTTACAGGTTGGCGTCGTTTGCGCTTTTATATAGTTTGGTCAAATCAATTGAATTCATAGGTTTTACTTTTCACAATGACTAGGGTGTAGGTGGACATTGATGCACTCCCAAATTTCTTTCCATTTTCAACTTATGATTTAAAATTGTTTGGTCAAACTGTTTAAGTGTTTACAAAGACTAATAATTTCATTTTAGTCTGCTGGTTCCGGGAAGGATTCAAAAAAGAATAAAAAAGATAAGAATTCTACTAATAGTAAAAATAAAAAAGGAGCTCAAAAAATTCCTAGGCCCGTAATTCAAAAACCTGAAAACCAAGAGGAAGGAGATGAAGACGAACCTGTGGTTCAAGCTGATGTTGATATGATCGACTATTTAACAGGCCAACCGCTGGTAGAAGATGAATTACTTTTTGCAGTACCAGTTATTGCCCCATATAACACTTTAGCCAATTATAAGTACGTTCATCCCTTAAATCTGACTGTCTTTAAGAAATCGTTTTTTAGGTTTAAAGTTAAATTAACTCCAGGAACAGGAAGGAGAGGTAAAGCGGCGCGAACGGCAGTTAGCATGTTTCTGCGCGATAGAACCACGACGCAACGCGAAAAAGATTTACTTAGAGCTGTTAAAGATGAACAACTTGCGCGAAATTTGCCAGGAAAAGTGAAATTATCCGCCCCTAGATTACAAGTGTTAAGAAAATAAAAGTAGCATAGTTTTATACAGGAATTGCTCATGTTTTCAATAAATTAACTTAAAACAATATCAGTTTCATTTAATTAATCGTCCTCTTCTTCCTCTTCAGCTTCGCCTTCACCTTCCCCTTCGCCCATTAATTCGGGTTTGGGTACTGGCAAATGATCGATTCTCCATTGCTCTTCTTCCGCTCCTGTTGGATCTGTCATTTCCATAATTTCGGGCCCAAGCGGATAATCTTGTTCAACAGGTGGTAATGGAAATGGGCTAAAGTTGTATGCCATATATTTGTGACCAAACCCTACAATTTTATATTGAAGATTTTGTATTTGCAATTTCGTGTCTAACCGAGGTATATGTTATGAAAGACTTTTCCTTGATTAGCAAAACAATAAGCTCCAGGCCATAAGTGTGAACGAACGACAGCTACGGCGTAGTCTTGCAAAATTCCCGAAGAAGTTCTAACCGACCACGCCGGAACTGCTTCGACCGACGCGTCTTCTGATAATGGCGTTAGTAAGGGTGGTCCTGTTTCGGGTTCGGGGCCTGCCATACCGCCTTTTTCTTCTTCCTCTCCCATTTCTTCACCGACCTCCTCGCCTTCAGGAGGAAAGGGATTCCACCAAGACGTTCTACCTGTTGTTAAATTAAATGTAAAATTAGACTAGCAGAAGATACACATTTTAACCTTGTGGTAAAATATGGAGAGTATTGTGAACCCAAAAAGACATCGATCCATCTACCATATCTCTTATAGCTAAAGGTTCGTATCTGGAATTTTCTTTATAATTAGTTTTCATAGTATCGCCACGTTCCTCTTCTTCTTCTGCCTCCTCCTCTTCTTCTCCACCTTCTTCTTTAAATGTATAAAAGCCCATAGGGGAAATTTGTGTACCTAAAGAGATGAAAAGATTAGCGTGTAATCTAAAGCCTGGGTCGCACACACAAGCTTGCCTACCGTCCAGGAGCGTCTGGACATGAACGGCGACCTCACAGGCCAAACTGGAGCGTCTGGACAGCGTTCAAGCCTGTGGGTGTGGTCTTTACACTAATTGCGCGTTAACTCACTAGCAGAAATGCGCGCTATTTGTGCTCTTAAATAATTCATTTCGTTTCCTGGAAAATCGGGATAAGTTACAACTTCTTGACCCAACAAACCGGTAAAGGATTTAATTATTTTTCTCGCAACCCGAATTTGTTTAGGGGTTACGTCTGGAAGTTGTAACCAATGATCGCCAGTTTCGTTACACACGTAGTAAACCTAAAATAAAATTTTTAAAAAAGGAAAAACAATGCGTAGCTTTAACCTTTTTGTTTGCGCCAACTCCCGACGGTTCGGAAGGCGGTTCAGGTGGTTCTTCGTAAATGAGGGGCGGTGGAGGTGGTAAATGTCTCGGTACTTTGCTCGGAATAACTTCTTCCCCTTCAACTTCGCCCGCTTTAGTTTTTTCGATATTTTCAAGAGCTTTATTTAAGTCATCTCCGCCTGCTCCGTAATCTGCAATTTCCAGTGGAGGTTCTTCAGCTGCCTATAAAAAATGGAAAAATAAATTATTTAAGTCGCAGTTAGTAAGTACTTCGTTTCTTTTCATATATTCCTCTTCTTTTAATTCTGTTTCCACAATTATATAAGGTTTGTATAAACCATGTATTTTTCCCCAAAATTTTATACTCGCTATGGGCTCAGTTTGAATTAATTTTCTCATGGATAGCATAATACAAAACATTTCGGCTCGAGGTATACCTAGACCGGCTTGTTCAAAAAAATACAGTAGTTGACACATATCATTTCTCGACATATCGGCTAGTTCTTCGTCTTCCGGATCCATGGCCATTCCTTCTAAAGGTTTTGGGGGCTAAAAAGTTTAACTAATTAAAAAAAATTTAAATTTTTTTTGACTTACTCTTAGAAGAGGCATGAGCTTTTTTGCCAAAGCGTATCTTCCTGGTGCTACATAAATGTCCTCCAAATGATCAGTTAGCGGTTTAAAACGCATCTCTTTCATCTTTCTGCTATACTCTTCAAAGAAATCGATTATATTTTCGGGCCTTTCGGCCAAAATTTTGTTCAAAACATCTGTTAGATGGTCGTATCTAAAAAAAAATTGAGGAGTTTGATGTAAAAATCTTTTTGAAGTTCTAGATTTCAGATGGGAAAATTCTACTTACAAACGAGTCAAAGAAAACTACATCTAAATGGAAATTTTGAAATGCAATTGATGGCTATATCTAGCAATTGTAATGTAAAATAAATAAATAATTCAGTTTAGTATCATTTAAATTACAAGTATTTGAGAAAAATAAATTTTAGAAAATAAAATATTTAGTGTATGGTGTGTTGCCTATACCTTAGGCGCATATTTTTACTTCGACGCCGACGCTTGGTTCATCAATACCCATGTAAATGTGAGAGAAAAGAACATTAGAGTAATTTGTTTGAATTTACTTATTAATTTTACCTTATTTGCTAATTGATTTTAAAAACTTACAAATTATCACCACTTAAGGTGCTGCATTTTTGTAAAAAAGCTTTTGCGGTCAGAAATTCCGAATCGACATCAGGAACTGTTTGTAATAGGTCCAAAGGGGGTTGATTGGTTTGATCTTCGGGCAAACCTTGAAAATCATCATAATCATAAATCATTTTTACCAATTGACAATTCAAAGTGTCAGAAAATAATTTATTTCTTTATCTCGTTAATTACTTTGTTTATATCAAAGCCTTCTATTCGCTAGTTAGAAAACAAATAAAAAAATCCGCAGAAGAGAACAATTGAAAGCAATTACCCATCTCACCCACCTGATATTGTGGTTTTATCTACATAATTGTTTTGAATTTAGTAATTGAAATTAAAAACATTTCTGTGAATTATTGTTTATTATTAATTCAAGATATTTATAAAGACCTTTTTTTGTTTCTAAATTTTTTCCCCATGTTATTTATAAAAACAGTTTAACCACAGGCATGTGATCAGATACATTAACGTAAGAACGACCCCTTCAGTACCAAGTACCAGCAAAATACTTCCTTACAGCTGCTTACTATAAAGCTCACGATTAACTAACGTGGGTATTACATTTAACATGGAACTTTTCTTTTTGACAAAATATCAAATTAGTAATCAATTCTTAGTGGTGAAGGACAACTGTAGGCAGGTCAAATTAGTTTAATGTGCAAATTAAAATTTTAATGTTGAAATTAAAGTTTTACAGTACCGACTCCGGTTATAGGAAGAGTATCTATAAATCTGTCATTAATAAGTCGTTCTGGGAAAATAACAAACAAACACTATTATTACTGTAATTAAAATAATGTAATTAAAATACTTTTGGTGAGTACAAAAAGTGATTGCTAACATGAATAGTTAGTTTGAAACCGAAAGTTGTTCTCTTTAATTAGAGGATTCTGGCATTAACCAGTAGCACCGCTAATTTTAGTAGTTTATTATTCCCACAAGAGGTAAAACTAAAATGGAACGAAAGTGGACATTGGAAGCCTTACATTTTTTCATGTTTAAGTTTGTTTTCAATCACATTTTATTCGTCTTAAGTTAAAGCAAAGGAAAATAACAAATATGGGCAGTTGTATAAGAGGGACACATTTGGGCTTAGGACTACATCGAATCACCGATTGAAAAAATAGGAAAATGAATTTTTTTGTAGAGAATGTTCATATTCACTATCAGTCTAGCCTCTGTCCGGCTTTTGTCTGAACAAGCCTTTATGTAAAAAGAAAATGTAAGAGGAAACATATTAAGAAAATAGCGGAAACAGTAGCAGAAAATATGTGAGTCTGCCTAACGGACGTGAATTTTGGAGACACTGCTTTTAAAGCAGTACTTTGGCCACTTTGGGCGATTTCAGTGAATCTCATGACGTCATGACTAACGTCGGAGCTGATATTACCAGCGGTAAACGTCACCGATGTTGGAAATCTGCGAATATGATAGAGGGGTACCTCGAATCACCGATTAAAAAAATTGGAATAATCAATGTTTTTGTAGAGAATGTTCATCTTCTCTGCCGAAACAACAATCTATCACAAATACTTCCGGACCAGTCCCGCCCACTAGCAGAAAATATGTGAATATGCCTAGTTGAGGTGAATTTTCGAGACATTGCTTTGGGCGTCTTGGGTTCGTCTCGTGACGTCATGATTAACGTCTGAGCTGATATTACCATTGTTAAACGTCACCGATGCCGATGTTGGAAATCTGCGAATATATTGGAAATCACCGATTGAAAAAAAATTTGGAAAATCAATTTCTTTGTAGAGAAATTTGCATCTTCTCTGTCGGAATATTTTATGACTTTTTCATCTTCCATTCCTATGCTGCTAATATAGCTAAAAATTCGGCTTTTTCCTGTTTTTCCCTGTCCTGCATTACTTTGTGTGAATTGTTGGTTTATTATCTTTGAATCAATTTGCCACAAACCCAAGGATTTTATAAAAAGAACACATTTTAATTTTATAAATTTCATAAATAATTTATGTTTAAATTGGTAGATACCAACTTCCTATTTATAATTTTATTTAATTAACATTATGTAATTAATAAAATTAATAAAAATTAATTTTAATCCACACTTTATGGCACTCAAAGTTGATGGAAGAATGTAAATCATTATTACGTAGACACAAGAATTTTCTTTTATTGTTAGAGAAAAGTACAATAAATCATTGCAATTTGTATGTTAATTATTCTTCTTATTTCTCATATTTGCATTAGCAATAAATGCCCATATTAGACTATTGTAATTAATTATTTTCTAATTATTATTTCACACATTTAAATAGAAGTTTTATTTGTTTAGTATAAACAGTTTTTTGTAAGCCTACAAATTAATAGACCTGTTGGTTTATCAACGAGGCTACGACTTCCTTCCAAGGTCTACCATCGAACTTCATATTTTGCTAAACTGATACGGATTTTAAGCGAGCCGAGCCTATAAAGGTGGATCCACATCAAAATACAATACGAAGGAAAAGTATCTCTACAGAATGGGTGTTGCAGTATTGCTGACAGACCCAGATACAGAGAGAGAATGCAATGAAGTAGATGAAATAATAGAGCATTTGTTATGCCACTGCCCTGCGCTAATTCGAGGATCCATGTTAAGCGAATACTGGCCTAACATGACCAGTATCAGCGACACTTCACCTTCAGATATCCTTGAGATCATATGAAGGTTGGGATATATTAACAACTGGACCCACGAAGGAGTTGCTAAAGGTGTAGAAACTTCAGGTTACCCTCCACCTTAGTTTATGAAGAGCCCGTAGTTCTTGTAGCTTAAAGAGACATCTCGTTTTTTTAGAAGTAGAGATCGACTCATTAGAAAATAACCCACCTGCGAAGAACCTACATTGTTCAAAGAAAATGGCGGGACAATTATTTAGAAGCATTTTATTCAGAAAGGTCAGGCGGTCGAGATTCATAAGTAAGCTCATGCGTCCTTCGATCAATAACGCGGTGGGTTCTTTTATATTGAATCCAGCTCTACTTCTGCATCTTTGCCAGACGATGCATAGATGTTTTACAACACCCTGGTAGATATAAGTCAGCAACAGTGGTAAAATGATATTTTAAAAGTTCAATAAATGATATAAAGAAAGATACATCTAAAACAATGTTTGGACTTGAAGAGAGGGGCCATCAGAATATCCAGAACCCAACCAAATGATGCGTCAGGTTTCTCTTAATGCAAATTATTCACCTGCCAATCCATCAAACCACTAATAGATACAGACGACCCACTGATTGTACGTCAACAGTTTTTTTTTCCAATTTTTACTTCAAAGGGCACCGGGTGTCTAAAAAGCTGTCGAATATTCTTCATTAGCAAATGAACAAGAAGTCCAAATAAGTGCAAATAAGTTTTTTCCTTTTAATTTAATGCAAATTTATTGAAAACTGTTGTTATTGTGTAAACGACCTTAAAAACGTATAATAAATTAACACTTATTAATTTCAATAATAAACAGACTTATTCCTCTACTTGGCACTTATGCAACGATTGATAACACTATTAAATATTTTAAATATCATATTTTCTTAGAATAAAACATAAAATGCAACAATAATAAAAGCTATTTACATATGGCATTGTTTGCATTTGCATTTCATGATCATGTACATCCCAGGGTCTTGTTCCAGGGAACAGAAATAAAAATGAACGCATGCTGACGAGCTAGCAAACTTCCGTGTCACCACAGCCTATGGTCGTACTTTGGAATTCTAGAAATTATCATATATAATACTACTAGTAACTAGGAAATTGCCGACAATTTTTTAAGTAGGTACGAGTGTGCTTGTTGCTTGATCAATTCGTTACGAGTCCTTTAGGACGAGTAACGAATTTACAAAAGCAACAAGCATACGAGTACCTACTTATTGAAAAATTGCAGGCAATTTCCTAGTTACGAGTAGTATTCGGAAGACAATCTGACGAACTATATAAATTATTATGAGTGAATTTTGATCTTTCATATTTGACAAAACAAAATTATTTTTATTAATTAAAATCAAGATACAGAATTTGTCATTTTTTCATAACCATTTATAACTGCGGCTTTGGAAAAAAAATTGTTGGAGTTGTTACGCTTTCCGGTTGTTATGGTTGTTATGTTGTTATAAACAAAAACAAATTGATGTAAATTAAGTAAAATTAATTTCAGGTTTTTTAAACAATTTAAATAAATCAATTTTGTTATTAAAATGGAATCAAAAAGATTTGGCCAAAGTAGTATGCAAGAAATTGACGAGCTGATAAGTAGTAAAACTCCAAAAAATACTAAAAAATCCCACGATTCTGTATGGAAACAGTTTATGGAATTTTGTACGGAAAAGGAATATATTATCGAAAAGAAAACTACCTCGGAAGAATTGAATATCATCTTGAAGAGCTGGGCCCAAAATAGGAAGCGGAAGGATAAAAGAGATTATAAAGAAAGTGTCGTTAAGCAGCTGTGGAACGTAACCGCAAAATTGCTGCAGGAAATGTTTTTCAAAAAATACAATACAAAAATAGATCCGTTTTCCGATATTATTTTTAAGCCGGCAAGAGATGCGAGAGATGCAAAAAGAAAATTTCTTCAAGGTATACCAGACAAACGCAAACAAAGTTGTGATGCATTAACAGGAGCCGAATATACCAATTTAATTAATGCATGCGACGAAGACACACCAAGCGGTCTCCAAAAAAAATTCTTCTTTATAGTGTCTTTAAAGCTAGCATGGCGTGGTGGGGAAGCCGTTAATTGCAAGTTAGAATTTTTTAAAGAAGAAATCGACAACACTGGAAAAATGACCGGAAGAATAGAATACAACAGCTATTTCTCAAAAACTTGTCAAGGGGGTGCACACAAGCTGGCGGAATCTAAGTGGCTGGTTGTAAATAAAAATCCAGATGTGTGTCCTGTGAGGTAAGAAATAAAAAAACTTTTATGGCAGAATTTAACATTTTGGCGAATATTTTAGATTATACAGAAAACTTCTTTCAAAAAGAAGTACAATCAAAATCACTCGTTTCTTTGTAACTCCAAACCCATTTTGGGCAAAAACTAGCACGAGCGCATGGTATAAAAATAGTGCAGCTGGTATACACGAAATTGGGAAGTGGGTGAGCTCCACAGCCGAGTTAACAGGAATAGATATTAAAAAGAGAAAAATTTCGAATCATTCAACTCGTTCTACAGCAGTTTCAATGTTAGCGAAGGCTGGAGTTGGAGAGCAAAGTCTTATTAAAGTTACAGGGCATAGCAACATAAACTCAATAAAACCATATCTTCAGATGGATCAAGAATACCACGAAGAAATAATACAACAAATGCGGCAAACAGTAACTGGTACTGCCATTAACGTGGGAAGTACTTTAAGCAATCCATCTTCCAGTAAAAATGAACCTCATCAAATCGTGTATAATAATTGTTCCTTTATAATCAATAATAATAACTAAAAGTGTATTGAATTATGAATAAAACTTGAGGGTTATGATATACCTAATTACATTACAGGTCATTTTCCTTATGTAGGTTTAAAAAAAAATTATAAAAAATTATAAATAAATTATGATCTGCATAAGAAACAAATTTAAATTACACATTTGTCAAAAACTGACGTAAAACAGGAAGTTAAGTCTAAAAACAGGAAGGCAAAAAAATTGTCACTCAAATTTAGTACTGTCCTATAGGACAGTCATAAATTGTCACCAAATTCTGCTGTGATTGGTTTAATTTGTTTAAAATATGTAATACTATTGGTCTAAAATTAAGTGAGTCGGATTGTCAAGAAAATTTAATCTAAAAACTGTCAAAATGTATATGGACTTAATACGTGTGTTGTCAAAGAAGTAGCGGAAGAATCAGTACCCCTTATCAGTGTTAATTAATAAATGCGTTGAAGAGGGTTATTTTTCAACAGAATTAAAAATGGGCAAAATTGTTTCCAATATTTCCAATATTCAAGAAAGGGAAAACTATAGACCCATCACCATATTATCAGCCATTTCCAAACTATTTGAAAACGTCATTTAAAAAAGAACTACGTCCTTTTTTAAGAAATACAAAGCCATCCATCCTGATCAGCACTGATTCGTGGAAGGAAAATCGACGGTAACAGCACTGTCGAATGTGGTGTTTAGGATAATTGAAGCATACGACCATACGACGATGGTGATCTAACTGAAATAGTCTTCTGTGACCTTAGCAAAGCGTTCTACACCGTGAATCACTCATCCTTGTCGAAAAGCTAGAACATTAAGGTGTAAGAGGAAATGCATTAAAACTGTTTGAATTTTACCTGAATAACAGAAACCAGTGCGTCTCTTGCTGAGGCGATACCTCGAGTACATCCATAAGCAGATATGGTGTGCTCCAAGGTTCAATATTACGGCTCACCCTTTTTGTAATCTACTCAAACAACCTGATGGCTAATGTGAGTGCATGGAGCGGATGCCAGTTTGCCAATGACACGTGCTTTTTAGTGCGAGCCTCGACTGCGGATGACTTCAGAACCCATAAAGATAACGGTATTGAAGCAACCGGCATATGTATGAACAGTAACATGCTAAACCCAGGCGCGGATTGGCTAGGGGCACTGAGCGCTACAGCGTCTCAGAAGTTGCGACAAATCCGAGCTTTCTCTCGAAATTAATAAATAAAAAATTCTGGTATTTTCAGATTTATACAGGGCGAGCCTTTTCAAAAATGTCAGGGACGTAAGACTAGTAATTCAAATATAACATTGATCCCTTAGGAATATCTGCACCCCTGAAAAAGCATAGTCAGTCCGCGCGTGGCTGAAGCTGAATACTGATAAGACACAATAAAAAACAAGCAGTTTGCTTACAGATCGGAGTCCGAGTCTGTTTCCTTCCTGGGCTTGTGCTTGGATGCTAAATTGAACTGGTATTCGCATATAGAGATGCTTTTGAGTAGGCTTTCGGTTACACTGTACAAGATTAGAACTATTAAGAGAAGTGCTACTGTTCGGGCAGACATTTGCTGCTACCACGCGAGCTTCCACAGTGTTATGTATTATGGAATTATGTTCTGGGGACAGTCTCAAAACGCCAACAAAGTGTTTATGTTACAAAAAAAAAGCTATTAGAATAATCTGTAACATTGGTCAACTTGAAAGCTGTAGAAAACACTTCAAAGACACTCACCTTATGTGCTACATTCATCTACTCCCACCTGAGACACGGTCATGCCTTCGAGCAGGCTTTCAATTGTACTGTACAAGATTAAACTATTAAGAGATGTGGTGCTGATCGGATAGCCATTTGCTGCTACCACGCGAGCTTCCACAGCGTTATGGATTTTTGAATTATCTTCTGGGGACAGTTTCAAGACGCCAACAAAGTGTTTATGCTACAGAAAAAGCTATTAGAATAATCTGTAACTTTGGTCAACTTGAAAGCTGTAGAAAACAGTTCAAAGATACTCACCTTATGTGCTACATTCATCTACTCCCACCTGAGGCACGCTCATGTCTTCGAGCAGGCTTTCGGTTGCACTGTACAAGATTAGAACTATTAAGAGAAGTGCTACTGTTCGGGCAGCCATTTGCTGCTACCACGCGAGCTTCCACAGTGTTATGTATTATGGAATTATGTTCTGGGGACAGTCTCAAAACGCCAACAAAGTGTTTATGTTACAAAAAAAAAGCTATTAGAATAATCTGTAACATTGGTCAACTTGAAAGCTGTAGAAAACACTTCAAAGACACTCACCTTATGTGCTACATTCATCTACT
This sequence comes from Malthinus seriepunctatus, assembly GCA_963924605.1. Taxonomy (NCBI): domain Eukaryota; kingdom Metazoa; phylum Arthropoda; class Insecta; order Coleoptera; family Cantharidae; genus Malthinus; species Malthinus seriepunctatus. The sequence continues at coordinate 131,528,250 of OZ004600.1, forward strand.
CCCACCTGAGACACGGTCATGCCTTCGAGCAGGCTTTCAATTGTACTGTACAAGATTAAACTATTAAGAGATGTGGTGCTGATCGGGTAGCCATTTGCTGCTACCACGCGAGCTTCCACAGCGTTATGGATTTTTGAATTATCTTCTGGGGACAGTTTCAAGACGCCAACAAAGTGTTTATGCTACAGAAAAAGCTATTAGAATAATCTGTAACTTTGGTCAACTTGAAAGCTGTAGAAAACAGTTCAAAGATACTCACCTTATGTGCTACATTCATCTACTCCCACCTGAGGCACGCTCATGTCTTCGAGCAGGCTTTCGGTTGCACTGTACAAGATTAGAACTATTAAGAGAAGTGCTACTGTTCGGGCAGCCATTTGCTGCTACCACGCGAGCTTCCACAGTGTTATGTATTATGGAATTATGTTCTGGGGACAGTCTCAAAACGCCAACAAAGTGTTTATGTTACAAAAAAAAAGCTATTAGAATAATCTGTAACATTGGTCAACTTGAAAGCTGTAGAAAACACTTCAAAGACACTCACCTTATGTGCTACATTCATCTACTCCCACCTGAGACACGGTCATGCCTTCGAGCAGGCTTTCAATTGTACTGTACAAGATTAAACTATTAAGAGATGTGGTGCTGATCGGGTAGCCATTTGCTGCTACCACGCGAGCTTCCACAGCGTTATGGATTTTTGAATTATCTTCTGGGGACAGTTTCAAGACGCCAACAAAGTGTTTATGCTACAGAAAAAGCTATTAGAATAATCTGTAACTTTGGTCAACTTGAAAGCTGTAGAAAACAGTTCAAAGATACTCACCTTATGTGCTACATTCATCTACTCCCACCTGAGGCACGCTCATGTCTTCGAGCAGGCTTTCGGTTGCACTGTACAAGATTAGAACTATTAAGAGAAGTGCTACTGTTCGGGCAGCCATTTGCTGCTACCACGCGAGCTTCCACAGTGTTATGTATTATGGAATTATGTTCTGGGGACAGTCTCAAGACGCCAACAAAGTGTTTATGCTACAAAAAAAAAGCTATTAGAATAATCTGTAACATTGGTCAACTGGAAAGCTGTAGAAAACACTTCAAAGATACTCACCTTATGTGCTACATTCATCTACTCCCACCTGAGACACGGTCATGCCTTCGAGCAGGCTTTCAATTGTACTGTACAAGATTAAACTATTAAGAGATGTGGTGCTGATCGGGTAGCCATTTGCTGCTACCACGCGAGCTTCCACAGCGTTATGGATTTTTGAATTATCTTCTGGGGACAGTTTCAAGACGCCAACAAAGTGTTTATGCTACAGAAAAAGCTATTAGAATAATCTGTAACTTTGGTCAACTTGAAAGCTGTAGAAAACAGTTCAAAGATACTCACCTTATGTGCTACATTCATCTACTCCCACCTGAGGCACGCTCATGTCTTCGAGCAGGCTTTCGGTTGAACTGTACAAGATTAGAACTATTAAGAGATGTGGTACTGATCGGTCAGCCATTTGCTGCTACCACGCGAGCATCCACAGTGTTATGGATTGTGGGATTATAAAGTTCATTGTAAAATTTTGGAACAAAACTTTAAAATGCCATCCCCCAGCATCTCAAAGGCAAGAGCAAGCAACGTTTTGGAAATGACGTTAAACGCGTGAATTCTTGGGGCTTTCTGGTACTGTTTGGTACTGACTTTTCAACTGCAAATGTATTTTAAAGTGTTGATAAACGTTTGAAGTTTAAGTTTTGTAAAACAGTGCCTTTGTGTTTTTGTAATTTTTTCAATAAGAAAACTAGACATTCAAACTAATAAGATTTTCAATCTTATTCATCATTTTCACCGATGGGTCCATAAAAATCAAGAGCATAAAAAAATGTAGTATAATTTGGGAATTAATGAACCTTGCTTTCTTTCTACGTCACAATCCAGAATACGGAATATTAAAGAAGGCAACAAGAGCACAAGAGGTCAGAGGAATTTTTTAAACAGATCTTACGTGCGTCACACTTTTACCCTTCTAAAAAAAAATAACGGCGTCCATTTAATAAATATTAAGATGGAAAAGTACTGCAAGCTACTAAACCTTTGAGACAGTTGTGAAATACCAAATTATCAAGCAACATTTCAGGGGTTTTAACGCGACACCCGAGGTCAAACGCGAAGAAGTGGATTCGAATTGCGCATTTAGGGTGACCGAAGAACATACACAGTTTGGCATTTGTTGAAATTTGAGACCAAGCGGTCCCTCGTCAAATTAATTTATTCATAATTTAGACAATTAAGATGTACGATGGTAATGACTATAATGTCGACTATAATAAGATAAAAGAAAGCACCCCAGTATGGCGAATGTAACATAAAAAATGTAAACATTATAGGCGCGCTTACGTCTATTCCATTGCATAATAATGTGTGGTCCTAGACTAGATGTGACTAGAACGTGGTAGACCAGAATAACAGTTTCATAAACACATACAAGGAAGGAATTCCGTAAGATAATTGCAGGTAGTTTCCTAATTGATTAGTGTAGTAGAGTAAATTGATGAATAATATTTAACCGCTTATGGAAGTTCTTAAAATTATTTCATAATCACATGGCAAGGCCAAAAAATATTTTCTAATTACTAAAGAATATTAATTATAAAATAATAAACAACAAAAAAGTACACTGTTGTTTATAAAACTCTCTTTGCCCTCAAACAAAAAATTCAAATAAGTAAAATTGGAGGCGTTAATTTACTTTTAATACAAGTTCATGGACAGCCCGAGGCTCCACTTTTATTAATTTATTGCTAATAACATAACGTTGTTGATTTTTGGTAATAGACGCGACCACGCGACTCTTTCGTTATTGCGATTGATTTAAAATTTAAAAATGCAAAAGTGTTTTATAACTGATGTAAAATTGTCTTTAGGAATCGTAAGGATTTTAATGCTAATTAGGCCCTTTCCCTGGTCATTAGTTCGACCCCGATTAGGTTTGAACTCCAGGCTTGGGTGATCAAGGATCAAGGAGTCGAACACAGTCAATCGGTGGACAGCGCAGGGTCGTAGCCAGACTGTGTTATCTGGTTGAGAGGCTGTGAGAGCTAAAATTAGGGTTTTCTCTCTTCTGGGTTTGTATAAATCTGTTGACCACTATAATATCTTCTGAGGATGGAAGTTTTATGCCCAAAGTTTATAAAAATTTGACTTTCTCTAAATCGATGTTTTTTTCTTCGCTTATATAGTTTTATTATTACTGCGAAATCCTTAGCAAGCTCTGTCAAGAACGGCTTAAAAATTTCAGGCTGAGTCTGCCCTGGTGTACCCCTGGCTATGGCGCTGGGATAGTGAGCACATTTTGGGGTAGAGGTTTGTTGAATAGAGTAGAATGATAAACCGAGACAACGGGTAGTATTCCTAGCTTATGTGACTCTGGGATCCCAGCAACGGGGGCGGCCCGTAAGCGCATAAAGTTGGTACAGCGTCGGCTCAGCGTCTCATGCTCCGTGAGCACGAGAACCTAACCCCACTCTAAACTAACCTAACCTCTAAGTATACTCGAGCAAGTGTTCGACCGGAGGTATATGCCTAGGCCTCTGGGCAAAAGGTTCGCTTATTAATGATTGATGCGGTAGTGGTTTGCCACGCCGGTAGCCGTTATACTGTTGGAAAGGATTAGGGACGGTTGCTGAGATGGTTGAAGTTGTTATAGTGGTTATTAGGGCTGGGCAAAGTATCGATAATTATTCGAAGTATCGATACCTTAGGTGGTATCGAATACCGATACCGAGGGTCGAAAGTATCGAAGTATCGAAAGTATCGAGGTATCGAAAGTATCTAGGTATCGAAAGTATCGAGGTATCGAAAGTATCGAAAGTATCGAGGTATCGAAAGTATCGAGGTATCGAAAGTATCGAGGTATCAAAAGTAACGAAAGATTAAAGTGAAACAACACAGTGCTGTCGCGAGACGCAACATCAACAATATGATTTCTTAAGGTGCGCGTCCTGCCTATACTGAGTATATAGGGAAACATGCGGTCAGTAAAATGAGTTAATCTTCCGCATTTTTTAAACGATCAAGTTGAAAAAATTCTATCATAAATTAGATAAAATTATCTACCTATTGCATGTATTTTCAAAGTCCTTAAGATTCTCTAAGTACCCAAAAAAAAATCACAAACTTCAACATTTTTTAGCATCTAAAATACTGCAAAATAATGATAGTTTTGGTATAATAGTTAATAAGAAATATAGAGATATTTCAACTTATAAAATATATGGATTTGGTAACCTGTTATATTAGCTTTCATTTAAAACAAATTTTATCAAAATTGATGGTCGCATTCAAAAGATTAACTCATTTTTGAAAATTACAACATTTAATGCAAATTGTCGTAGAAACGACAATAACTTTCTAGCTCTCTGTAATATACAATTATTATTATTATCATCATCACAAAATGGTCCCATAAAGTGTAGCTTCTTAAATGCCTTATACTTTCCTCGATACTTTCGATACCTCGATACTTCGATACTTTCGATACTTTCAATACCTCGATACTTTCGATACCTCGATACTTTCGATACCTCGATACTTTCGATACCTCGATACTTTCGATACCTCGATACTTTCGATACCTCGATACTTTCGATACCTCGATACTTTCGATACCTCGATACTTTCGATACTTTCGATACCTCGATACTTTCGATACTTCGATACTTTCGATACCTCGATACTTTCGATACTTTCGATACTTTCAATACCTCGATACTTTCGATACCTCGATACTTTCGATACCTCGATACTTTCGATACCTCGATACTTTCGATACCTCGATACTTTCGATACCTCGATACTTTCGATACCTCGATACTTTCGATACTTTCGATACCTCGATACTTTCGATACTTCGATACTTTCGATACCTCGATACTTCGATACTTTCGATACTTTCAATACCTCGATACTTTCGATACCTCGATACTTTCGATACCTCGATACTTTCGATACCTCGATACTTTCGATACCTCGATACTTTCGATACCTCGATACTTTCGATACCTCGATACTTTCGATACCTCGATCCTTTCGATACTTTCGATACCTCGATTCTTTCGATACTTCGATACTTTCGATACCTCGATACTTCGATACTTTCGATACTTTCAATACCTCGATACTTTCGATACCTCGATACTTTCGATACCTCGATACTTTCGATACCTCGATACTTTCGATACCTCGATACTTTCGATACCTCGATACTTTCGATACCTCGATACTTTCGATACTTTCGATACCTCGATACTTTCGATACTTCGATACTTTCGATACCTCGATACTTTCGATACTTTCGATACCTCGATACTTTAGATACCTCGATACTTTCGATACTTTCGATACCTCGATACTTTCGATACCTCGATACTTTCGATACCTCGATACTTTCGATACCTCGATACTTTCGATACCTCGATACTTTCGATACCTCGATACTTTCGATACTTCGATACTTTTGAATAGTATCGATACCGTCGTGGTATCGATACTTGATACCGGATTCGAGGTATCGCCCAGCCCTAGTGGTTATAGCAACTCTGGCTTAACCTAACCTAACCTAACGGCAGAATGCACAAGACCGCCAGAGAGTGTTCTTAGTTTGCTACTCACCAGTAGCACGAGTTTGACTCAAGGTTGGTAGAGTTCGTACAGGTACGAAAGATTACACCTCGTGACGTCATCTCCGCAGTTTTGTCTCTATAATATCTGTCAGTGGCGTATGAACGACTTTTTAAACTAAAGAACTTATTCGACTACAAAACACGAAAGGTACTACTACTTAATTTGATTGTAAAATGAGCTGTATTCGCCGGAATTGTTAAAATTCGTATCTACCAATTTTGACAGCTGGCATCTTTCGTACTTGTATGAACTCTAGTAGAGATACTGGTTCTAGACCGGAGTACAAAAGGGTGTGGTTTCTATTATGTTTATCGGTTGACTTTAATCTATTTGTAACCTAACCTAACCTAACCTCTACTTGACCGTGACGGATCCAGAGAGCTTTCGGTAGTTAGCTAACGTTTCGGTGCTGCAATAGGGAGGGAGCTTCAGACGGGGCACCAATTGCTGGCGTCTGCCACCCCTATTAGTGATGGCTACGCAGTGGCTGAAGGCTTCTCGCTTAGCAAGCGAGCGTTATCCATGAAGTGGCGCCCTTCTCGAGAGTCCCTACCGGCTAGGGCGACCTGTGACGTCTGCGTACGATCACACCGCCCTAGGATCCGGGTCCGGCACTTTGGGGTAGAGACTTGTTGAATAGAATAGAACCCACCGCGTCATTGCGCGAAAGACTTAAATTGGTCGAGCTGGTCCAAGTTGCTCTTAGAGATACGGTGGCTATATTCATAGGCGTACGGATGCATCTCGGTCGCCTGACCGCTTACCAATGCATATTTGACGGCTCCCCTAAATGATCGTCCCGCCACTTTCGGTGCGCAATGACGTGGGCAGGTGGGTTCTTCTCTATTCAACAGGCTTCTACTGCCAGGTTTCAAGTCTTTTTCAAACTTTTATCAGTCACCGGCGAAAGTCCCACTAAAACAAAAAATAACCTCAAAGGAGACTTTACGTATTTACCAATGAATAGTCGACCTGATTCGACTAGACTTCTCTTTTACTTAACCGAGTGGTCATGAATCGACCTTGCATGGAAGAAGACAAACAAATAGTTGAGTCACGATTGAAACATTTGTAACGGAAAAAGTTTCCAGAATAAGGATATAGCTTTGGTGAATTCAAAAGTTCAATTAAAATGAAGAAGTAAAATGGATAAAAGTTTCAAGTCTTAAAAACTGAAGACTTTTGACGAGAATACGAAGTGAGAATGATAGTGGCTGGAACCGAATACAAGCTCAATGGTGCCATTTAAATTGCCTCTTACGACTGTTAGGAAATGGCACCGTGGCCCTATTCTTACACCGGCAAATTGGGAATGTTACAAGATCCATCTGCTTCAAAGATAAAAATAGAAGAAGATCTTCCAGTGTCTCTATCTCTATTCAAAGAACATTAAAATTCAATAAAATTCTTTAGGGTTTAAGGTTTAATTATGACGCTCGAACAAAAGTTTTCCATCTCAGTTTTCTATTCTTTTCAGAATTATAGTTGAGAGGGTGTAAGCAAAATTAAGGAAATTGACTGAATCGGCTAGTTCTTCATTATACAAGGGGTTGATTCTATTTCTGAATATGCTGTTGTGTAGGTATGTTTGGATTTTTTCCGTAATAAATTTTATTAGCAATAATTGTTTATTTGCGAAGACTGTATTTTTGTATTTATGGATCGAAGTCAAAGTCAACACTTTTTTAAAACACAAAAAAAATTCCATTCTTTCTCAAGAATTTCGTTTTTTTACAATACAAAAAAAATTTAAGAATCGTTATTTTTTTGTATTATAATTAGGCATCAATCAAACGCCGGAATATTAATTAGTAATTTAAATAAAAGTATTAATTTTTCGGTAACATTAATTAATAATTTAATTTACTCATGGAAAATTTCCAGAAACTGTTCTTTATCCCATACAAATTGCGAATTAATACATACATGTTAATATCGTTAATGAACCACAAACTGTTTAAGAATACAACGTAATTATGTTAAGAGTCAACATCTATTTACTTTATGTTGGGAAGTTACCGCAAAATAATTCTAAATCGGTATAGAAAATTATCTTTGAGTGGATTAAAAAATTTGCAATTCATACTGCCAATTTTTAGTTCCTCACATTGAAGAAATTGGGTGCATTCAGGGGACGTAACAGGTGTGGAGTAGCTACCAACTGTTATATCACCAGAGTTGGACAATATACTTATAAAATGTATCTTTGATACAAGATACATGATAATTTAATTTCATTATCTTGGATATAAGATACTTTTACCTCAAGTATCATAGATACAAGATACTTCTAATTTTTGTTCGAAAGATACAAAATACTGATACTTGATACATGATACTTTTTTCATCGTTCTATTTTTTCGTGAATTTACCACCAGACTTTAAATGTTCGTACTACCCAGATTGGTGTATTTCACTGGAGTAGTTATTGATAAAAATAAATTAATTGTGCCAATTAGACATTAATTAATTCTTTTCCAAATAATTTTTGAACGAACGATATTTTAAGTGCAATACAAACAATTAACTTTTAAAAATATACCTTGATCAACTAACGTTTTTCTAAGTATCCATTGTTATTTTTCCAAAAACGGAAGTTCTTATACAATCTAAGGTCTTTCTTTGAAAAATTAGCCGTAGGTGTCGGATTTACCCCATTTTACAGTGCACTACCATTACCGTTATCGCTTACAATAGAATACAATATAATGCAATATAATACAATATACCTGCTCCTTTGCTAATTTTATTTCCGAGCTATTTAAAAAAAATATCTTTTTTGTATTTTCTGGAACCTTATTAGTTGTTGAAATAAAGCGTTAAAAAAGTATCTGGACATGGACACATTGAGGCTAATAAGTTGAGGCTTTGATACAAGATACATGGTAGTTTAATTTCACACCACAACAACACACCCAACCCAACTCTCGGGAAGTCTCTAGACAGTCTAGACGATACATGCTCATACTTTCTCTTTCTCAATTAAACCAATTAAACGTAGGTTTTTTTAAAGTCATGGTAGTCATGGTCAAAATTTTAAGTTCTAATGGTAATTAATAACTGGCTTCCTCTGGGGGGCCTAGGACAGTGTTTATCAAAATTATGTGATTTTATGAAAATATTGGTTAAAAAGTTTCTGAAATATTGAAAAATTCTAAACATTTGGCGTTTTCCACTTAGTGCAAAATACATAAACTCCAAATAGTGGGGTCGCAATACGGTTTCGAATGAAAAGTTGTGCTAATAGAAATATTATGATTGAATAATGTTCAGAACAGTGTCAAGAATAATCTAGTAAATTTCGGACTTCCAACTCCTGGTGCTTTCTTCGGAAAAGTGCCTTTTGAAGTACATTGACGCGTTTTCCGTGACGTTTAATTTAATTTCTCAACTTGTAAACATCGGATCGTAATAAAAAAAATATAGGATTATGCGAAATAGACTGACGATCAATTCTAGACTAAAAACGTGTAGTTTGATTTTGTAGTTTCCGCGAAAAAAATTCTTAAGCACCAAATATCGACCAGAAATTGTTTTATTCAGTGCATTGCGAAGAAGTAATAAAAAACAGTTTTGCTCATGGAAAAGATACTACTTCATGAGTAGAATCGACCTGCCAAAGTTGAGATCCTCAAGTGCAACCAAACAGCCAAAAAGTGCACAGGAAGTCAGAATTTGTAAGGGTTACCATTTAATGCGATCGTTATAAAAAAGAAATTCTTTTTTTTTTAAACATTCGTCTTTGAACGTACTATTTGCTGAAAGAAATTGTTTTTAAATTTTTGCTAATCGTATTCCACTTTTGACTGTTTTTCCGAAACGTACTTTTTTTAAATCGCTAAGAAGTTTGTCAATAATTGTTAAATAGAAAATGCATTATTTGAACGTGATAGATCTTTTAAAAACCTTGGATTTCAAAAAATAAATATCCCGATATTTCAACTTGGAGGCCAATTGTGGACATTTTTGATTTCCAACTACAGTGTGGCACGTTCCCCCACTACCGACGTTTGAATGTATTTAGATGCAGTTTTATTTGTCAGTGTCAAATTTATTTTCAAAAAACCCATGGCTGTTACTATTTTGATGCAATTTTCGAGAGTTTCATTATCTAATTTGTGTAGTTACGAAGCACGCAAGATTAATTTTGTTTACTGACTACTTCTTTTTACTCTGGTTTTGAATTAAAAGATGCATGCTATATTTAGATAACATATATGAACAAAACAATGTTTTACCTTTTAGTTCAGATGAAAACGATATAAAACCAATTAGCCGTTTAACCATTGCAGTTATAAATACAAAAATATTCACATGAGGCCTCCAAGTTGATAAATCGCGATGTTTTTTTTAAAGCAAAGATTTTTAAGACATACAGTGAGATTTATTTAAGACTGGCCATAGGATTTTACGTGTTAATTTTTAAATGCCTTGGGATATTTAATTCTAAGCGGAATATTTAAGGAATTTGTGTTATACAGTTGCAAGATGATATGAAGTATAAAAACAATTCCAATTTATCCTCTTGCAAGTAACCAAATAGCTGCAAAAGAATAATTTTCGAACTTCGTTAACATGTTTTTTTGGTTAGTTTTTAATTTGTAGAAGGCTAAAATTTCACTTGACGTTTGTAGTTTACATCTGTTAAACGTCAAGTAAAATTTCAGCCTTCTACAAATTTAAAAGTAACCAAAAATACAAGCTAAAGGAGTTCAAAAATTGTCTTTTTGCAGCTATTTGGTTACTTGCAGGAAAATAAATTGGAATTGTTTCGATACTCCATATCATTCTGAAACTGTATGGCACAAACATTTTAAATATTCTGTATAGAATTAAATATCCCAAGGAATTTAAAAATTAACATGTAAAATCCTATATGGCCAGTCTTGAATAAATCTCACTGTATATCAATTCAAACTAATGAATTTTCTATTTAACAATTATTGACAAAGTTCTAATAGTGGGGTCGAAATACCGTTTGAGACTAAACTTTTGCTGATAGAAATGTTAAGATTGAATAATGTTTAGAACAATGTCAGGAATAATGTGGTAAGTTTTGGACTTCGAACTCGCACGGCGTCCTTCCGAAAAAAGCATTTCAAAGAACATTTACCCGTTTTCTTTGACGTTTTATTTAATTCCTCAACTTCTAAACATCGGATCGTAATAAAAAATTATGCGATTATGGGAAATTGACAGACGATGAATTCTAGACTAAAAATGTATAGTTTGGTTCAGTAGTTTTGGAGATAAAACTTCTTAAGCACCAAAAGCGAACCAAAAATTGTTTTATTCAGTGCATTGCAAAGAAGTAATCAAAAAATCTTTTGTTCATGTAAAAGATACTACTTGATGAGTAGAAAGGATTTGCCAACGTTGTGATCCTCAAGTGCAACCAAAGAGCCAAAAAGTGCATAGCAAGTTAGAACTTGTAAGGATTGCCATTTAATGCGATCATAAAGAAAACAATTTTTTCTTTCAAAAAACATTCCTTTTCGAACCTACTATTTTGTGAAAGAAATATTCTAGAAATTATCGCCTTGCATAGTTCACTTTTGACCCTTTTTTCGAAACGCACTTTTCTAAATTGCCAAGAACTTGGTAAATATTTGTTAAAAAGAAGATTCATTATTTTAGCTTGATAGATCTTTTAAAATACGTTTGATTTCAAAAACACAATTCCCGATTCATCAACTTGGAGGCTAATTCTGGATATTTTTGTATTTGCTACTGCGGGTGGCACGCTCCCCCACTCCTGACTTTGGATTCATTTAGATGTACTTTTATGCGCCAGTGTCAAATTTAATATAAGAAACTTCATGGCTGTTACTATTTTGACGGGATTTTCGATAGTTTCTTGTCTAATTTCTATAGTTACAAAGCACGCACCATTAATTTTATTTACTGACTTCTTCTTTTTATTCTGGTGTTGAATTAGAAGATGCATAACATACTTAAATATCATATATCAACAAAAGAATGTTTTGCCTTTCAGTTGACACAAAAACGATTTAAAAACAGTTAGCTGTTTAACCACTGCAGGTGTAAATACAAAAATATCCATATTTGGTCTCCAAGTTGATGAATCGGGATTTTTGTTATTTGAAATCAAAGGTTTTGAAAAGATCTATCAAGCTAAAATAATGAATTTTCTATTTAACAAGTATTGACAAAATTCTTGGCGATTTAGAAAAGTGCGTTTCTAAAAAAGAGTCAAAAGTGTACTAAGATTAACGAAAAATTATAAAATTTTTCCTTGAGCAAATAGTACGTTCAAAGACGAATGTTTTCATAAAAAAAAGATTTTTATTCATCGCAATCGCATTAAAAGACAACCCTTACAAATTTTGATTTCCTGAGCAGTTTTTGGCTGTTTGGTTGCACTTGAGGATCTCAACTTTGGCAAGTCCATTCTACTCATCAAGTAGTATCTTTTACATGAACAAAAGAATTTTTGATTATTTCTTTGCAATGCACTGAATAAAACAATTTTTGGTTCGCATTTGGTGCTTAAGAAGTTTTATCTCAAAAGCTACTAAACCAAACTATACATTTTTAGTCTAGAATTCATCGTCTGTCAATTTCCCATAATCCCATAATTTTTTATTACGATCCGATGTTTAGAAGTTGAGGAATTAAATAAAAGGTAAGAAAAAACGAGTAAATATTCTTTGGAATGCTTTTTTCGGAAGGACGCCGCGCGAGTTCGAAGTCCAAAACTTACCACATTATTCCTGACATTGTCCTAAACATGATCTAATCATAACATTTCTATCCGCAAAAGTTTAGTTTCAAGCTATTAATTCCCGTAATTCGACGCCACTATAAGTGATTTAAAAAAGTACGTTTCGGAAAAAGAGTCAAAAGTGGATTACGATTAGCAAACATTTAAAAACAATTTCTTTCAGCAAATAGGAGGATCAAAGACCAATGTTTTAAAAAAAAGAATTTCGTTTTTATAACGATCGCATTAAATGGCAACCCTTTTGAATTCTGACTTCCTGTGCACTTTTTGGCTGTTTGATTGCACTTGAAGATCTCAACTTTGGCAGGTCGATTCTACTCATGAAGTAGTATCTTTTCCATGAGCAAAACAGTTTTTTATTACTTCTTAAGAATTTTTTTCGCGAAATATACAAAATCAAACTACACGTTTTTGATCTACAATTGATCGTCAGTCTATTTCGCATAATCCTATTTTTTTTATTACGATCCGATGTTTACAAGTTGAGAAATTAAATAAAACGTCACTGAAAACGCGCCAATGTACTACAAAAGACACTTTTCCGAACAAAGCACCAGGAGTTGGAAGTCCGAAATTTACTAGATTATTCCTGACACTGTCCTGAACATTATTCAATCATAAAGGCTGCCATACACACAACGGAATACCTGGCAGGTATACCTGTTCAGGTAAACATGACAAGTTTACCGTAGTTCCACTTTGTTCATACACGTAGCGGCAAACCTGTGACAATCTCTCAGTCAACCATGGCTACGAGTTAGCGCGATTACGACGATGCAGTAGCACTAGTAGGTCTTCTCGTCATTCTCCGAAAGAAAGAACGAAAACCGCGACAAGAGGGTGTAAAGAATGGTTGTTAAAAAGAAACCAATTCAGTCACGTCAATTTGTTGAAGGAATTAAAAGTAGAGCCGCAAGATTACCGTAATTATTGATACTTACAACTGATACTTACACGCTAAGTCACCACACACGCGCAAATTTGCCTGTAGGTAGCGCTTCACCACAGGTAAAAGATATGAATTTTCAATTCTTTTCAGGTGGCCTGTACAGGTAGGGATACCTGCCGGTTTTGTCACATAGACGTTCCGGTTTGCCTGTACAGTTGACCTGAACAGGTATAACTGTCAGGTATTCCGTTGTGTGTATGGCAGCCTTAATAAATATTTCTATTAGCAAAAGTTTTCTTTCAGACTACATTTTCCCGTAATTCGACGCAGCTAAAAGAGTTTTCTAAAAATATGGGGAAAATACGATGTGTAATAAAATACCAAGTTCCACGAACATATAAAAATGTAGTTATTCAAGCATGTGTGGGAGTAAGCAACAGTAAATTTATCACTTGAAATTTGAAGATCCAGATATTTTTTATGAACAAATCTATCAACAATATAAGTTTATCGAGTAGTACCAGCTAAAGAAGGTAACTAGCTTCGGCTTGTCACTTGATCTCGTGGAGATACTCGCACACAAAAATTAAATTTGTACTGATTAGATTACTCCAAACTCATGGCAGACAACTTTTTCGAAAATTACACAGAATACTCAGATTTTCTCCTAAAAAGTTTAAAGTAGAAGGCAGTGAATTATTTTGGTATGTACCAAGTCAACTATAGCAACGAACGTATAGAATCATACAAGATAAAGAAAGATTACCATTATTTAAGTCGCCTCTTACGACTGGCAGAGAATGACACCGTGGTCCTATTCTTTTACCGGCAACCACACGGTTACATGTAAAACAAAAATGGAAAAAAAAACAAAATTTAGAGCTCACTCTGACGCCTACAATCGAATTATCTCGTCGTTATTATTATACAGAGTATAATGGACTTTTTATTCCGACCTATCTAGAGTGAACTGCTCATTAAGTTCGAAAGCCTGCACAATGTAAATTAAATCACTTAATCAGACTCTGCACTTAACTTGCTCTCTTCCCGCTCCCCAACAGAAACTCTCACCACGTAATATTGCGTTTATTTCTGATTTCTTGTTTCTTCTTATCATCGATCCAAATGGATCCAACAGTACAACAAAGGAAACCTCGAAGTTCTTAGAGCACCCCCTGATGTATGAAGATTTTTTGATCACACCCTCATGACCTTCTAAAAGAAAAGACAGAAGCTCATAACCTATTTTTAAGCAAATTATAAATTCAAATGCTGACTGTTTAAAGAATCCATAAATTGAGTGTAGACATGTTTGGATTAAAAATAATCTAATAGAGTTATTCAAATTTCTAAAAATAGACATCTTTCGAAAATTTCCAGTGCCGAATTTCCTCGGACGTCAAAACGTTTCCTCAATTGTTAAAAATAACCGAAAACACCAATAAATTTAATGCGACCACAACTTCTCTTCATTATCATAAAGGTTATAAAAAATTGGAAAAATGATTATCTCAAATTTTATTTTTTGTTAGTCATTTTAATGCAAAGTTTAATGCGTAATCAGTCGTTATAATTTTAATATGTAGTAGGTACTTAAATAAATTATTGCGGAGGTACTTAGGTACCTACATGGTATTAGTACATAGAATTTGTGCACTTAAGTGCTCTCCATTTATTGCGCAAAAAATCTTTTTAATTGTATTAAAATAAGCAATTAACAATTATCTCAAAGTGTATAAAAATTGAAAAATAATTATTACGAACAATAAAATGAACTGAAATAAATGATTCGACATCAAGTCATAATAATTACTCAAACGGATTTATGCGGGCTTAATTTTTTTGAAATTAATCAGCAACGGAATTATATGAAAAATTTAAGAACCGATGCGAGCTTTAAAATTATTATTGTGGATATACTGAGATTAAGCAAATGGCTCCGTGTTAGTTCAGTGCAACAAAATTCTATTTCAAAGTGGCTAAAATATGAATTTGTTTAGAATTTTGAAATTTTTGGGCCTAAAACAGAAAAATCGATTGGGCCATTCTATAATTAATACATCTGTTTCTGTATGGCTATAAAATTTGAATAAGACGACCATGAAACTATAAAACTTCGAAAAAAACAATATTTTAACGTATAGTTCTCACGTTCTCACTATCAATTAGGTATTTTTAGGATCACCGTTTAGGTTAATGTTCTTAACTTATTATACCTGTTAGGGTTTCCGAAGAAAACACACAGAAATGTCTATTATTTATCTTTTTGATAAAGTTATAGGGGGTTAGAGGGGTCATTGAAAGGAAATAGTTGTTTAGATGAAAGGTATTTTTTCCTTACACTCTGTATAAGAACAAAAGAAGATGAGCAAGTTTGAAAAAATTGTATATAGATTTTAGAAATCTTTCCTTTTATGGGAAATTTTTTTTGTATGTAATTTCCCCCTTCCCCAGGCCCTGAAATGAAAATTACAAAAGAAACTTAGAAAATACTGTTTTTCTGTATGCATATGTATTCCATGGAATGTCGGAAATCCAAATCCATGAAAATCATAAAATTTTTTTCTACTAGTGGGCAAGAGTTACAAATGTAAAGATTTTTGAGTAATTCCGCCGTTTCTACACCGATTTTGACTGCTTTTGCAAATTTTTGAGATCTTTTTCAAAATTTTTGATCAAGTGGTACTGCTAATTCAAAACCAAAACGTTGTTTCGAAACATCTAAAATTGCTATCGAATTTGAATTGTGTCTTGTTTCATCGGACAAAATTGCTCCATTGGTTCCAGTAAACTATTGCCGAGTTTCATTCCATTAACCAAAAGTGCAGTATCATTTTACTCAAGCTCTCTTAAAATTTTTGAAAGAGCGTTCTTACAGCGCCAGAGAAAAAAATGGCGGTTTTATATCTATGGAGATGCTCAAATGGATTCGTCATCGTCACAGATCTTGACTGAAGGGGAGGTTGTTGATTAGTTGATTTACTACTTGTAGGCAAAATAAAGTTACCCTTCAATTTCAGTAAGGGGTGTTATGATGGTTGCATCCACAATTAGTGCTAGACGTATAGCCATGGTGGCACATTAATTAAGAGGTTGACTGTACAGCGACAGCGGCCCCTTCGAATATTTCTTTGATCTGATCGGAAAAAATTACTCCATATGGTCCCAGTAATTTCGTCTAGCTTCCGTACTATTAATATTTTTCCAAAAATCGATAATAACCAAGTTATAGCCATGTTGCCTTACTTTTTTGCACTGTATTGAACAAGAACACTAAACAACTATGCTTAAATAATTTGTGAGTTGAATTTTTTGAATAAATAAATATTTTAAAAGAGTTAAATTATAATATGTTTTTCCTTGTACTGTGTGGCTTTTCCTTTAAATGTTACTGTCTTGCAAAATATGAATGATTTGGAAATTAATTTTGAATTGGGACCACAATTAGTCACAAAAGTCAATTAATTTTAGATATATTTTTAGTTAAAAATAAATGAATTATGCATATATTTTTTAAATATTTGTCCGAATGAAATAATATTCAGTTTTTCAACTGTCCAGCTCTGTACATAAAAAAATTGTTTATCTCTTTGGAAGAATTCTAATTTTGACCGGTAAGTTTTTATACAGCGTGACCACAGGCTCATTTTTAACACTTTCGCGGTTATTAATAGCGCAACAATAGTTGATTCAGTTTGATAATGGACGCATTCAGACTACACAAAAGTTCCCTAACAGCTGATTTATCGGCCATACTCTCTCTTTGATTTTGGGAACTGTAGTCTGCCAATTTTTAACTTCGAATTTAAAAAAGAGCGCATTCACCAATGGTATGTGATGGCAGAGTCGGACTGGCTTCATTTGGCCCCATCGCTTCAGCAACAACTGTAATTTGGCCCCATATCCGACTCCGTTTGGTCCCAAAAAACATTTTTTGGCCCCGTTTGGCCCTAAAAAGCATTTGGCCCCGTCGGCAATTGCCAACCTGTGTGATAGCACTCTCGACGACTAAAAGATACCATTTCTAGATGTTCCAAAAAATATTGTCCACAAAGCTGTTAAATTTTTTGTCCTTAGGTCGTATTTGTGCTTGGAAATGGCCAAGTAAAGCCTTCTTATATGTTTTTAATAAACAACTTTTATTAAATGAGCTTTTTTAGCTTCTTATCATTATTATTCATTTTAATTACATGGATCCACAACAAATTATGCATTGTTGAAAAGTGCAAAAAATGCCCTATTGAATAATGGTTTCATGGCCAATAAAAGTCCCGTATCAGTGCTTTGAAACGTGCAAATTAATCACTGACTGTCTATCAAAATAAATGAGTCATTGACAAAAATAAAAATGAAAAATTCGTCTTTTTGACTAAGGTACAACCTAAATCACGCTAAATATCAGAAGTTGTAGTTTGGTACAACTTTATCCACTTAAGAACGGAAGTTACTAAATAGAAACGCACTTGGCAACATGTTGATGAGAAACAGAGAAAACTACATTCTCAATTGTATTTATTTCCCCATTATTTGTTAAAATCAGGGGCTCTATTGCCAAAATTTAAAAACTACGTTAAAGGTAAAGGTGGTTTTCTTTAATTAAAAACTTTTGGACATTGTTCTTAGAAAAAAATCAAATCTTTAAATTCCAAAACCATCTAAGTTCAACCTTTGCCTTTAACATTATTTTTTCCATTTTTACAATAGAAATAATGCCACTCTTAACTAAATCTCTATCTCTAATAATAACGAAGATCGCCCATACTGATAGTTCGAACACGGTATAATTTAAAAATAGATTTTCTTTTCAATTTAAGTCATAGCAACCATCTTGCGGTTAAGATGGCCCCTTCAAAATTTTAGAATGTTAAGAAGTTTTTTCTTACTCGGGAAAATTTCGGTTTTACATTAATAAATTAGAAGTAATAAATTGTTTTAAATTAATTTTTGTTAAATGTAATGTTCACAGTCGGAGTACAATTTTTTTAAGTTAATTTTTTTAAACTCGGTCTTCTTGAAAAAAATTAATGAAAGCCACTTGTTACTCTTGATTTCTAATAGCTCTCTGAACTATGTGCGAAATTGGACGATTTCCAACAACCATGAATTTTGATGGTGGAGCTAACCACTACGCTATCTTCTTCTAACACAAACTTGCAACACTTATAAAACGAGAGCTAAAGGAAGACCTTGACAAGCTAAACGTCTATTTCAAAAAATAAAGGTGTTGGAGGTGCCAAACACCTCCAAAACAGAAGTCTGATTCTTTCACATCTCATATATGTTACATGTATGAATTGTTAAATGCATTATGAATTCTTTTATATATCAGCGGGTATTTAACCAACCTCAAATAATTTTGGTACGCCCTGGAATCTTCTAGGACGCCACGAACTCAAACGTGGCAATATAATATTTAAACATGCTGGACTAATATGGGATCTAGATGCAATAGAGTTGTCCGAACTGTGCGTTCCTGTTTGAACGCACATACTAAGGAAAATGACATCAAAGTCAATCAAATAAGACTAATACTGTAACTAACTGTATCTCATAGCTACTAGAGGTGAGTAATCTAGAAGTCTTGTTGAACATAATCCCAAAACTATATTGGAATAGTTTCCGGATTATGACAAGGCTTTGAATGTTTCTTTATCTCTTCTTCTTTGCATTTTCGGTCATTCTTTTTCGGAAGCTCACATGTGCAAAACCGGAGCGTCTGGGCAGCGTTTAGGCAGCCTGCACAGGCCAAACCGGAAGGCAAGCCCTATGTGTGTAGACGAGCCTTTAGAGTGGTTTTGATTCAGAAGAGGCCTAGTTTCTAACATACGAAACTTAACCAAGTTTTTACGGATGGAAGAGCCATCCCCGTATAGTGGAGATATGGGCGGGAGCGAGGTGATGGTTGTGTTACGAACTGGACTATACTTTCTGCTTACCCGAACACCATAGAATTTCGTCAATCAATTAACAATTCCTCTCTAATATTTGGCTGGTGGTGGAGTTCCTTAGCATGTGATTTCAAAAGAAAGTACGACACAACGAAGAGCGATGGGTTTAAACGCAAGTCAGAGCGGAGGAGTGGACCGTAACCTTTGGAGGCAAAGCAGCTACTTTTTCGTTTTTACATCCAGGCTAGTATAAGAGTAATTTTCCTCCTCGTTAAAGCTAAAGATTACCTGCTTATGTTATTTATTCCGTCAATGTCATTACCTCATAATTTAATATTATATTTGGTATTACAGTGAACTTTCGTCAATATCATCTAAACAGAACTATTTAGTTCAAGTTCAAGTGAGTGCACGCCGAAGGCCTGATGCTTCATTGCCATTTTCATTAGATCAATCGTACAAAGGAATCCCCCTAGCAATTGTTAAAATTTCAAAGTTAATTTAGAAATCTTGTATAACTGAGAATTTTTCAACAGGGTAATTGAACCTATCTAGGTAATTATATCAATAGTAATTAACAAGATTTATAACCCACCTTCAAAGTATTTCAACATTATATTAATTTAACTAATACCTACTACTATTATTTAATGATTTAAGATGTATAAATCGAATGATATTGAACAAAAAATTATGAACTTTTATATTTCATTGCAAACTGGCTCTAAGGGTAAAATTAAAAGAAAAAATTGTTTTGCATAACAAACTCGTTCAGTTGAGCTATCATGGTGATTTTCTTTGGATTTTTTATAAACTTTAACATAAACTATCTTTGTACCTTGACACATATTTTTAATTTGATATACAAAATTTTTGATACCACATTAGCCCACTAACTTTAGCATATCAGAATAATCATCGATAACCATCGGAATCGGATCATCGCTATAAAGTCAAAAGTCATGTGAGTTTAAAGATCTCAATTTCTGCATTTTAAAAATCTTCCCAAAGTCTTAGAAATGGTCAATTTTATGTCTGCAATGTGGATGTCATTCAGATTAGTTGGTCAACATTTCAAGTGCAAATAAACCCCGGTCAGTATTTGATGCATAGGTATTTAGATACTTTTCAATGTTATTTGCAATTTTAAGTTTTAATTTATGCAAGTGTCGGTAGCTTCGGATTTGTATTAATTGTTTTACTGAAAACATTTAAATTTGATCATCAGACATTTTTTACGCGATTTTCATTTGTTTATTTCTCTTTATTGTTTGTTACTTTTTACCTTTTGTTAAAAACTTATAGCCCAGGGAAATTACTATAAAAATCGGCACTAATCATCAGGACAGATTTACATAAAGTTGTTAGAGATGGAAATATGTTTCTTATTCCCATATGTATAACATGCTACCATAGATCCCCTACCATAGGAGTGCCGGAACTTCTCCAAATTTGGCCGCCATTTTGAAAGTTGTAGATTTTAATTTTTTTTAACTTAACGGTTATAGTTTAACAAAATTTTTAAAAGAGAGGTAATTTACGCAGAATTAAAATATAAACAAAATGATGCATTAAAATGTTTAAATAGAAAAAGTGGTATCAAAGAAGCTTAGGAAGCAAGGAAAAGTTTAATAACAGCATTTTTTTTGATCGGTCAAAAGCATCACTGTGCGTGTGTGGAAGAAATATCTCAACCAAATTTTAACCTAACCGTTTAGTAAAAAAAATAAAAATGTGAAAATTTCAAAATGGCGGCTAAATTATGAGGTACATATTTTCACCTCTAACAGCTTTATGTCCACAAAAAAAATCTACCTTTCCTGGGCTATTAGTTAAAATTCTTAATTTTTATGCCACACACTTAACTGCATAAAAAAGTTTACTCAGGAAGCTTTTCCGATTAGTTTGTGATGTTTTATTTTTATCTAGGAGTTGAGTTATTGCCTGATACAGTTACGTTAGATACTTTCCAAGTAACACAACCTACTCTATTTAGCTACGTCAGCCAAAACTAGGCTGACGCAGCGCTGTGGCAGCTTGAATTATTAGCTTTATAGCTGCGACCCCTATTTTGCTCCTGCGTTTGCTGCAACAAAGCTGAGGCAGCTTCAAAAGGCAGCACTTTAGCTGAAATTGAAATAAGGCTGAATTAGTCGCTGCGACAGCACTTTCGCGCCTCCCTTACGATCAGTCATTAACTAGGGTTCCTCACCCTTTCAATCCCAACTAATCGTCCAACTGTAAACTTAGCCAGTTAGCAACTTCAACTACTCCATCACGACTGCCGACTGACGACTAACTCTCGATGAGCTCGTTAATCAACTGACCTTCTTGGAGCTCATTTCCAAACCCTTATATTTCTTCTTAATTTCCTAATTAGAATTGTTGCTAATGCTGCCTTGCAAATACCTTGCGTTCCTTCCCTTGTTGTAATATTGCAATAGCTCCAACTACAGCCTTCGTCATTGCAATATTGTTATATATTTTCTTCTGACCTAATTATTAAATAGCATATAATGTCATATGTGTGACAATCTACATACAGTGCGTCAATTTAAAAAGGAGCCAGGGGCTATATCTCTGAAACTAAAAAAGATATCAAAAATCGCCCGAAACCGTTTGGGTAGTACGGAGGGGGAAATCTAATGACGTAGTAAATAATGCACCCCCACTTACCCCCTTGAAATAATATTCAACTCAAGAAGCAAAAAGGGGGGAAGCAGGTTCCCAAGGAAATACTGTGATGTCCTTACTCACCAACAGTTGACCGCAGCAGCTTCTCTGCGGCATAATTGTAGCCAAATTAATTTGTTAGTGGCGAAGGGAGATAATAAATTAGAGAGAACATTTTTGGCACATCTTCTCTAAGAGAAGATTTTTTATTTCATATTTAAACGAACCCTGGGATGTTTAACGAAAAAGCAATCTCTATTCCAAGAGTGGTAGGGATAGAAAAGATAATAATCATAAGCTTTACATGACGTTAACGACCTCCAGTTCTAGTCTCATCTATGAAGTTTCCAAAATAAATTCAATGACAATATTGGAAAAAATCGTTAAAATACCTATGTGGAATCTTAAGTGGTAAATCGGATATAACATCTACTATAAATAGCTTTGTAGTTGACTATTTTTGACAATTTTTTTTAAATTTAAATAATTCTAGGAGTTTCGGTATTTCCGCATTGGACAAACCATTAAACTGGAAATTCTGAGAATATAAATTTTATCTTGGATGGCAATCCTAAATCTTAACTACGTGTAGTGTACCACCTACGCCAATTAACATCGGTAAATTGCAAAAGTACCCAATGAAAAAGGAAAAACCATGAAGGTTGTGTTAGAAAGAGTTTAATAATCCCAACTCTTAGTTATGAATTTAAAAATACGAAGACGAAGTAGTAAAATAATTTAATGTCAGTGGTCAGTGTATCTTTTATTATTTATTAATGCCCATAGTAAAGTTTTTATAAGTGCAATAAAGACGCACTTAAAACTCGAATTAATATAATTCAGAAGACAAAGCAAGAATAAAAGCAAAAAACTACGATTTTGACCTTACGCCTTGTTATGTTTATAAAAGTTGTTCTAAATTAAGAAATGTATTTTCCGCATAGCGAACTCTATTTTGTCTTAAATTTAATAGAGAAAATATTCAAATTTTATAATTAAAAAATCCATTACCGAAAATTCTCGCTTATTAAAAATACAAAATAGTTTAAATTAGAATAACATTATTGTGTAAAAATAGGAAATCAAATTGTTGTCGACATATTTCAAGAAAATCAAAATTTTCACTTTTCTCGTATAATTTCCTAATTTTCTGAAAAACTGCTTCTAATAGCAAAAGTATAGCTTAATTTTTTGGAACGAAGCGTCAATTTTTGTTTTTCTTACTGCCGAACCTGAACGTATAACTACTTAATTACAAAAAATCCTTCTTAAGTCTTCTGCTATTCCTTGAAAAGGCCTTTTGAAAAAAGTAAACTTACGTTATGCGGAAAAAGGTGACCAACTTTATTTTAGAAATTCTTAATTAACCTTAAACTTTGTCAAAACACGCGTCATTTTCACGTTTCCTTTCCGCAAATTTGGAAGAGAGCATTAGATACAATGAAAATAATGATACGCGTTTTAAGTGACGTGCTGGGACGACCTCCAGTTCTAATGTCATCTGTGAGATTTCCGTAATAATTCGATGACAATTTTGGAAAAATTGAAATTTGCCTATCGTGGAATTCAAGTCATAAATCAGATGACACTCACTATAAGTAACTTATTTGTACATCAGTTTCAAGTCAAAAAGGTATTATAAGACTGTTCATAAGAGTCCGTAAGAGGTAGGGTAAAGTGGGGGAATACCGGCCCGTGGGGTAATTCCGGACGTCAAGTTTCTCCGGCCCTAATTAAAATTTTGAAACGTTTTAAGTCCCCGGTCAACCCTAACATCAAACTTTAAGGGTTAGTACAAGGGCGTGTCGTTTAGGCAGTGCAATAGCAAGTTATGTAATTTTTTAGAAAATACGACGTACTACTACAAGAAAAGTGTGTGGTTAAGGCTGCATATTTCAATAAGGGTGTAATTTGTAAAAATTTTAGTATGTATAAAAGTGAACTAAATTCTTATTTCTTTCACTCAGTTTACTCAAAACCCACGTAAATTTAGCTATTTTTAAATAATTTGTTGGGTATTAAATTATTGTTTTAAGGGGTAATTCCGGCCATCTTTGTGTAGAGGTTTTAGATGGTTTTGGAGAAAAGAAAATCACCAACACCATACAACAGAAACCAAACCTCAGAAGAAACGCTAAGGTAACCTACGATAACACTGCGATGGGGAAGAAGAAATGTCAGACGCCGAAGTTAACGAGGACATTAAATTTGTTTTATTTGCGGAGAATTTGGGAATTACCAAGAACTCTGGCTATGGCTAAGATGTGTGATCTTTTCTGGATGAGCTCACATTAAATGTACCAATGGAGAAAAACAGAAAACATTTGTGTGCGATTTCTGCCAATGTACAAAATTGCCACTCCTGGCCGATATTAACCCAAGCTATAAAAAGAAATTTTCTAGAAATAGCTCGAGTGCTGTGATGACTTGATAACAAGTCACAAGTAAACAAGTTTTTCTAACAAGTTGAATAAAAGGTACTCTTAGGGGAGAGTGGGGGAATAACGCCCCCCTAAGGAAAGTCTTGAATATCTCCGAAATTTTATGATTTAAAGGGGAACTGGGAGGTTTAAATGAAAGATAAGACGTTGTTATTAGGGAACAAAATACATGGTTATTAGAAATTAACAAAACAGTTTAAAAAAATATCTAAACAATTTTAAAAAATATACAATATGCCGGTATTACCCCGCAGCTTGGGGTAATATCGGCCAGGGGTGGCAATTACCCAGAATTTTGGTTATTGGCAGAAATCGCACACAAATGTTTTCTCTTTTCTCCAATGGTACATTTAATGTGAGCTCATCCAAAACAGATCACACATCTTAGCCAGAGTTCCCGCTCTTTCCCAAATTCTCCGCTAATAATGCAAATGTCCTCGTAAACTTCGGCGTCTGACATTTCTTCTTCCCCATCACAGTTATCGTAGGTTACCTTAGCCTTTCTTCTAAGGTTTGGTTTCTGTTGTATGGTGTTGGTGTTTTTTTTCTCTCCAAAACCGTCTAAAACCTCCACATAAAGATGGCCGGAATTACCCCATAAAACAATAATTTAATATCCAATAAATTATTTAAAAATAGCTAAATTAACGTGGGTTTTGAGTAAACCGAGTGAAAAAAATAAGAATTTAATTCATTTTTATACATACAAACTTTTTTACAACTTACACCCTTATTGAAATTTTCTTGTAGTAGTATGTGCTATTTTCTAAAAAATTACATAACTTGCTATAGCACTGCCTAAACGACACTTACTTGTACTAACCTTTAAGGTTTGCTGTTAGGGTTGACCGGGGACTTAAAACGTTTCAAAATTTTAATTAGGACCGGAGGAACTTGACGTCCGGAATTACCCCACGGGGCGGTATTCTCCCACTTTACCCTTTAATAGAGGAATTTCTAGGAGTTGTCGTTTCCCATAGTATTCGTACGGAAAACCTGAACAATCTGAGGTCACCGAGCGGCTAGTAACAAAAATCATTTAATTGAATTCAAATTTAATTATAGGTTAACAAATAGGCTTAATTCCGTATCAACCTGAACCGGCTGCTTAACGTGTCCTCCGAAGCAGAGCCAACTGCATGGTGGAGCACCCATTCGGTGCTAGTCCGCTGAACCGAGGTTGTACTCTGAAAGGCGCTGTTTTGGTGATACCACGCTGTGCACCATGCTGTCGATAAGTATATTGGCTTTTAAAGGTTGCAGATAAATATAGATGGGAAAACGCATCAACACCATACACGAATACACGTGCTGCAGAATAATTATGATAACCTGTAGCCTTAAACTTTTTGTTTAAAAGTTGTTGTATTTCCGCATAGTGGTATCTATTTTTGTCTTAAATTTATAATGTGCATATTAGTTATGTAATAGCCATAAGTTATAAATTAAAATAACCTTGACAAAGTATAATTTTCCAATTATTTAAAGCAGTTTTAGTTTTTATAAATTGCATTAGATTTAAATATAGGTAAAGAATCATTCAACTATGGCATAACAGAAAACCTCTTCTTCGTTAATTGGAGGGTTGGACCATCGTTGGACATTCCGTTAGTTCTAGATACTGTTGATTTAGCTAGCGAAGGATCAAAATTTGTTTTATTTGGTTACTATAATGTATTCGATATTTACGAAGGGTGCATGTGAAAACTCCAGCAGAACATCTTGATATGCACATCAGTGATATACACTTTAAGAGCTCTTGTTAGGACTTCGTTAGTAGGCAAAGTGCAAAAATCCAAAAATGGAAGCCCTGGCCTAAGTAAAATTTCTAACCTTGATGATGGGACCTAACGGTGAAATCGTGACGCACACTTTGATGTTTAAAACTGTAAAGCCAAGCCGCATACGCCCAATACAGTTACCTCTACACTACTTATTCTTAATAATGGAGCCACGGAGCTCATTGACGGATTCAAGAAGTTATACCGGAAGTTTTAAATGGTTTTAAATGGTCTTGGTAGGTTATAAAACTGTTGCAAAATTTGTCTCTATGAAGAAAGCATCGGTTGCAAAGAAGTATTAACTGATGAAGTGTGTGTCATCGGCAGTATTGATTAGCTGTTGATTGGGACGGGCCTGTGAAAGGTTACTGATGTAGTTTTTTGACTACATCCACTCGAATCAAGACGCGACTACATGTAATCAAATGGTTTTAAAAGAGCACCATGCACTTTGCTCCGCATTTTTTTGGTTAATTTATTGGAAGAAAGATTAACCTTTTCATCAAAGTACCATCTTCTGCTGAGTTGCTACATAACATATTTTGTCCTATGCCGAAATAGTCATTCTTATTAGGTTTGTACCCACACAGCTCGAACTAGTTCGTAACTGGGCGGATTGCGCGCAAATTGAAATTTGTATTGCCAACTTCAATGTGCTCTTGCGCTGTTCAGTTCTGAACCGTTCTGAACTGGTTCGACTGCTTGTAGGAACAAACCTATTAAGATCGTATAAATTTTTACTCGTACGTGTGAGAGATATTACACGAGACGTAGCCGAGAGAAACACTCACACTAGGACCAAAATCGAATTTTACGCCAGAGGTGCAAAATAGTTATTTTCCTACTTTTGCGTCTAAAATCGTACTTTACGCTTCATGAATGCACGTCTAAAGTTAGTCATTTCGATCGAACGAAAGTACATAACCAGAAAAAATTGTACATAGGAAAGTATATAAACAAAAAAAATTATATATAGAAACAATATAATCAAAAAAGAAGTACGACATAATATTTAAAAAGAGGC
Organism: Malthinus seriepunctatus; assembly: GCA_963924605.1. Lineage (NCBI taxonomy): Eukaryota > Metazoa > Arthropoda > Insecta > Coleoptera > Cantharidae > Malthinus > Malthinus seriepunctatus. The sequence continues at coordinate 131,555,368 of OZ004600.1, forward strand.
GTGTCTGCAACAACTGTCATACATAACCTAAAAACTCCAAGTAAAATTTATTTAATTTTGCAAAAGGAGGAAAAATTTTGTATGTATCACGAGCTAAAAGCGTTTTTAGGCTCTAGATACATAAATAACTATTTTGTACGACTTAATTAATAAGTTAGTCTTTTTTGCCCTAGCACGAAAAAGTGTTATTATGGTAAAATCAAAGTAAAAACAAAAACTTGATATTTAAATTTTTGTAATAAACGTCATCTTAACAACTTAATTAATTTATGATAATACTATAATACTATAATTCTTTCACTATTTATTTGTGCTATGGTTGGCCATGTTAGGGTGACAGATTCCACCCGGTATAAATTAGAAAAAAATCAATTAGGTTAAGTCAGGTTAAGTATTGTAGAGTAGCGGCTTTTTATCAATTGTGTTAATAGTTGTTCTGTCAATGGTCTTTCATCCTTTTGGTACTGTCAAGAGCTGTCAGTCACCTTAATAGGTACTTTTTATTTTGGCAAACCAAAAAACAAAAGTTCATGGTCAACCATAGCACAAATAAATAGTGAATGGATTATAGGTCCTACAAAAAATATTCGATGTTTAGCTCTAGTGTGCGTATTTCCCTCGATTACGCCTCGTGAAACATCTCTCACACATACGGGCCAAAACTTAAACACTTTTAAGAGCGTAAAATAGGGCTTATTAATCAGGTCGAACAAAAATAATTATTTTGTATCGCTGGAATAAAATTATAGATTTTGGCCCGCACGTGTCAGTGATGTTTCAGAAGGCGTAGCCGACTGTTTGATGGTCAAGGTGGTTGAAAGTTGAAGGACGAAATTCACTCTAGAGAAATGCGGTTAGCCAACTTATTGATGAGAGCTAGACAAAACAACACTTAAATATGTATCACATTTTTCTAAAAATCAAATTAATAGTCAACAGTATCTAACTACAATTATTTAGTGATGATCTATAAGTACCCAATCAGTATATGTTGACGTTTACTTGGTGAAAGTTTTTCCCAAAATCTCAACATATAAATATGCTGCATAACTTCCATCTTCCATCTTCGTATAACTTGATCTGGTTGACTCTGTCTGAGTGACAGTGAAATTTAAATTTCAAACGTCGCAAATTTCGAGGATTATACTAATCAATTATTTCTCTTACTATGTGACGCATTTAAATCATTAATATGATATTGAGACATAAAATAATTATTCAAAACTTAGTTAATATGTATGCCTAATGAAGTAGCCAATTTTTCTTAATTTGTTTAATTAAAATAATTTATTCTTTTATATACGTCACCCAAAAATAATGCCTCTCCGGGAGTCCTTTCATCCTATCTTGATTTTTCCAGGGCTTTTGTAATAGCCCTATGGAGAGATTTGTTTCTTGATAAACCTCCAGTATAAGGCACTTGATGCTGCTTTTGAGTGTTGGGGGTTTATCTGGATGCAATTTATGCAGTTCAAGGTTAAATTTTAACCCCTTCCTGGTCCGACCTGGGTGGTTTAGATTTACCCCTTATGATTTTTGCGACGGGTTCTCAGGGTTTGCAGTAGCTGCCGGCTTTCGTCCCTTGCTGTCCGTATTGGGCATCTTAGGGCGTGTACCGGTGCTCTCATGACGTCCCTTTGGAGCGGAGTCGCAGTCAGGACGTTGGATGTTGAGGCACTCGCATCTGTTGCTGCTTGGGCTTTTTCTTGTTTGCCCTTTTTTGGGCGAAGCTGGATCTGCCCAAATCTATAGCTTACTTTGTAGTTCAGCTTTTTAAGACTTTCCGAGGATTGAGTGTCCACCGAGAGGGTAACCTCTAGTATATTGCTGGTTTCGGTTCTGCGTAGAAAACGCCAGCTTGTGGCTTCTGTGAGACTCAAAATCTTCTCATTCGAGTAGCCCTGGCTCCCGGGTATATATGCCACCGTTATCTCCGTGTTAGGCATTTCAGCCTCAGACACGATCTTGGGGGAAGGAGCATTCCTTGCACGGATGTAACATACGGAGTATTTAATAGTTCCTAACCGGCTAAACTTCTGAATTTTAAAGCTCTAAAAAAATTTCTCGCTACTCAGTATCGTATACTGTTGTAGTATAGTAGCAATTGAAGACAATCAACTTAGCGCAATTTTTAGAGAATTCTGAATATTTAATTTGAACGAGATTTGTCCTAGTAGTTTAAGCCTCAACTAGCTATATTATACGATACTTCACTCCTAGGGTGACTTAACACTAAAAACTAAAAATATGAGGTAAAATTACTATCATACTTCGGAGGGCACATTAAGCTGTCGGTTCAGGTTATTATGTAATTAGGCCGTATGTAGGCCTGTTTGGTAATCTATAACCTTAAATAAATAAAATATTAAAATTATTTAGTTTTCGCATGGAAGAAATGAAATTAGAATCTTAAAAACTCTATCAAGTAATTTCATTGTCTACTCAAAAAGTCATTAAATTTTTATATACATGATGAAAAATATTGGATATTGTTGTTTAATGTGAGTAGAATAATTAAAGCATAAAATCAAGTTTTGCGTATTTAAATTACTTCTTCCTAAGCAAGAAACATCTCGTTTTTTGGACAAGGTTATCTCCATATTAAGTGACATTAATCCGGAAAATAGGTAAATAACATGCAAAATCAAGGTTTTGAGATTCTTGCTCTTCATTATAATCTTTGTGATGGGAATGGTACTGATATATTTTTCGAAGATGACCTAGAAATGATGGGGATTTAGCTACGCTGTATTTATTTATACGTATCGTCCTAACTTCTACACATAGGCCTTTCAATAAAGACCTCCATTTACACGATTGCCGAGAAACTAAGCACTAAGAGAATACTCTTCTTTTATGTAGGTACATAAAACATAATAATAAACATAGATAGATACACCATTGCATACGTAAAGCATATCCGGTGAATTGAGAATCAAAAAAATAAATAAAATGAAAGTCAAAAATAAGAAAATTTATTAAGAACTAAATTAAGTGCCACAGTTGCGTAGTGATGTTACATTACAAGTTAAGTAAAAAATAAATAAATGAGCAAGCAATAAATAATAATATTATAATAATCATAATAAAAAACAATGATAATTTTTAGCAAAACATAATTATAAAAACAGAAAATAAATAATAACGAATTTCTCACATTTTTTGCGTGATTGGTTGATTTTTTGTTAAAATACATTTTAAAAGAATCAAGATTTGGTGACGATTTCTATAATTTTTTTTCTAAGGTGCGGTTCCACAAGAAGAAGTCATATAAATATGGTAACAAATCAGAACTGGGATCCTGTAACTATTAATTAGGGTAGCGTTCGGCTACCTACCCTTTACCCTTCTTCCATCAATTTCTAAAAGTTTGTTAGAGAGGGGTAGGGAGTAAGTAGTTTAGCGTTGCGTAGCAATAGGCTAATAATTACAGGATCCAAGTCCAGGAAATTGAGAGCAATCGTCATTTGGTAGGTACTCAGGGGCGGATCTAGAATTTTTGAGGCCCAGGGCCATTGAAGTCCAATGGGACCCCATTTGTGTTATATTAAGAATCTTTAAATTTAGGTTTAAAATTCATTTCTGCTTCATAATAATTTGTAATAATTCAATTTTTGAGGGCTCTTTGAAACTTGGGAATTCAGGGCTTAAGTCCTATTAGTCCATACGTAGAACCGCCCTCGTAGGTACCGTGCAAGCTTTAGGTCCTGCATCGGAACTCGATCAGAACCAATATTATTCACTTATTGACTGAAAGACTGAAATCTGAAACTTAACTGATTGTTAAATACTGATTTTTGAAAGAAATTATATTCTAGTGTTTCCAGTGTTTCTATTTTGGATTTTCTTAAGCTCGGATATTAAAAATTTTTTTTTCATTAAATCAAACTGTTCTCTTCTGTATATTATTCTGTTTCGATAAATTAAGCGAGGAATGCGAGGATGCTGGCATTGACTGCTAAAGTCAACCTGTATCATCGACTAATGCCAAGTTTAGTAAAGTCTGTTCAGTGAGCGGAAACAGAATTGACTTTTAAATCGTTATTTGCTGGGTTGCAGTAAAAGCATTGAGAAAAAGGTTAATATAAATATTCGCAAGGAATACTAAAAAATACAAGTAGATTTGAGGGATCAGCCACTGTTCTGAGTTTGTACACAGACTGTAGATGACTGCCTATGCTATGACTGCCATTCAGTCCAACCGCGTATCTTTCAGGTTAATTTTAACGTTCAACTGTTATGTTATAATAACATGCGTTTATAACAGGGTGCATAGCGTAGTTCATTAATTTTCATACCATGTATCTCGCCATAACGTACTCAGTTGTGTTGCCTGTTACAAAAATTTGATAACAGCCTACTTTCGTTCTAGTGGGGTCGAAATACGGTTTGAGACTAAAATTTTGCGGATAGAAATGTTATGATTGAATAATGTTCAGGACAATGTCAGGAATAATGTGGTAAGTTTTGGACTTCGAACTCGCGCGGCGTCCTTCAGAAAAAAGCATTCCAAAGAACATTTACCCGTTTTCTTTGACGTTTTATTTAATTCCTCAACTTCTAAACATCGGATCGTAATAAAAAATTATGGGATTATGGGAAATTGACAGACGATGAATTCTAGACTAAAAATGTATAGTTTAGTTCAGTAGCTTTGGAGATAAAACTTCTTAAGCACCAAATGCGAACCAAAAATTGTTTTATTCAGTGCACTGCAAAGAAGTAATCAAAAAATCTTTTGTTCATGTCAAAGATACTACTTGATGAGTAGAATGAACTTGCCAAAGTTGAGATCCTGAAGTGTAACCAAAGAGACAAAAAGTGCCTAGGAAGTTAGAACTTGTAAGGATTGCCATTTAATGCGATCATAATAAAAACAATTTTTTTTTTCAAAAAACATTCCTTTTCGAACCTACTATTTTGTGAAAGAAATATTTTAGAAATTATCGCCTTGCATACTTCACTTTTGACCCTTTTTTCGAAACGCACTTTTCTAAATTGCCAAGAACTTGGTAAATATTTTTTAAAAAGAAGATTCATTATTTTAGCTTGATAGATCTTTTAAAATACGTCTGATTTCAAAAAACACAATTTCCGATTCATCAACTTGGAGGCTAATTCTGGATATTTTTGTATTTGCTACTGCAGGTGGTATGCTCCCCCACTCCTGACTTTGGATTCATTTAGATGTACTTTTATTTGTCAGTGTCAAATTTAATATAAGAAACTCCATGGCTGTTACTATTTTGACGGGATTTTCGATAGTTTCTTGTATAATTTCTATAGTTACAAAGCACGCACCATTAATTTTATTTACTGACTTCTTCTTTTTAGTCTGGTGTTGAATTAGAAGATGCATAACATACTTAGATATCATATATCAACAAAAGAATGTTTTGCCTTTCAGTTGAGACAAAAACGATTTAAAAAACAGTTAGCCTTTTAACCACTGCAGTTGTAAATACAAAAATATCCATATTTGGCCTCCAAGTTGATAAATCGCGATTTTTGTTATTTGAAATCAAAGGTTTTGAAAAGATCTATCAAGCTAAAATAATGAATTTTCTATTTAACAAGTATTGACAAAATTCTTGGCGATTTAGAAAAGTGCGTTTCTAAAAAAGAGTCAAAAGTGCACTAAGATTAGCGAAAAATTATAAAATTTTTCCTTAAGCAAATAGTACGTTCAAAGACGAATGTTTTCATAAAAAAAAGATTTTTATTCATCGCGATCGCATTAAATGACAACCCTTACAAATTTTGATTTCATGAGCAGTTTTTGGCTGTTTGGTTGCACTTGAGGATCTCAACTTTGGCAAGTTCATTCTACTCATCAAGTAGTATCTTTTACATGAACAAAAGATTTTTTGATTACTTCTTTGCAGTGCACTGAATAAAACAATTTTTGGTTCGCATTTGGTGCTTAAGAAGTTTTATCTCCAAAGCTACTGAACCAAACTATACATTTTTAGTCTAGAATTCATCGTCTGTCAATTTCCCATAATCCCATAATTTTTTATTACGATCCGATGTTTAGAAGTTGAGGAATTAAATAAAACGTCAAAGAAAACGGGTAAATGTTCTTTGGAATGCTTTTTTCGGAAGGACGCCGCGCGAGTTCGAAGTCCAAAACTTACCACATTATTCCTGACATTGTTCTAAACATTATTCAATCATAACATTTCTATCCGCAAAAGTTTAGTTTCAAGCTATTAATTCCCGTAATTCGACGCCACTATTCGCTGTCGGTAAAGTTGAAATAGGAAATAGTTAAATAACCTTGTAAGAAGAAGACAGATGATTAAATATAAACTGATAGGTTAGTCCGTAACTCCTTAGTAGTTTTTTTTATCTTTCGTTTATAATAGTTTAAATTTAAAACCATAGGCATCGAATTGCAATACTTATATTTTTTAAATTTACACTCTAATTAAGTAAAATGGACAAAAAAATTTAAAAAAACTACAAACCCCCAAAATATCAAGAATTGTTAATTATCAAAAAAAAAATGCCGTTGTATGACACTTTGAATACCTGCTCTCTGGAGTTCTGGACTTTGTGTAAGTATACCCACAGTTGCGGTTACCAAAACCAACCACGGTTGCAAAGCATATCCATAATCACCAATTAACCAAGCATAATTTAAATTTCCTTCTTCGTATGGATGCACTACAGAATCCTTAAGTTTTAGAATCGCGAGTTGCACATTTGGGTATTGTTTTGCAACAATGATCTAACCCACAATTATGTTTATTGATTGATTATTGATTCTTGGGAAAGTCCCAATAAGTTAAAATTGCGACCAACCCATGTTTAGGATGAGCTATGGCCAAAAAATACAAGAATAGCAAATATTTTTAATTCCATTTTGGTAAATACGCGCATAGCAGTATTTTTTGGTCTTCTCCAAGAAAGGGTTGCTACTCATCAATTAAATTCCTATAACCAATTACTTTTACTTAGATAACCTAAACCATTTAATAAATTTTTCGAAAATTTTGGTTGTGGCAGGTGAAAAGGGTCACTACACCGTCTGTTATGATACCTCTTTCAATTAAAAAGTAAAATCTTATTTACCTTTTTTTCATTTTATTATTTCCGTCATAATATATAAATTTCTTGATTATATTAATATCAATATATTAAATTATTAAAACAATAAATAGTATATTGTTTGATTAGGAGTAAAAATGTCACTTTTTTTTAGGCTAGTCAGTAGGGCTTGTCAGACGAAACGAAGTTGAGTCTGACAACTACTGACGAGCCAAAAAAAGTATTTTTACTCCGTATTAAACATTGAATTTTTTCTTCAAACGTAAAACTCAAAAAAACCTAAAATAAATTTTTTTGAAGTATCGCCATCTCTTGAAAATTATTTGTACTTCAATTGTCAAATATTTTTAAAAATTAACTTTAACTTGTAAAAAGAAGCTAATTATTAAACGCAACGAATAAATTATAACAGAAAATTTATAAAAACATTACCTATTTACATTACAAATGTTTATAAATATCATTTTACGTTACAATTTGTTGTAAATATTTAGGGTTAGAATTTACTTTTACCAAAAAGTGAACTTTTACCTCCTAGGATGTAAAAGTAGAACTTTAACCTTACTTGTTCAGTAACAAAATGTCAACTTTTTTTGACGTTTGAAGAAAAATAAATTTAGTGGCTGCATGGGCTGCGTCCCAAAGCCAAAAAAAAATAAAATAAGTGCCATTTCTCAACTTTTAAACGCAAGCAACGTGATTGTTAGAAGTCAACTGGACCTCTAAAGCAGCAGTTATATTTTGCAAGTTATCGTAACATAACAGCCGCTTTATAACTCTCTTTGGTACGAATTTTGTTATGTTAAAGGATACGCGGTGTGAAATTATTTTTAACATAACAGATTCGTGAAGGTCTCTCATAACAGGCATGTTATAAGCTTTAGAAATGATACGCGGTTGGACTGAATGACTGTCGATGAATCCCGTTGACTGCTATATTTTGTACATTGACTGCTGGGAATGCATAACCCCTCGGGTAGTTCTACTGCATTAAAAGTCAATTTTGTCTTCTCTCGCTGAACAGATTCTACATCAAAGCATATGCTACTAGATCTTGCTGAATCATCTGATGCTCCAGATTTCCACATTGTTTATCGCAGAAGACCAAAACGGTCCTGTGTGGTGCAATTGTTTTGTCGCAATTCAATTAGTACTCTGTGATTTCTCACCCCTGTTTGACCTATGATTCAACTAGTAAAATACAGCGGGTTCAGAATGCATGCCTAAGGATTATAATTGGCATTCAAAAATATAAAGCATTTCAGGTAAGCTCGTCCAATGCAATTGGCTGAATATCGTTAGGATTAGGATTGTTAGGGTGGAGGGTATACCGAGGTTTACGCGCGCTTAGGCCGCTTAATCGGACCCATTGTGCTTCCCCCCTTTAGCCACCCCTTCTGACCCTTACAGTCCTTGATCCATCCCAACCTTTGGATGAATCCAAGGATACTGGAGGGCGAAGTGTCGCTGATACTGGCCATGTTAGGCCAGTATTCCCTTAACATGGATCCTCGAATTAGCGTTAACGCAGGGCAGTGACAAAGCACGTGTTCCATTGTTTCATCCGCTTCGTTGCATCCTCTACATCTGGGGCTGTCAGCAACACCGATTCTGTATAGATGCTTGTTCAGTCGACAGTGTCCAGTGAGAGTGCCAACGATGGCACGTAGGTTCTCACGAGACAACCGTAGGTAATAATTAGCGTACTTTTTAGATGGCGCTTTTATAGCTGCATGTGGTGTGTCATACTCTTTAGGTGCATGAGGTACGAGTAGTTTTTTATTTATTTTTCCCCCTTAATATAGTATCAAAGGTGTTTACAGCTACGAAATTGAGCCACAAAAAACCTAAGTAACATAAATGACTAAAATAATTCTTGAAAATCAGTAATGGGTTTATTAGAGCTGCCCCCATATTATTGAACTATTTGATATTAATCAATCAATTTCTCTTTTCAGAATGACTCCATATGTTCTCCATAGCTTAGATTCATTTGAATGAATCATTGAATTCAAATGAATGCATTTTTTCAGATAAAGTTCAGCTTTGGCTCTAAAACATTTACCTATTTCTGTTTGAATTTTATTAGAGACTATTTTGTTTTAATCCAACTCAAACTGCGTTTTAACTTGAATTCTCTAAAGTTAGAGGATGACTACTTAATTTTAAATACTTTATTTATTGCTTTTTTTCTTGTTTCTCTAATTGGAAACTTTATTGTTTATGCCGGCCAATTATTCTATTTTTTATGCCGTTACCTTGATAGGTCTTAATAATCCATCGCACTATAAAAAATTAATTAATTAATTATAAATATGTCAATTCATATTATGATGAATGCGATATACCGGGCCAAATTAAAATTATTTTCTCACACAAATATGTTGGAAAGACCAAGGTACGCAGCTGTTTTTAAAGTTTCAAATTTTATAGATGTACGACTCTCTGCTAGCGGTATAATGACAGGACTACAAGGCGTAGGTATAATTTAACCTCTGGTTCAACCGTACACAAACGCCGAAATATTATAAAAATATTATGTTTGGAAGAGCTAACAGAAAATCTATTGCAACTTATTAGTTCCTCAAAGGCGTTGGTCTATATTTCAGGATAAATTTAGCAGAATTTAAAATATTGGACATAGTTAAAAACTATTCTAGAAATAGCTGCAGATTTATAAATGTTCAATCCAATTTTAGAAATTTTTCCTGATTAATTTTCTTAACCTTCCAGTACTCGCGCACTGTCAGACAATTTCGTCAAGTTAGAATAATTTTTTTCTCTTTAATCCTGCGTTGCTCGCGTGTTGAAATATACCGGCAGTGCTCGCAGCGAGCATTTCGATGCGCGAGTACTGTAGGGTTAAATATCTCTTATTGCTGCAGTACAAAAAGCTCTACGAGAACGCATTGCGCTAGTTTTCTAAGAATGTGCAAGTCACTTGAGACATTTTGCAAATTTAATTTGTTTTTTTCTTTCTATGTTATTACACCCAAAGATATAGTAAAAAAATCATTTAAATAACCTTGTCCCTAGAGCCTATAGAAAATAAGCGTTTGACGCAAAATAAACTTTTTACACTTAAAAAACACCTTAAATACATATTAATATTAAGAATGTTTTTCTTCTTATTTTTCTTCCTCTTTTTGTCTACTAATGAAGTTGTGCTGTTTTACTATTCCTTGTCAACACGAAATTTTTTCATTTCGCACTACTTGGATACGATGACTCTCTCGTCAACTTTTTGTTGAGGTGACTACTTAATCCCATTAAATTTGATTAAGGATTATAAAATGAATATTCATAAGAGTAATCTGATAATCCAGCCCGACGGCTTAACGTGCCCTCCAAGCTCTAAAACATAGTATTAACGCGAAATTTAATTATAATTAATTAAGTAAAAACAAAATCGACAAGTATACGAAGTGAATCTACGACTGTAATTAAAATTGGTTCATAACAATTAAACTTTGATTTTCAAGTACATATTAAACTGGTTATTGTTGTAATAAATTCAAAATTGACTTCCTATTTTTATTTTTAAGATATTAAAAAGTCAGTGATTAAGATGAGAAGGTTATCTTTAATTGAGCATTAAGAAGAATTTTTCTCTTCCGAGGTAAATAAACTCCTGGATAAATATTTCTCAATGAACTTAAACTTAAAAAATGTTTTTAGTAAAAATTGAAAAGCATAAAATTTAGAACCATTAAAAATATTTTAATCTACTTAAGTCTTTTTCAGGTATATTTTTTACATAAATTAAAGTTTGAATGTACATTTTGGAGAGGAATATCTATAGGGTAAGTCACAAAACTTGTAGCCCTTGAAGATTTTTATGCAACCGAAATTACCAATTTCATTAGTCTATAATCTAGACTAATAAAATCTACATCAAGGTTTCCCAAACTTTCTCTCTGATGGAGCACTTTGAGGGTCTTTGAATTTTGACGGAGCACCTTGTGTAATTTGAAGGGTAGATAATAACTCGGTAATGCCAAATAATCAATAAATCTTAAAAAAATAGCTTTGTTATTAATATTTTTTCACGGAGCACTAACTTGGGAAACCCTGGTCTAGATCTACTCGTAGATAGTTATCTATATTTTAATAAATAAAAAATATTTGGGTTAGGTACATTTACAAAAACGTCAGGGGCTATGCAAAAAAAGTATCACTTCATTAAACGGTTTTGAATACAGAAATATGAGGTCAAAATGCAATATTCCCTTTTGCCATTTTCTTTCCGCCTCCAGCAGTTAAAAATTTTTTCCTGTATCATTTTTTCTATTATGTACTTGAACAAAGTTATTAACACAAAAGCTTCTCCAATTTAACAGACGAGATTAATAAGATTTGAATTTAATATATAATGTTATGGAATTTATGAGGTAATCGATTTTATCATAAACCGATTTAATTTAAATAATTTATTCTTTGATACCTTAACAAAAATTCTACAAGTTAGGAAATATGATAAATTGATGAATTGGAAAATCAGAGAACAAACCATAATTTGAACATATCCGAGAAAAAATAGATTTTTTTAACCAAAGATGAACAAGCTGAGATGAATAATAGGAAAATCAAGAAGAGACCAACTGGAGGAATCTAAAACACGCGAACAGCGTCAGTTGAGATACGTCATAAAATTTGTGAGAATGAATTGAACGACCACGTAGGGAAGGTAAAGAAACTCAGATTACCTAATTAGAATTGCTAAAGGAAAAATAAACACGATGCAAAGAGTTCGTTAAAAAGATGGATATCAATATTCACGGAGATACTATAAACAACTTTATGAAAGAAAGCTGAGAGATTACATAATAGAGGAAGAGAGGGAATAAATTTAATCTGGAGTGCATCTGCGAGGTTTTTGACAAAAACCGAAAGGAATATATAAATAAAATTTTAGTTACACCAAAGACTATACAGTAAGAGATGGGCCGAATATGACCAAAAATCCCCGCTAAAGAAGAGGTCGCTAGTGATTGCAAGTATATTTCAGTGAATAAGATAGATTGTCGAGGCGGGAGCAAGGAAGAAAGGGATACAACAAGTTTACACTTCGAGGGATTTTAAGTGATTTTTACCTTAAAAGCCTTTCACATTTTTTAATATGGGCTTCTGTGTCTCTCAGTATATGGTCTTTGGTTAAACTGACATTTGTTTTAGTTTATTTTGCGTTCTCTTACTGTTTCCGAGGTCCATACTGACGTGTACTGACTACTGATCATGGACACACTGTATAAGGTACTATTACACAAGGCGACAAATATAGAATTGATAATTTTTTTATGGATTAAACTGTACTTAATCGAAAGGGTATGCATATTGAAGCTCAAAAATAAAAAAATAAAAATTTTTTACGAGTTGTTTTTGAGATAATCCACAATTTGTGATTTTTTTACAATTTTTTACCATTTGTTTTTCTCAAAAACTACTAAAGGATGCTAAAAAATTCAAAGTTTATGTTAAAGAAAACATTTCAATCTTTCCAAAAAATATTTTTGAATTTTTGAAAAAAGTTCCAAAAGTTCAAAAAAAAAGTTCTAAAATTTTATTTTTAATTTTTTTAGAACTTTTTGAACTTTTTTTTTTGTTTTTTTACTTTACCTGAAAAGAGCAATTTTTTTTACACAAAATAGTTAAAAATTAGGAAAATCCTACGAGTCAATAAAATATGAAGCTTAAGATTAAAAACAAAAGAAAGATTTGTATACAGGGTGTCCGGCATAAACCTCCGTTCCTTGAAGTGGGTGATTTGTGAGCTCAAAATAGAGTGATAAAACCGAATTTATCTTAGTCCAAAGTTGTTTGCCTACCAAGTTACAGCGCTTTGAAGTTCTTCAAAAAAAAATCGATAAATAAGCATAACTTTGGAATTAAAAGTGATGGAACAACGAAATTTATGGAATATACTTTTCTTGATGAGAGGAAAAACTTGGTAATCAGTAAAAATCGATATGATTCTTCTGAGGTGGTTAGTTGCCCCTCCCTCGATGTTAACGCACCCTTAAGTTTTTGTTTTTAACTTTTACTGATTACCAAGTTTTTCCTCTCATCAAGAAAAGCATATTCCATAAATTTCGTTGTTCCATCACTTTTAATTCCAAAGTTACGCTTATTTATCGATTTTTTTTTGAAGAACTTCAAAGCGCTGTAACTTGGTAGGCAAACAACTTTGGACTAAGGTAAATTCGGTTTTATCACTCTATTTTGAGCTCACAAATCACCCACTTCAAGGAACGGAGGTTTATGCCGGACACCCTGTATACAAATCTTTCTTTTGTTTTTAATCTTAAGCTTCATATTTTATTGACTCGTAGGATTTTCCTAATTTTTAACTATTTTGTGTAAAAAAAAATGCTCTTTTCAGGTAAATAAAAAAAACAAAAAAAAAAGTTCAAAAAGTTCTAAAAAAATTAAAAATAAAATTTTAGAACTTTTTTTTTGAACTTTTGGAACTTTTTTCAAAAATTCAAAAATATTTTTTGGAAAGATTGAAATGTTTTCTTTAACATAAACTTTAAATTTTTTAGCATCCTTTAGTAGTTTTTGAGAAAAACAAATGGTAAAAAAATCACAAATTGTGGATTATCTCAAAAACAACTCGTAAAAAAATTTTTATTTTTTTATTTTTGAGCTTCAATATGCATACCCTTTCGATTAAGTACAGTTTAATCCATAAAAAAATAGCAGTGTCGCCTTGTGTTATCTATTATTGTTACACCCTCTACCCCCAATGTTGGTGTAATTCAGCCGATAGAACATTTGGGTGACCCTTAACGTTTCTCTTGTGGCTAGAATAGAGAGAGAGCTATTCCAAAAGTACGCCACTCAGTCCATGATCACTCCACTGTTCTATTGGCTGACTTTGACATTGTTCAATCGACGTCTGCAGTTGGCAATAAAAATTAAATTTTTACTTTATAATCAGAAAATTTAAATAAATTAAAAAACATTAATTAATTTAAATATTAATTTTGGATACTAAATTGTGACAAATTCGTTTACGGCGATGTTGCGAATTTTACGCATATTTAAACTTAAGTAGGTAACGGAATTTATATTACTATTACTATAAGGCCTATTAAGTGGAAGAGAGATTAAATTTTTTTTTATATCTTCAATGAAATTCAACGTATAGCGAAAGCACTGTAAATTCAGTTTTTTTAACTTGTTTTAGGCATTTTTGCCAATTTATACTATAAATTATTATAATTAGTAAGTGCCGCTCTCGGTTTAGAAAATACAAATTTAAAATTTATATTTAGGAAAATCCGAGAATAAAAAATGATTTGGAAAAAACTAAAATTGTGTAAAGCCTAAAGAATATTTATTGTTGGCACAAATACATGGTTATAAATATTTAAGTCGTTTCACCCAAAAATAGGCAATACCTATAATTAATCGAAACAAACAATTTTTTTAAATCTATAACTGTAGTTTCCTCAGCCTCAGACACGATACATAATCAAAAAACAGTTGGACACCTCAAATTAACTTTTATTAAAACAAACATTTTTTGATAGTTTTTGTTTTTCTACCCGCTATTCTCTTCAAGCAGTGACGTCATCGAAGATTTTTTTAAATTGCAACCACATGTTTTCTTTGCCGATTTGAATAGATTAGGAAATTCAAAATTCTAAAAACTCACAAAAAGCGTTTGACTGTTTTTGCAAAGAAATTATTTTACTGATGGAGTATCAATGATCCACTAAATAATTAAACAAAACTAAATAGGTATTTGAATGGTGAAGTTTTTGCAGAGCTTTTTTTCAATGATCCTTAAAGTAACTAATGACACTTGCCTGTTTTGATGGAGTACAGGAATAATAATTTTTAAACCAGAATCCGTTTCACAAGTTTGCATGTTATTTTTATTTGAAAAATTAATTCTTATCACATTCATTACTTTTTATTTATCTTCAATTAAGTATAAAATTTCATAATAGCTAACGTTAACGAGACAAATCAGCCAAATCCAGAGACACCGATGCAATTTAAAAGAGAACGAAAGCTTCAGAAATTCCCAATCTGAATTGTGTTCCATTGACTTCCTGTGACGTAAGCGGTTGTTTTCTGCATAAAAGCAAGTTTTGACGGATAATACAAGGAGTTTTTCTGCCCAAAAATTTAGAAAAAGTTTTAATTTGTTACGCTGAACCGTTTTTATTCTTTTTTAACTGTGTATTAGGGTGGCCCTTATTTTGGGTGGGTAAATTTTTTCGAGAGCCAAAAAACACAATTTAATAACAATAACGTGTTTTTCGGCCCCCGAAGAAATTTAAAACAATTAAGTTACAGGTCAGAAAAAATGTTCATGTACTACAAATTTATAAACGCATTTTTCATGCACTTCGACTTTTTCAAAAAATTCAAAGCCAGAAACTTGAAAGTTTTTCGTGTTATTTATATTTAAATGGGAAAAATAGATCGCTCGTGGGGAACCTCTAAATGTAAAATATCGAGCTAAAAATTTTACAAGATTTTTTTCTATCCATTTCTAAACTTTTTTGGGGGGCCGTTAAAACTCGACAACACTCAAAATAAGGGCCATCGTACTATGCATTTCTTGATCAAATATTAATAACTTTTTCTTTATTATATTCTGATAAATATTTATTTATTCCTGAATCACATGCCTATTTTGTTTTTTCAGTGCTTATTTGGTGCTTAAAATTGAATTTTTACCGCCTATTTTCCTGCTTATTATAGAATTTTTTAATGCCTAAAAATCTGAGCCTTACTAACGACGAAGTCCAAGAACTGCGAGCCAGTGTTTTAAAAATTTATTGTGGCTTTAATATTAATATTTGAGCTATTGAAAACTGAAAAAGCAATCTTTTTAGTACAGAATAATAATTTCAATAGGTGCTTTCCATTTGATTTTCTGAACTGTACCGTACTGTACTTTTGGAACAGCTAGTCGTATAAAAAATAAGTAGGTACTATAGGGGGCAGGAGAATGTAATTCGGAACAGTTAAAAATAACTATAGTCGTACCAATTCAAATGGAACACCAAAATATTCAGCAGGTACTGTAGGAACTGTTCGGAGCTGTACTTTTCAACAAATGGAAAGCACCTAATATAACAGGAGCGTTATTTTATACTTTCTTTAAAGCAACATTTCCGTTAACGTTGAAGTAGTCACGTAGCAAATTTGGTTAAGTATTGAACTTTAAAAATTAAGGACAAGTCAAAAATTATTTTTTAGCTTATTCATTAAGTTTGAAATTTTTTTAATTTTAAGAAAACAGAAAATATATTGCTTGCAACACAATTAAATTTTTTTTAGTGGAGTGAAAGAGGGTTTTACTGCGAAGAACCTACGCACCTTGAAAGAATTTTGATGAAATTTTTCATCAAAAGTTCTCAATACCCTAACGATCACAGTTTTTACTGTAAAAAAAGTGTGCATTTGCGAATTCAATTTTCAAAATCTTAACTATTAGCTGAAAGAGAAGCTTTCTTTCATAATTTTGGGTGCTAATGCTTACACTTTTGATAATTAATAACTAAACAAGTTTAATGACCAAAAGGCATGATGAAATTCTTATTAACATTTACGTATCATTAACTAATGAAGCACTTCTAGGCATCTCAAAAACTTCAAATTTGGCACCAGTGTATATCATGTCTTCAAGATTTATATAAAAAGTCTTCAAATCCTATTTGCCTGCCTATTATGGAATGTTTTCGTGCCTAAAAATCTGAGCCTTACTAATGACGAAGTCCAAGAACTACGAACTAGTTTTTTAAAAATTTATTGTGGCGTTAATACTAATATTTGAGCTATTGAAAAATGAAAAAGCAATCTTTTGAGTATAGAATATTTCTAATTGTAGGTACAATGTACCTACCAACAACGACAAAAGAACAGAAGGCGAGGTTGTGGATTTACTACTCGTAGGCAAAATAAAGTTACCCCTCAACTTAAGTATAGGGTGTTATGATGATTCGTGCTAAACGTATAGCCAGGGTGGCCATTAATTGTGAGGCTGACTGTGCATACCTGCTAAGTACAATAATTTCAGTATGTTATAAGAGGAACCTTATAAGCAACATTTCCGTTAACGTTGAAGGAGTCACGTAGCAAATTTGGATAAGTATTGAACTTTAAAAATTAAGGACAAGTAAAAAATTTCAAACTACCTGATACTGCTGTGCTCGGGTGCTTCGGGTGTGCAAAGCCCGTACCAATAAAATTATATACTGGTCCCTGAGGGTTTTTTTTACAGTGGAATCAATCAGAATACCAGGGCAGTAACAACACACAGTAGGAAAAATGGCACTGTACGTTGGTTAAGAAGGATCTCAGATAGTCGGTGGTTGAAATCTATACAGATATTCTATAAGGGGTGTTAGAAAAGATGGTGGAAAATTGTGAGAGCACAAATGAGTGGATTCACAAACCAAGTTTTGCTGCTTCTGGATAATTTAAAAATGATTCTTTTCGACTAAAATTATTTTCTCCAAAAGGAACATAATTGCGACAAATCTTTTTCTTTTATCTTCAGAAACTGCATTTGTTATTTTTTGGATTTTATGTTCTTTCAAGCAAAAAAAGAAAACAAATTTATTCCCTTTTAATACAACAGGCTTTTACTCAGAATTACCAGTCACTTTGGATGCTCATTCGTGGTGTTAAAATTAATTTTAATTTCAAAATTCACACCAGAGGACGATAAAAATCATTCATGTTATTATTCATAAAATTTGCACTTAGGTGCTTCCCCACAATGTAAATGGTAGCATATTTACCAATAGATGAGCAATATTTATTAATTGTATGAGAAATAATTAATTAGTCAATTTAAAATAAAACTGATTCTGATTAAAAGAATATACCTAATTCTTCAAAGGTTATTCATTTTTAATTTCGAAATAATATGCAGATATTATAATATTCCTGCTCGTTTTCTTAATTTAAACACTTCGTTAATTAAATTCTTGTTAATTTATTCTTGTTTATCATTTTTTATAATATGAGGCTAAAGCAGTAGGTAATTAAGTAATTTGTCTTAAACGTTTTTACTTCGAACAAATTTAATAAATAATTTAAAGAATTCTCTGCAATATCAGTTATATTAGAGCGCTCATCCCATAACATACCATACTTTGTGTTCATGCAAACAGTTTACAATAGCTAATATAGTTAAGTTAGTAAGTTGTAATATAGTATTTTTCAGATATCTTGACATGTACGTCATCATATCGCTAGATTCAAGTAATGCGCAACATACAGTAGTTCTCAATAGTTAGGTACTCACGTCATTCACGATTATTTTATAGGTTAGCTTGTCAAGTTCCAAAATAGATATGTTTTTAAAGCAATAAAATATTTGAAAATTGAAACGTCAAATTGTGTCAAAACATTTTATTGACTACTCGTTCTCAAAAATTAATGTTAGACATACGTTTTTATTTAAATGACATAAAATAATGGATGGAACAAGTTTAATCTATAGATACGTAAGTCGTAAATTGCATCAACATACGTCCAGTGTTTATTCTGTTGGCATGTGAGCACAAACAACTAAAACGTAATGCGTAGATTGAAGCATACACATGTCAAGTTATTTGAAATGGACTTTATTATATCTTCTTCATTTAGCTATGCATAGTTGTAAAAATGACAAGTGGCCTCATTTAACCGAATTCGTATTTTTACGAACAAAAAAATTAGCTGTTGTAAACTGTTTTCATGGACAGACACTGTATATTTCATAGCATATTTCAATTACGAAATTTACTAGAATTCAAATAAAATGTTGTTTTCATCGGTAAGAACTTATTTTGCTGTAAAGTACAGCTTGCGTGATTCAAATGATTCTGAGAGATCATCAGCAACGTATCTAAACGATGTAAACACACGGAATTGTCCAAATGTGGATACAAAATTGCGATGAGATTGTTTCTCTATATCAGGTTAATTTACAAGCTACCATGTGTATCTCGCAAACCATATCGACTAAGTAGTCGATTCAGTTAGGCAATTCAATTAAGAAATTGTGCACTATTTACCCAGCAGTTTTTAAGACGGATGTGGTCAAAAAAGTTTTGATAAAAAATGTAGTGATACGTCTCAGCTACTCAAGTGGTCTACTATAATCGCAGCTTCTTGGAAAAGGCTACATATGGCGCAGACAAATAAATTATCATAATTACTTAACATAATCTTTTATTTTAATTTAATAAATGACAAAAACTTATATGAATATGGAATAAATTGGATAATTTGAAAAGTATCCCTATTGTGATGAGATCGATCTTAAAATCGCTTAGCAACAAGACTTAATTCTTGTCGTAGTCGCTCTCGCCGTATTTTTTCCTCTAGGAGAAAGTAGGTTAATTCCGACCACCATTTTACAAATGACTATATCTCTTTCATATTAAATAAAATTAAAGGAACAAAATCATCCATCACAATAATCTATTTCTAATATTTCTACTAACTAGTCAAATACATTTCTCATATTTTGGCAATATGCATAAATTTGGAAAATTCCAAAGTCGAGTAATACCGACAAAAGGAGGATAATGCCAACCACGCATCCCTTATTTACGACTGCAATTTAATTGATCTGCAAGACATTCACTAATATTATACAACACTACTAATATCATAAAAGACAAGCATATAAACTAAAAAAAAGTTCTACAATTAAACGCATCTTTGACTCTTATACTTTTACCTATCGCTTAACTCGTAAGGAAAATACCGGTCATGGGGGTTGGGAATTACCGACAAGATGTTAATAAACAAAAAAAATATAAAAACTGCCTTAATTGTATTATATTGAAATAAATAATTATACCAAAACGAACTAGACAAAAAGGCCTTTTTAATGACCCATTTGAGAAATTTATGCAATTACTTATGCAAGTGTAATCACCTATTTATTTAACAGTAAACAGCATAAAAATATGTGGAATAACATTTTGTAGAACAGCAATTATCTAAACTAATAACTTAAATTGTCTTATCTAGTTAAAAATACATATCTTAGATATCTATGGGATACTTTCGCCAAATATATTTCTATTTACTGTAATATACCTAGGTCGGTATTACCCGGACGGTCGGCAATACCCTACTTTCCCCTATACCTCTTTGTATAATCGTTTTAAGTTATAACAAGATAGCGTCGTTATGTGACACAAATATGACACGAATATCGCCCAAAAGTACCTATGCATGTGTGATTGTGTGATGTTATCTAAAGTGAGCTCACCATTCTCAGAGGCCAAGCAAGAGCCATAGCGACTTTCAATTTACACGATTACTTTTTAGACCATATTAATATTGATAAGAGGTGATACACTGCAACTCAAAATAATGTATGACAATTTTGTAACATAGGAAATTAAATATGAAATTCTTGTTTCACATTTTAACCTATGACGATGAAACACACATGACGAATCCAAAAATTCTCTTAATCTTAATGACAAAATTTTACGATTTTGACATAATCTCTTTTACCATCATAGAAAATAATATAAAATCGAAAACATCGACATTACGCAGATATAAAAAACTAAATCAAATGTCACATCAACTTATGCTAATTGACGTTAAAATAGGCAAATACCTAATAAACAAATAAAAAGACAAACAAATTAAATGAAGCATAAAAACAACAAATGAATAAATGCATGATTTATAACACCTGAATGTTCGAATAGGTGTTGTAGTTAATTATACCATGACGTATGGATCAATTATGCCTTAAGCTACACGGTTCTTTAAGGGTAGTGTTTGCGGAAAATTGACGAAATTACTGGTAAGTTCTAAATGCATTTCGAGCTAACCGTTTCCAGACAACAGAATTCCTATAGTTTGTTTACTCTTACGCACTCCAAATTCGTCTATTGCTACTATACCTATACTATACGCACGGTATGTATGTATTTACGCAGACTATGAAATGGAATTAGGCTTATTTATCTACAAAACTGACTCTAAAATAATGTCAGTTTGTTAAGATTTATTAAAAACTATACCTACACTTAGTTGTAGAAAAATATTGTATTTCACTCGCATACAATGGCTATATTACATACAATGACTGCAAAATTAGCCTTTGTCTCATGTTGTACATTTAAATGCAGTGCCACCAAGCTTACAAAAACCTCCAAAAATAAGCAAACAATTTGAACCAATTACGGACAAGAGATCGTTTAAGTACACTCCAACACACAATTATTGTTGGACATAAATACTACAAGACAGATTTATATTGGCGAGCGGTGGGAATGGAAAGATACCTAAATTGGTGTTTATTCCCACCAAAGCAGTAGTAAACGTATTTATATTATAAAAGGGGTGTGGCCAAATCTGCGCAAGCTTATCCCTACCGCTCACCATCAGGGATCTGTGTTGCGGTACATGAACTTGGTTTTTAAGTTAAAAGCACTCATGATATAATTTGACGTGATTATACTTATTGATGCGACTGTACTACAATGTGCGATCTTTGTTCTCCCAGACTCAGGACTTCTGTAAGCTTGGTAGCACTGTAAAATAATAAATAAATACTGCAAATATGCTCAAATTTTGTAAAATATCCAGCATTATTCAATTTTCTAAAACTTGATGAAATTTCCTTTACAACGACTTCACATGTCATAGCTAGTGAAACAATTGGAATTAGGGCTTCGCAAAAGCAAACGGTGAAACCAATGAGTTCTTACATACAACGTTTCGATGTCTACTTGCTTTTTAAAAACTAGTTAAACAGAGTGACAATAACCTGACGGAAATTGAAAAAACTGTACTTTTTCATAATTTTTTTGAAGCAGTTAAAAAACTGAAGTCTGAAAAAAGCTTTAAATATCTGGCATTTGCATTATCATAAATAGGCACACCGTTAATCGAGTTTTTTGTGAGCGGAAACGTCAAAATTTTGATCGATTATTCGGAATAATTTTTGTTAATCAATTAGACTGTTTTTTTTTTTAATTTTTTGGTATGAAAATAGAGATAAAAAGAATACTTTTAGCTATTTTAATTTCTCTCGGTCTTCAATATTAAGCCCAAAAATAATTTTTAAAAGTGCTATCTCTGTCTAACTAGTTTCTATTGTATTACATCTCACTCGCTTTGTAAGCGCAGTTGCAACATAAATAAAAACGACGATTGAGTTATAGAAAAATTAAAAAATGGTATATTAAAAAGCAAGTATCATTAGGCATCTTCTTAACGTATGAGTCCAAAGTTTAGAAAACAAGCGCGCAGCGCGCGTCTAATCTGTTCAATGAAATTAATTTTATAACTGTCAAATATAATTAATCTGTCAACATGCAGTGCTGCACATTGAAAAAAATTCCCTAGAAACAGTGCTGTTATAGACTCTATAACCGAACTATTATGACGTCAAAACAGTGTTCTAGATATATAGATATAGATATAGATTTATTTCGTCAGTTACAAATTATTTAAAAAATGTTTGACACGTCACATAAAATATATGTTTACACATTCAACAATAAATAAACAACAGATTAAAATGTATCACACAGATATTCATTGATATTATAGTAAGGTCGCAGCAATAGTAAAGACTTGACTTGTATTCTAAACCTTTTATAATTTAGTGTCTTTATTTCATCCGGAAGTTTATTATATAATTTTAAGCACGTATAAGTGGTAACATTTTGGCTCGCCTTCACTCGATGATACGGGATCACTATTTGATTTTTGTTTCGCGTTGAATAGCTGTGGAAATGCTCATTTGTGAAGAACAATTGTTTATTTTCGTGTACATGGACTAAACAAGCACGTATAAAACTTGACACTATCGTAAGTATTTTTAGTTTTTTAAATAACTCCCTACAACTGTCTCTAGGTTTCCTGTTACATAACACCCGCACAACCGTCTTTTGCTGACGCAACAACAACGAAAGGTCCGATGAGCCACCCCACACCAGTATGCCATAGGTGGCTACAGAATTAAAATTTGCAAAATAGCATGTCTTGGCTGCTTCCACTGTACTGATCTGCATCAATCTCCTGATTGTATAAATAACCGAAGACAACTTTTTAGTTAAGGAAATTATGTGGGTTTTCCACTTTAAACCCTCTTCAATGGAGATTCCAAGAAACTTTACACTGTTACCCGTAAGTGATTTAGTTGTAAATCGTAATTTTTGTGTTTTGTCACTGTTCATACACAATTTATTTGCAGAAAACCAGTCCTCAGCTTCCACAAGTGTCCCCAAGCCCACATCAGTAAGGTCCTCATCATTTTTTGCAATATTTATGAACGTGGTATCATCCGCATATAGGACCATCTCCGTGGCCGCGATACACCACTCCATGTCGTTGATGTAAATTGAAAACAACAAGGGCCCCAGCACAGAACCCTGAGGCACGCCGGTGGTAAGTCCTTTCATTTTTGAATACTCGTTGTGTACATGCACCGCTTGCCGTCGATGTTCAAGATAAGATTTAAATATATCCAACGACACTCCTCTAACTCCAAAAAACTCAAGCTTTTGCAGAAGAATACTGTGCTGCACCGTGTCAAAAGCCTTACTAAGATCACAACACACTGCCTCAGCCAGGAGCTTGTTGTCGAAAGCGGTTCCAATCGATTCAACAAGCTGTATTAGTGCCGTTATCGTAGATTTGCCCTCCTTATAAGCATGTTGTTTACAGCTCAGCAAATCATATCTATTCAAAAATTCAATTAGTCTTTTTCTCAGAGCGGTCTCAAAGACTTTAGAGAAAATTGGAAGAACACTTATCGGCCTGTAGTCTTGCGGTGCTTTAGGATTTTTGTTTTTAGGTATTGGAACCACTCTAGCTACTTGCAACGCCCTCGGAAACACCCCCTCACTGATACACCTGTTCAGAACAAAAGCCAGCGGTTCGACCACAAAGTTTATCGTCTTCTTCAGTATTTGACTGTCCAGTGCATAAATATCTTTAGATCCAGATGATGTAAAAGCTGCGACCACTTCAAGCAACTCATCTTCAGATGTTGGCCTTAAGAAAAGAGAAGATGCCGCTTGCTTTTTAGTCTGCTTTAGGTAATGTATGAAATTATTCCTTCCTTTTCCTATTTTATTAGCTGTCTCCTCACCAATTCCAGTAAAATACGAATTTAAAAGATTCGCGTCCAAAACCACCTCTTGGTTTGTAGAAGCTTTACTGACACTATTTATTAGTTTCCAGATAGCCTTCGTTTTATTGCTTGACCCTTCTATGTATTTAGCTACCGATCGCCTTTTTGTCTTTATAACTTCTTTCTTGTACAATGTTTTATATTTATTGTACAAATCTTTGGATGCTTGATCCTTTTTAACACAACTTATCGTATAGAGAGCATTTACGTAGTTTCTCTGCTTCCTCAAGGTATCATCATACCAGTTGTCAAATTTTCTGGCCCATGTCTTACATTTGGTTTTTAAAGGACAAGCGTCGTTGTAAGCCTTCATGAACATATCCAAAAAGACATCAAAAGATTCCTCAGCCCCTAGAATCGGATCGTAAACCTTATCCCAATCGGTCAATGATAAAACTTCACACAAATCCCCTACATTTTTTTCTGAATTGTCTCTGATATGAATTTGTTTTTTTGGTTTCAGATTTACGCTGTGAGGATCTCCGTTAATTTCAAGAACCTGGCCACGATGATCCGATAAACACACATCAACCACAAAAGCATCACCCACGCTGTCAATACAGTTCACAAAAATATTGTCTATACAGTTGGTACCCCTGGTACTATCATGAATCATCATTTCAAAATTATAAGTCTTTAAAAGATTGATCAAAGCAACACTGTATTGGTCATCAGTACCAAACTTTACATTAAAATCACCACACAGTATTATCTTGTTGTTATTGTTGACTACTGATGTTATTGTTGTCAATGCAAGCTCCAATGTATACATAAAAACTTCCATATTGCCCACCGGAGATCTATAGATAGCTAATATGATCTCGTTGCGCGATTTCACCGCACTTATCTCACAATCTTTTTCAGTTGAAAGAGCATTTATATGAAGCAAAGAGCGAAAGCTTTCTCTGTTTTTTAAGTTATCACTGACCAATATCGCAGTGCCACCATGAACGAAATCACTACGCGCGAAACACGAAACAACAGAGAAACCGCCTACACACAAATTATCAACCTCATCGCAGGTCATCCAATGCTCACTCAAACAAACTATGTCAATATTTAGGTCACTTAAAACACCTTCCAGTTCAATTAGTTTATTTCTCAGACTTTGAATATTTATGTGGAAAATCCTCGTCTTCTCTCCCCCCCTTGCATCCCAATTTCGCTTAAGTGATGTTACTCCTGAAATCCCCGTGTTGATCTCGAACTGGGTTTTTATTTCGTCTGTCTCGAAAAAAAGTAAACCTTCTAACGATAATATTAGGAGGCCAGTTATTACCATCATTCAGTTCATCAAGTATTGAGAAATCACCACCGACCTTAAACGACAGACTAGTCGCATCCTCACGCTTTGGCAGTTTCTCAACAATAAAGTCCTTCCCTGGGAATCTCCTATTAAGATACGCCTTTATCTGAGCTTCATTTGTATCCAAACCACATCTCCCAACGTGCACCCAGGCGTAGCGAACAGCAGCAGAAAAAGATTCCTCGTCAGAAACACCACATCCAACAGTGACCGGTTTTCTTCCTCTTTTCACTACTTTTCTATCCTCAACATTTTCTAATTTATTAGGATCCTCTTCAGTAGTAGAAGCACTACTAGATGAATTGTCAGAAGTTCTTGCTACAGCTTTGTGTCTTTCTCTATTGATAGATTTGTCCATTTTTGTGCCATTTTGGGTGGCCTTGCTCAGAACGGTCCCACTAGATTGCTGCACTCCATTCAAAACAACACCACTAGATGGCTGCACACTATTCAATTTGTTCAATAATTCAATTTGACCTTTTAACGAGGTTATCGCCTCATGCAATACATCAATCATCGAATCCTTTTGTTTTAGTAATTTTTTCAGATACCTAATCTCAATTTTATCTACATTTTCAGCATCTGCTTCGTCACTTTCATTCAAGTCATCATCCAGAGGATTTTCTTCAAGTTTGTCATCTTGCACTTCACAACAGTTTATATGTTTATCACTTATTAAAATCACATTTTTTAAGTGTTTTACACAACTAACATGTGATATTCTGTCACACTTTACACATTTGAGACCACTGTGGGCAACCTTTTTACATTTTTTACATGCAATTGCCGCAGCGATTGAAGGATCGTTTGCACTCGGCGCCATGTTCTTATAGGCTTATTAACGTACCGAAATAGAAAAACAGAATTAATCGCTTTTACTTGCTCTATACTATACTATTATTATTATCAAAAATTAATAATCCAGATACAGTCTAATTCCCCATTATGTATATGGTTTCAGAACAATAGTATATTATATACCTAGGTTGAGAAGTATACTATTATAACTCTAGCGCAAGTATTATCTCCTGAGGCGCAAAGATTTTTTAAATACAACACCCTGTATATTTTAGCGTAGAGTAGTGAAGAATTCAATTATGTTTCAAATTGTGCTGGGGTTTACTATATTTAAACTCTATACCTTTGAAGATAATGATCTAAATCAGTACATTCGGTTTGCTTCTTTCTAAAGCTGAGTTCAGACTACATGATTTCTTATAGGAGAAGTAATATGACTTATCATATGAGAAGTATTATAGGAATCATAGCAAAATAATAGGGAATTTTCATGAACATGAAATTTGATAAATAACCAACAGTTTTATTCTGAAAATTCCCTATTATTTTGCTATGATTCCCATAATACTTTTCATATGGTAAGTCATATTACTTTTCGTATGAGAAATCATGTACCTAGTCTGAACCCACCTTTAGTGTTATTTTGTCAACAAACTTAAGACCCCGAGTGATAGTAATAAAACCTTTGTTGTATGAAATTTTATGATCTACAAATTTGGTAATTGCTATTCTAATCGAAAAATCGATAGTTTATGAGATATTTCGGAAAAACTGCATTTTCTTACCTTACTCCGTCTATAAAATTTTTAGCAGGGGTCGGATCGATGGGAACTTTTGAAACATTGTTTAGAACAACAATATTAAGATTCACCCAAAAATTCAGCTTTCTGGGATGTTTTCTGAGGTGAAATTTTAATTTGATTATATAAAAACGGCACTGTAAATACAAAATCTTAACGCTATACCTAGTCTTCTAAGTATAATTTTAGGCGATGACACCTACAGAACTTGTTAGTTTGAGAAGTAAGAGGAATAAAATTATTATGAGTTATGTAGGCCATTAAGATCTATCTTTTTGTAAGAACAAAATTTTTTCAAAAGTCAAAATCTAGCCAACTAGAATTAAAATCAAAGTGGCATTACAGGTAAAGTTATAGGAGTATTAGCGATTGATGTATAACAAACCGTTTCTTGTTAAACCAAAAATTATAAAAAAAGCTTGAGACAGATTCTGTATTTATTATATTTTTAAAATTTTGAAAAGTCTTAAACCTATTAAGTGACACCGACGCTTCATATTTTCAATTATGGTTTACACAGAAATTCAGAGGCAAAAAGATTTCCAATGGAAAGGTTTAATTTAAAAAGGTTTAAACTTTTTACAAATAATGTCACAAAAAAATAAAACGATTTGTTAATAAATTCGTTTTTTTTTCAAAAAACTTAAACAAAAAGGCAAATTCTGTAACCTTTATATACGCCATTCTGGCAAAAATTTAAAAACCATACTTCACTCTATAGAGTTAACCCATTTCGTATCTTTCTGTTCCAAGATTTCCATTGGAGTATTTTAAAATTATTTATAGTGTAAATTTCCTTAAAAGATAATTTATGTTTGGTTAATTCGAAATTCCCAAACTGAAAATTTTAAAGCGATAATTTTTTATTCAAATATAATAATTAATTCAAACAACTAACGAAGCAGTTAAACGTTTACTACTATTCTACCTCACCACCACCACCACTACTACTATATCGCAAATTCGCTAAAGAAAATTCCAAAATTCTAAGAGATTCCAAGGGCGTCGATGTTGTTAACGAGATCGGGTATAAGAAGATTTCGGGCAACTTTCGAGACTTAGTTATCATTTATCTGTCGGTCTATTCGAACTTTTGAATTTATTAAAAAAGTCTTTAAAATGTTTTTTAAATTTTTTATATTATTTGCGGTAGTGAACGTACTTGGTGCTAATATTATTGAAAAATACATTTTTCCGAAATTACCTAATTATGTGGAAAATTCAAAAAGTGAAGTGTGCAATTTTCAAAGCGAGTTATACAAAAATCATTTAGAAAATTATACGTTTTGGGCGCACGAAAGTAAGTTATTTTAAAGAAAATATTTTTAAAATTTTCAATATTTTCTTTTTTTTTTAATGAAAAATTTTCAAAATTTTCTTATTTTTAAAATGAAAAATTTTCAAAATTTTCTTATTTTTCTATAGAAAAATTTTCAAAATTTTCTTATTTTTCTAATGAAAAATTTTCAAAATTTTCTTATTTTTCTGATGAAAATTTTTATTTATAGTGTTGGACTCATCTGCAAAGTACACCCATGGACTGTTAAGAGGAAACACTTACGAATTGGGCAATTATTATCAATGCATTTCCATAGAGGCGCCCTTTACAACCCAGTATTGTGTTGCACAAGTTACAGCGCACGTTCCAACCCTTAATCCGAGTAGAGATCCCTTATCGATATACTACGATCCTTACGAATCGGTGTTTAATAGAGTTCATGTAAGTTCAAAACGACTTTTTAAAATTTATTTCCGTATTTTATTCTTTTGTTGTTGTTTAATTTCGTGGTCAAATATAAAAGGTAGACACCAGGAAGTTGATGTAATAACCTATACTTACATACAATGAACATAAAATGTGCAAGTGCAATATTCAAGTTCAATGGGAAAAAATGTGCAATAATTCAAGGATTTAAAAGTTTAAAAGCCACCATCAGTAATTAAAAAAGTAAAATAAAAGTTGACCGACCATCGGATTAAATTTTCTTAACTAGCTAAGTCCGGCCCAAAACCATTCGTTATTGTGGTTATAGTATAAGAAGAATCTTATAAAAAAGATTACCAAAGGGTCAGAAAACTATACAGGAAATATTTCCAAGGCCTACTCACGCATTATGAACCAGAAATACGCGTTTTTAATTTTTTTTTGCGGTTTTTAACGTTTAGTGATTAGTGGTCGTTTATTAAGCTAATTAAGTTAACTGTCAGGTATCTAAAAAACAATTTTTTTCGTGGTCTCAAGAATGCCTGGGCCTACCAGCTTGTCTAAAGTACAAATGGATCCGTCAATCATTCTGATTCGTAGTGTTTGTGATGCGAAGCCATTATTTAAGTGTTTGGTCACGAAAGTACCGAATAATTTTGAAATGGATTTTCTCAAACTAGGCTCATGCCGTTTTTCATTTTTGGATATTATGTTATAAACATAACAGTTGTCTATGGAACGTACGTTTTAAAAGTTAGCAATTTGCAGGACCGGAGTTATGATTTTTTTAAGTCGTTTCTTTTGTAATAAAAATCAAAAAACTTGCTTACAATTTTGAAATCGATTTTCTCAAAATCGGCTCATGCTAATTATTTCGTTTTTGGATATATTACAGACATAACAGTTGTCTATCGAACGCCGCGCGTTTCATTAGTTAGAAATTTCCAGGACCGGAGTTATGATTTTTTTAAAGTTATTTCTTTTGTGATAAAAATTTAAAAAGTTGCTTATAATTTTGAAATAGATTTTCTCAAAATCGGCTCATGCCGATTTTTTAGTTTTTGGATATGTTACAGACATAGCCGCTGTCTATTGAATGTCGCTCGTTTTATTAGTTAGAAATGTCCAGGACCGGAGTTATTATTTTTTTGGCATTAAAAATGAAAAAAGTTGCTTACCATTTTGAAATAAATTTTCACAAAATCGGCACCAGCCGTTCTTGTCATTTTCAGTTGGTTTATAAACATTGTAGTTCTTAACCGAACGATGCCTGTTTTATGTTCTTTTATAAGACGCGATCGGAGTTATAATGTTTTGAAAGTCAAACTATAAAAAATCGAGAATTTTCTTCGTAATTAAAATGAAAATTTGCACTTACATTAAACCCTTGAATATCTATTATTTGATACGATTTTTAATTAACAAAACATGCGCGACATAGTACAAGGAGCGCCCTAATTTACCTATGGTTAATTTTAAGCAAATTTTTGAATTTAATTTTTTTGTTTTTAGGAAACTTATGATCAATCTCAAATAAGTCGTCATTCGGTTAAATTTGGATTGTGCCTTCCAGCTTCCTGTTCGTCTCAAGACTTAGAAGACTATTTAAATCGATACGTATCAAATGAATCGATAGAAAATGTCACCTACTCGGTACAAGTTCCTGCAAATTTATGCGAAAGACAAGATTATAAAAAAAGTTTCGACTCATGGGACATATTGTTTTGGTAATTTAAAAAATTATTCCCAAAAAAGCTAAATGTTCTAAATGTTATTTTTTAGTTTCATAGCACTTGTAATATTCGCCTTGGTTATTTCTGCGACAGTGCTCGATTACATGGAAGAAAGTAACAGGTTAATTATTAGCAATAAAAGTGAGTTTTTTTATTTTTTTTAACATTGAATAAAATTTCATTTCGGTTATTTTTAGAATCAAACCTTTTACAATTACTACGAACATTCTCGGCGAGAAAAAATTTTAATGATTTAATTAAAAGTAACAATAATAATTCACCGCTAGCCGTTTTGAACGGTATGAGAACATTTTCTATTTTCGTTATTATTATAATGCATAGATTTGCATTTTTAATTCCTGGACCTTTAATGAATTTTGATTACATCGAAAAGGTATGGATTTTTAATAATTTTTGAAAAAATTAACTAATTTTTGTTTAATTTTTTTAGGAATACAGAACAAAATATGCCGCTTTTCTATTCCATAGCGATTTGTTTGTCGATTCGTTCTTTATGTTTAGTGGAATATTAGTGGCTTACTTGTTGCTAATTCACAAAAATACCAATCCATTTTTGGTTATTGCAATGAGATATTTAAGGTAAGTTCTTTTACATAGCTTTGGTATCTATTAGAATTACTAATTGGGGAAAGTTGTTCAAATGTTGGTAGAAATGTGCGAATTAGTTAAACAGATAGGTAATTTACTAATCACTAAATTGATAATGCTATCAAATTATCACTTATTACGATACACTTATGTAGTAGTATAGTGAATTTAACGCTCGGTTGCATAAAAGTGAATTATATTTTAATCCGAGAATTAGATTTATAATCTTTAGATATGGCAACATAGTGTAATATCAAAGTTTGACGTTTGTAAGTTAAAATTAAAATTTGAGGTTATTTTTGTGTTGAATTGTGAATACAGTTTATCTTTGACATTTTTATTTATTTATTTATAACGTTGCCATATCTAAGGATTAAAAATCTAATTCTAGGATTAAAATATAATTCGCCTTCATGCAACCGACCGGTCGTCAACGATTAGGTTACCTAGTACTCTCTTTTTGAGTTATCGCCCCTTTTACCCAGGAAAGCACAGATCCAATCTCTTGACGTACACCGGGTGTAGAATAGTTTTTGGCACATTATAGAAATTGTATCGAAAAAGATATTTTCTCAATTATTGACCCCCTTAATCACTTGATGGCTATTATTGCTACAGCAAAAGTATCACTATGCAAAATGTTTGTTGCTCACCTCTATTTTAGAACTTGACATTGACTTTGACCGCTATCTAACGGTTGTTGATTTTCGCAAATACCTAGTCGAATAACGCAATAACATTGTACTGGGTCCGTCCCATAGGTTTATATGAGACTGCGGAGACTGTCATTGAAGCTTAACGCACTCTCATTCATCAATAAAATAATACTTTATTTATTTTTTCGGTGCGATGCTAAGAGCAGTGCGAAGTGAGGTGCATCGACGTGACCACTCACTAACTTTAAAGGTCCGTCCACACACATAGGCCTTGCCTTCCTTGCTCCGGTTTGGCCTGTGCAGGCTTCCTGCACCTGTGTGTGTGTGGACGAGCCTTAAGTTTGTAAAAGAAGTGTAAAATCGGCAATTAAAGTCGTACTTCAAATCAAAATAATGCGTAGCTAGCCACTTCATAATTAATTCAAAATGCGGTTTAATGCACAGTTTTATTCGATATCATTAGTTTTAAATTATAATCAAACAGCTTTAAAAAACGAAAGTATCAACTATTTGATGAAAAACTCGAGGTAATCAAAATTTAAACGATAGTGGTCAACCTTGCGATTGTTTAAAAAAACGGCCACCTTCGAATTTTCTCTAAAGTTTAAAACTTTTTGTATTTTGTATCTATTAATACGAGTCCATTAATTTTTTTTTAATTTTCAGATTGACACCAGCATATGCCTTCGTAATTCTTTACTACGCCTCTATCTTTTACTACACCGGATCTGGCCCATTTTGGAATTCAATAGTAGGAGGAGAAATGAAAGATTGTAGACAAAATTGGTGGACTAGCTTATTATACATTAACAATTACGTCAATCCCGAACATATGGTAAATTTTTAAAAAATGTCCGCACGCGGAAATTAATTTCGACTTTTTACAGTGTATTGGACAAACTTGGTACCTCCCGTGTGACTTCCATTTCTTCATAATTGGAGTTATAGTTATGATGACGATTAAAAAAAGCAAACGTGTGGGATTAACTCTTTTGGGAGCTTTGCTCATAATTTCGATTATTATACCATTTGCAGTTACAACCCTCAACGAAGAAGCACCCATGCTCTATTTTTACAGAAATTTCTTACAAGCTCCCAAAAGTTACCCTTACTTCAAAACCATGTATATTAAATCTCACATACGTGCTACACCTTACATAGTTGGACTAATCACCGGATACATTTATTACCAATTTAGAGAAAATCCAGTCAAATTATCAAGGGTAAGTTTTAAAACCATACCAACTATTGGGAAAAATAACATAATTTTTTTTCAGTTTTCCTCATACGCGTTGGCCAACATATCCGTAATAACAATTACAATTTGTTTGTTAAGTGGGTCCGTCTTTTACGACAGTTATCACCAATATAACGCCGTCGAAGCAGGAGCTTATGCAGCTCTACATAGATTACCGTGGACGATCGGAACGGCCTGTTTGATGATTTCAGTAAGCTACGGTAGAGCGACAATTTTGAGAACATTCTTATCGTGGCCCGTATGGGCACCATTCGCCAAACTATCGTACGCGGCTTATTTACTTCACATGCAGTTTCCGTTGAGACAGTACGCCGGAACTGCTAGTTCGGGCTTTTTGAGTTACTTTAACGTGGTAAGTAGTTCCCAATTTGCAAAAAAATTGTTTTTTAATTGTTGTTTATTTTTTAGACTCACTTAGGACTGGGTGATATAACTTTGACGTTCGTTATATCGTTGCTTTTGTATTTGGGAATTGAAGCTCCCATACAGCTAATGTTTAAAATGTTTTTAACGCCCACTAAGGAACCGACGAAGAACCAAAATGTTTTCGTTAAAGTGCAAGATAATCAAGATAGTTTGATAAGTACAGACAGCCATTTGTAGTTTCCAAAGTATTTTTTGTAAGAAAATTCTTTTAGTGCCATTTTAGTGTCTAGTAGTTACTTAGAGACAGTATTAGAGTCGTATTGTTGTTTAATTAATCAAACATTTTCTCATAATAAGAAAATGCGTTAATTAAAATGTGATTTTGCTCAATTTGTATGTTGTAAGTTCGTTTCATTTTCCCATTTATCATACTTTTATTTTAAGTAGCAATTTATAAGTGGGTGAAACATTTATTTATTATATTTGTATATGCTAAAAAATTAAATAAAAAAATATAAACAATTAGTTTGCATAAATATTTTTGGAACAAAGGGCAAGTTAAGCCATCTGTTAGTTCCGTGTTACAAAGCTCTTCAGAAGAACCCCTCTGGAACGTTAAAACTTATAAATGTTTCCAATTCTGAATATGTAGTACCGAAAGCTTTAGTTAAAAATAAGCCAACCAAAAACCGCCGTTCTGGCAAGAATTACTAAAGCTTTGGGATGAGGACCCGCTACAAAATGTTTGGTACACGCGTTAATGAAATTCTCATAAAACATCCTCTCACACCAAAGCTCTCGTAATTTCGACAATTCGATCATAAATTAAGCTACCAATAGCTATCATTTTAATAACAATAATTGTTTAATGTTAACAGGCACAGAAAATAATTATTCTCTTTCGATAGATATCACTACCATCACTGCCGTTATAGATTTCTCTGGCGAGCAACAAACTGTAAATAAACGGTTCGATTTAGTTATAAGTGTTCCTCTATGAAACTGAGAGCTACACATTTGAAAATTAGTAACTTCAAAACTCTCAGTCTAAAGCAGTGTTTCCTAAAGTGGGGCCCAGCACGCTCCACATGGAGGCCATTTAATTGTTAAGGGGTGCAATTCGAAAATAGACTTGTCCAGAGTTTCTTCAGTGAACAATTCAATTTTTGAATATTAAAAATTATGTATATATTAAAAATATTAGAAAAATGAAAATTGTCGGAAAATGTTTGTTTTAAAATAAATCAATTTGACGTGTCCAACCGTTTTTCGATTTTCCTATCAAGAAAGAAATTAATTCGACTATTTCAAACATTAGGACATAGAATTTTAACAGTCCGATGACCACCTTGCAGGTGTTGACTATTTGCCCGGGTTTTCCTTGAATATCAATCTTTTATTGTTTACAAATTCAAAACGCCAAACGTTCATTCTATCTAAAATCTAAAAGTTATACCAACAAGTTGCAACCAGCAACCAAACGTTTTATTATTATTGTTTATTTGTGGTTAAAAATATAATTTGCCTTCGGGCATGGGAAGCTAGAATAAACATAACAGGCACTGACCCACAAAAGCTTATTAATAAGGCAATATTATTGACAAATATTTTAAAACCTTGAACCAACATTGAACTCAAAGCATTATTTATAGTTTCTTCCATATAGACCATAATAGAACAATATAGGAAAATCGAGAATAGTTCACTCAAAAGATGCAGAATTTACAGAAATAAGTTTTTCTATTTTGCGTTTGTAATATACTCATTACAGCATCGAAAACCGTCAAAAACGATGTTGTAATTTTAAGTACTGTTTCTAGTTTGAGATTGGTTGACATTGGTAATTAAAATAATTATTTTGATATATGATACAAATCAATTATGAAAAAATTATTGTTAATTTTAAAAAATAATTACAAATACCAAAGGAATAATGTAATTTTACGTAAAAAAGTTTTAAGTTAAAAATATTAAAATCAAACAAACTTTACCGCCATCTCTTGGTACAATCTTAAAAGTTTAAATAAACGTCAACTGTCAGTAGGACCAACTTAAGAATTTAAGCAATAAAATTCTCAAACACGATTTTCTTAGAATCAATTTTTAAAATAAATCATTGCAAAATAGAAAAAATAGTATAAAACACTTGTGTCACAAAAGCTTTTAACACATGTATTTTAATTTCAAAACTGTCATTTGTCATAGCATTCTTGCGTTTTGCCTTTTTATTCGAGATTTTCTAATCACTAAAGCTCGGATTTTAAGACATTCGTTTGTTTTGATAGAGTACCTGGCCCATTAATAATTTTTACACCAAAATCCGTTTCACAAGTTCGCGATTATTTTAAATCGCATGTCATTTTGCCTAAAATGCCTATTTTATACATTTAGTGCCTATTTGTAATGTAACGATAGTGCCTACACCACGCCTAAACAGTATATTTTTGTTATTTTTATCTTCAGTCTAAGTAAAAAAAAATCTGGTTTTTCTCGATTATAACAACTTTTTCTTGCAAAAATTAAGTCTTATAGCGTTCATTATTTTTCATTTGTCTATCAAATAAGTAGGTATCTATAAAATTTCAAGATAGCTAACGCTGAAGAGATAAATAAGCCAAATATCCTACGACGTAGAGCGTTTGTTTTCTGCATACAAGCAAGTTTTTACGGACACACCAGTCAAATAAAGATTTAACCTCTGAATGAAAGTTAGAAAGCTGAATTTTTGCATAGACCTTTATTTTGACGTTATAAAGACTTCCTCAAAAGTCTCATAAAATCTCGTGTCCGCGTCGCTAGATATTCAAGGTCAAACGTCATAAAAATCGTTTTTTGTAAATATCTCGTTTTCTGTGCATCATACGTCCCTAGAGGTTACTATAAAACTTGTAGATCATAAAATTCTCTACAAATTTGATCGAATTCATTTTTTTGTGCGATTAACCGTTTTCGAAATATTGCGCGGAGAGTGGGAGGCGCGCTAACACTAAATTTTTGATTTTAAATATTTTTTTATACTCATGAATTCTACGAAAATTTCTAAATCCAATTTTATAACATGTTCCTCTACCGATTTTCAACCGTTTTTAAGAAAAATTGAATTTTCTAAAAATAGTGATGTTTGCGCGCCTTTCTTGAAAATTACATACTGACGTTATGATGATAACAAGAGCTACATAATTTTCAGATATTTTTCTAAGAATGTTAGACTAAGCTCGGATGTTAAAATTTTTCTCTATTCATTTACAAGGTGTTCAAAAACTGCTGACTATTAGAGGAAATTTCATACCTAAAAAACTTTAATTTCAAATGGAACACCCTGTATTTTTTGACAGTTTTGGATGCAGAAATAAATTTACTATCGTTTTGCATTACCATTCCCTATACCTATCGTTGATGTTTTTTACGTTATTCTATATCCTATCCAAGCTTCCTCGCCTCCCACTCTCCGCGCTATGTTTCCAGAACGGTTAATCGTACAAAAAAATGAATTAGATAAAATTTATAGAAAATTTTGTGGTCTACAATTTTTGTAATAACCACTAATAACGTATGATGCATAGGAAACGAGATATTTGGACAAAAACGATTTTTGTGACCTTTGACCTTGAATATCTAGCGACGCGGACACGAGATTTTATGAGACTTTTGAGCAAGTCTTTAGAACGTCAAAATATAAGTTTATGAAATATTTAGCTTTCTAACTTTCATTCCGAGGTTAGCCCTTTATTTCATCTAATTTGACTGTAGTAAGCATGTTTTACTCCCGAAAATTAAAAAAAAGTTTTAATTTTTTATACGTTGAACCGTTTTTATTATTTTTTAACTGTGTATTTCTTGATCAAAATATTAATAACTTTTTCTTATTCAGATAAATATTTATTTATAGTCTGGTTGCCAATCTATTAAAATCAGCATGACCCGGAAATGTTTGCCATCTAGGAAGAATGGTGACTAAGAACGATTTTTGTGAATATTCCATTAACCATTAGCCCTACAGAAATTATATTAAGAGATATAATAAAAACATGATAAAAACAAAAACTGTAAGATTCTACAAAAAAAGGACATCTTTCATATTTTCCTTAAGTTTAATGGTTTTAACACAAATGTGAGAAATTAATGTATGACTTTAGTTATTTTCTCGCTATTTCTTTCGATGGAACGTTGAAAAATAACTGATAAGAAATAATATCCTTCAACGGGCACAGGTAAGTTGCGACACGCGGTCAGAAATTTGGAAGGATACAGGCAGGTAGATCACGTCGAGGTATTATAGAGGGTTGAGTTCCAACCCAAAATTTTAAAAGGTGAAGATTACGTCGTTAAGTTAATTGCTTTTTAATATGCAATTGTACCATTGGCATTGCACGAAAATATTCTTATTACCTGAAATTACAAAAATTTTTCTGAATGTTTAAGTACCTACCCTAATGGAAGGGTAAAAATTAGATAAGAAAGATGATCAGTTTGCTTCTAACGTTGCTCTAGTGGAGGTGTATTAATATTGTGAAAAATGAATATGTACCAAGAAATGTTAAGTGAGAAAGGCAAGCCTTTGATAGTAGTAGAAGGCGCTAAATTTCGCAAAATAAAAGTTTTAGCGTCTGGTAAAACCCTGTGGAAGTGTACAAACAAAAATTGTAAAGCTAAAATACACATGGTTACTGATGTAATTGCTGATAGTTATCTAATTCACAACCACGTTATTAACTATCCATTGCATCGCCAGCAAGTTAGTAATA
This sequence comes from Malthinus seriepunctatus, assembly GCA_963924605.1. Lineage (NCBI taxonomy): Eukaryota > Metazoa > Arthropoda > Insecta > Coleoptera > Cantharidae > Malthinus > Malthinus seriepunctatus. The sequence goes on from OZ004600.1 coordinate 131,593,537, forward strand.
GTGCTAAGAGGAAGGCTGAAGAAGATTTGTCTATTCGACCATCTAAATTAATTCATATGGAGATAAAAGGTAAGAAACTTGCAAGTTTTACAATGAAATTGTAGATTTTGAAGATTACGATTTTCTAGAATACGTTATAATAACATTTTGTGTTTTTTTAGAAAACCCAAGTGTAATGGAAGAAATGACATTAACGGACGTTGACTACATCAGAAAAAATATTTATAACGCTCGTCGCGCTTTGCATCCTACGTTGCCGAAAAATGTTGAAGACGTACAAGAGGCATTAGACACCATTTCCATTAAAACGGTACAAGAGGAAGATTTTTTACTTAGTAATGACCGTCACAATAAAATAGTAATATTTTCTTGCTTCACAAATTTGAATTTTTTATGTTCGGTGGATACAGTTTACTTAGACGGAACATTTAGTTACTGCCCCAAATACTTTTTTCAGTTGTTCACCATCCACGGTTGTAAAAATGGTCAATATGTTCCACTATTATTTGCATTGCTACCATGCAAAGATAAACAGATATACAGTAAACTTTTTTTTAAAAATAATTGAAGAATGTTCAAAATTTAAGTTAATTTTTAACCCAAAAACAATAATTGCAGATTTCGAAGAAGCAATTCATTTATCATTAAATAGCGTTTTTCCAAAGGCGAACATTCAGGGATGCCTTTTCCATTTAAAACAAGCGTGGTATAGAAAAATACTAGAGCTAGGATTGTCCACCGAATATAAAAATCCAAATTCTAATCAAGGAAAATGGTTGAAACATTTATTTGGTTTGCCCTATTTGCAACCAGAGCAAGTAGGTGAAGTATTTTGTTTCGAATTTATGGCTGATCAACCACAAAGTGATGCCCTTACTAAGTTTGCGGATTATTTAGTAAACGTGTATATAGACGAAAATTCAAAATTTCCACCGAATGTTTGGGCTAAAATGTCTTCTAGTGTCGCCCGTTCTACCAACGCCTGCGAATCGTTTCATTCGCATTTTAATTCCAGTTTTTATACGGCTCATCCAAATATTTTTAAATTTTTAGAAACACTTGTAAGTTTTCAAACTATCACGTACATTAAAATAAAAAGTGCCAACACCCGTAATAATAAAGCTCTGCAATCAAAAACAGCAAAGAAGCAAATTTTTCTAGAGCAGCAAATAAATTTATATAATAGCAATTCGATAGATTTAATAACGTTTGTAAAATCGGTATCATATCACAACTTGCCCGTTTCCAGCTAATTTTTCCTTTTTCATATTAGTATATTAGTATTTCATATTCATAGTATAATGGCTGTTCATTTATGTAATATAGTAGCTTATATTTTATATCATTTTATAAAAAGATGTTTTTCTACTCCCATATGTGAAACTAAGCATTTCGTCATCACTTACTCGTTACGAAAATAGCATTTTCGTCTCTAGTGAGAAAAAGTGTTATTACAAGCAGATGTTATTTACAACATGAGGTGAAACCAGTTTTTTTGTGGTCGGTTCACATTTTAGTAAAAAGAATTATTTTTTTAAAATGTACTAATTATCGTCGTAGAAAAAATAGCATTTACGACTCGAGATGAAATCCGTTTTTTTCGTTCGAAAGATTAATTCACTCGCCCCTACGGGGCTTGTGAATTAAATTCTATCTCACGAAAAAAACGTATGTTTCATCTCATGTTGTAAAAAATACTATTTTTGTATTATTATTTTTAGAGTTAAGTGTGAAATTACAATTATATTAAACATTTAAAAAAAAATTACTGTTTTGATTTCAATAAAGCAATAAAATAAAATTTAGGTACCTGAGTACACAAATTATACCTGGGTAGAAACTGACCGCGAAGCGCAACTTACCCATGAAAGGGACAGTACTTGGGTAGTAAATGACCGTGTGTCGCAACTTACTAATACCGCCTTCAACGACAATTTTTTTTAAAATAATTCTTTGTACCAACTATGTTGAAATGTTTAAAAACTCAAAAAAAATTGAAATTTGTTCTTTAATACTACAAAAAGTTACAAAGTTAATCAAAAATAGGTACCGGGTGATTAGCACCAAACCTGGCCATAGGGCAATTTAACATTATAGTGTAGTCAACGAAGCAAAATTTATCCCGATTTTCGGACTTTTTTTGTAACAGCGAGTTTTTTTCTTAATCGGTCGAAACCATTCTTGTGAGTTTGTGTATAAAATGTCTCAACTCAATTTTGACCGGAAGGCCCTTATTCTTCGACTTTAGTGTAAAAGTTTGACTTTTTCAAGTTTCCGTTACACTATTTTTTGAATAACTTCGCTTGTATTGGTCGGGTCGGGACCAAAAAATTTTCATTTTGTTTGTAATGAATCTCTCTTTAAAACTGTCTGGGTTAAACTAATCTATATTAATTTCCTAACCCAAAAAAAATTCAAAACTGCCGTCACTGGTGAGTCGTAGTTTTTTATAGAGAACTCGAGTAATAATTAATATTACGGTATGAAACTTTAGGAAGTTGTAGCTGATATAGTAACAAATCCATATTTGGGTCCAAAAATATTGAGAACAAAGACTAAAATTTGCATTTTGGTTCAAATTTTCTAATTCATATTTGTTGTGAGCAATTGGTGGTAGCGTAATAATTCTTCCCTTGTAATGTTGGAAATTTAATGCTCTTTCAGATGAAACCAAAGAGAATCACACTAGGCCACGTTTTCTTCCGATTTCGTTGAAAAGAAAAATAAAATTTTTCTACTATTTACCCCCAAACCAATTTTAGTGGTCGAAATGGTTGACTTTAAAACCAATTTTAATGTTCAAAAATAGTTTATAGGAGTTCTTTATGATTAATTTTCAGAAATACGTAAAAGAAGAATTAAATTTCGACCACTAAAATTGGTTTTGTAGACAAACAGTTAAAAGATTTTCTTTTTATCTTCAAAGAAATCGGAAGAAAGTATGGTCTGATGTGATTGTTTTTATTTTCATCTGAAAGAGCAAATTTCCTACATTTCAAGAGAAGAATTATTGCGATACCACCAATTGCTCACAACAAATATGAAAAAGAAAATTTGAACCAAAATGCAAATTTTAGCCGTTGTTCTTAATATTTTTGGACCCAACTTGTAATATAGATGTATTACTATATCAGCTGTATCTTCCTAAAGTTTCATACCATAACATTAATTAAAACTCAAGTTATCTAGAAAAAACTACAACCGACCAATGACGACAGTTTTGAATTTTTTTTGCGTTAGGAAATTAATATAAATAATTTTAACCCAGACAATTTTAAAGAGAGATTCATTACAAACAAAAGGAAAATTTTTTGGTCCCGATCCGACCAATACAAGCGAAGTTATTAAAAAAATAGTGAAACGGAAACTTGAAAAAGTCAAACTTTTACACTAAAGTCGAAGAATAAGAGCCTTCCGGTCAAAATTGAGTTGAGACATTTTATACACAAACTCACAGGAATGGTTTCGACCGATTAAGGAAAAAAACTCGCTGTTACAAAAAAGTCCGAAAATCAGGATAAATTTTGGTATATTTCCAAAAATATATGAATAGTCATGGTAATCCCATGGTTACCAAACCTGGCAATAGCGATTTCATTTATCATAGGAAATAGTTTTAAAATTTTAAACTATCAGTGGGTGATAAAGAAATATATTTCATGGCAATTCATATATTTTTGGAAATATGCGTAATGTTAAGTCGCCCTATGGCCAGGTTTAGTGCTAATCACCCGGTATAATGGAAATGAAAGCTAAGAAGTCTTTAGCTTTAAATTAATATAGATTTTGTTAATGTTGCCATTGTCTTGGAGTAAAACAACTATTTATCTTATGTGTGTCTCATAAAGAATGGGACAACGCTTGGTCACAGATTCTCTAGGTTAAAATAAAACGATTAAACCTAATATACCTTAATAAAAAGTCCTCTGGTTTCCAAGTTAAAAGACCTTAAAGTTCAATTTTTAATATTTTCTTTTTATGATAATTTCCACAAATGTGAAAATATTTACTTCAAATTTGGAACAGGTGCTTATTATTACGAAGTACATCAGTAGAAAATTTTTCATATAGTAGGCTTGATCATAAGAGGCACTTAACCTAACTTCTACAACTTATTTTAGCTTTAACTTTGTTATGTGTGAATTTTTTTTAAATATTGCGTTATTTTCTGAAAGATAATTAAAAAATAAAAAACTAAAGTATTCTTAGTTCATATGCTTAAAACCAACCGTTAGCCTTAAAATCCCGGTTAAAGTATTGAGTTGTCGTTAGGACGTGCAATTATTATCAAGGAGCAATGATCACAAAAACAAAGGACAAAATAGTGGAAAAGGTTTATTTACAAAGAATGTTTAATGTAGTATTATTAGAAATTGTTTTGTAGGCCCATTCGTACTTCCACCAAAGCTCAAATTTAATAACTATTCAAACTTCTTGGAAAATAACCTGGATGAACTATTACGCGACGTACCTTTGATTTTAAGACAATGTTATTGTTTAACATGTTTTCCAATATTTTACACATTGTTTTTGTGATGATGGCTACATGATAATTACTCGTCTTAACAATAATTCAAAACTTGAATGCCAATTTTAAGACAAACGGCTGCTTTTACGCATATGAACTAAGAGTACCTTAGTTTTCTGTTTTTTAATTATCTTTCAGAAAATAACGTAATATTGAAAAAATTTTCACCGATAAGAAAGTTATAGCTAAAACAAGTTATAGAAGATAGGTTAAGTGACTCTTATAGTCAAGCCTACTTTATGAAAAATTTTCTACTGATGTACTTCGTAATAATAAGCACCTGTTCCAAATTTGAAGTAAATATTTTCACGTTTGTGGAAATTATCATAAAAAGAAAATATTGAAAATTTAACTTTAAGGTCCTTTAACTTGGAAACCGGAGGACTTTGTATTAAGGTATATTAGGTTTAATCGGTTTATTTTAACCTAGAGAATCTGTGACTAAGCGTTGTCCCATTCTTTTTGAGACAACATGGCTCTTTTAAAAAATATTTTTCAGGAAAACCGTTGCCCTAATGGAAAAATTTTAGAGAACTTTTTTTGTAGAAATGCGTCATCTATAACATTATGGTCTAGCAATTCTTCTCTATGTTTCTTATTTTTGGAGAAAACTGACAAAAACTAGAATTAGTCATACGTTTGCTTTCCCCCTGAGGTGTGCACAAGGGTGACTTGGACAATCCGACTCCACAAACATTTCCAGGTCCCCTGGCCTGGCAACCAGACTAACATGCATTTTTCGTTTTTTAAGTGCCTATTTGCTGTCTATAATTAAATTTTTACTGCCTATTTGCCTGCCTATAACGTAACATTTTAGTGCCTAAAAATCCGAGCCTTACGTAATCACGTTAACACTGAAATCAAGTAAATTCAATTTTGATTTTGGAATTATAGTGGAGTGAACAAGGGTTTTACTGTGAAGAACTTGAATGAATTTTGATGAAATTTTTTTTATTTAGTTCTAAATACCCTAAAGATCAAAGTTTATATTGTTAAAAAGTGTGCATTTTGCCTCATCAGCTTTTTAAACCACTTCTTGTGAATTAAATTTTCAAAATCATAAAAATTAGCTGGAAGACTTTTTAATTTATAATTTTGGGTGCAAATGCTTACACGCTTGATAATTAGTAACTGGGGACCGATTGAAGAAGGAGGGGGGGGCTTACTTTTTGGACGAAATAAGACCTTTCTAGGGATTCTTAGAGCGTAATGTACAATGACACCAAATTTCAAGTTCTTAGGATGCTTAAAAGTGCTTGTGACTCAAAGTAACAAATTCACAAGAATTGGTTAAAAAGATGATGAGGCAAATGCACACTTTTTTACAGTATAAACTTTGATCTTTAGGGTATTTAATACTCAATAAAAAAGATTTCATTAAAATTCAATCAAGGAGTTGGTTCAAAATTATTGCGATACCACCAATTGCTCACAACAAATTTGAACAAAATGCAAATTTTAGCCGTTGTTCTTAATAATTTTGGCCCCAACTTCCAACACGGATTTGTTACTATATCAACCACAACTTCCTAATTTTTCAGACCATAACATTAATAATTATCACTCAAGTTCTCTATCAAAAACTATGACCCACCACAATGACGGCAGTTTTGCATTTTTTTTAAGTTAGGAAATTAATATAAATTATTTTAACCCAGGCAGTTTTAAAGAGAGACTCCTTACAAACAAAAAGAAAATTTTTTGGTCCCTATTCGACCAATACAAGCGAAGTTACTCAAAAAATTGTAAAACGGAAAATTGAAAAAGTCAAAATTTTACACTAAAGTCGAAGAAATAAGTGCCTTCCGGTCAAAATTGGGCTGAGACATTGCATACACAAACTCACAGGAATGGTTTCGACCGATTAAGAAAAAAAGTCAGAAAATCAGGATAAATTTTGGTTCGTTGACTACACTACTCATAACTTTTTTGAAAAATACATTTGAATTAGTCAACCCTGTGTGTAGGGAATGAATATTTCCCCTCTGGTTAACAGGAATAACTTTAGGGGATTGGACACTATGGAGCCATCGTTTTCAACAGTTCAACTAGCGGTGATACACGATGAGTCCAGTGTGCACAACCCCTAATTATCTTTAAAGCAGCAGGAAATCTACATGATTCAGATTGATTAATAAGACAGCGGCAGCCAAAGTTAAAGCAATTAATTCGTATAAAACCTTATACTCATAGATTATGTGCAGTTACGAAAATACGTATATGACACCAAGAACGCTAACAACTAGGCAATTCAAATAAAAATAATTACCAAAATGTTTCTAAAACTTTAACCACAGAATATGCTAATACTCATTTTATTATAACTATCCAGATGATTTGGATGAAACTAAATCAAAATTAAAATCATCTCACAAAATACATAATAAGTTAACTCTAGTCATCACTAAAATATATTTATCAAAGTCTAATTATTAAAAAGTTACAAAATTTACAAAATTACAATTTAAAACAATCCAAATTATTTATTGGTAGGGGTATCATGCAACATCAAGCACTGCTTTTGTATAATTTTCGATATAGAATAACACTGTTTTGTTTTACCCGTTAGTGGCGTTGCTAAACACTTGCGATCCATCTTAGGAGTGTTTAATATCGATTTCGAAAGTGATCGCATACTATTATACAGTCCTAAAGCTTTCTTCATACTTTTATCAGGACTTAAATTCTTATTTAACCTCTTTAATATTTTACCATCTGACATAGATCCCTTGTAACTGTGATTCGGCATTAAATTAGAAGATATTTCTCGTAATGGAGAATTGTCATCTAGTAATGGAGAATTTTCACCTCGTAAGAGTTGAAGTATTTTACTATGCCTTTTTTCTTGCATAGAAACAAAATCACTAGTCAATTCCATTACTTGGGTTTTATATTTCAATAACTCTAGTTTGTCGTCTTCTAGAAGATTTTCAATCTTTTGTCGATAGCTTAGATGGTTAGTTTTAGGTGTTGTTTTTTGATTCATTATCAATTTTTCCAGTTCCCGGAATTCCGTTTCTGCTGGAGACGATTCGCTAATAATTGTTGGTATGTCGAGAGTGTCACCTTGGGTTAAATTTTCACATCCATGTAAATTACCAGTAGCTTTTGCGTTAAAAACATTAACAATCGGTTTTTTCTTAGGTACTAAAACATACAAATAATATTAATGATGAGGATGACAAAATCTAAGAGAAAAACGTACCAGTTCCTGTTCCTACATGTGTTTTGGCAGGTTTTACACTGGATTTTGATACGAAACTTTTTACATGCCCTAGTGCACTACCGACAGTACTAGCGCTTTTCTGTTTAAGCGACTTTTTTTTCACCGATGACATACCTTGAGTAAATAAAGTTTGTAAATTTAGAAACTATTTCGAATAGAATTACTAACCCATATCCGGTTGTGAAAATTTTAATCTTTGAGGAACTAACTTATTTGGTTTTGTTAATATTTCTTTATCAGCTTTTAGTAATTCTGCTAAATTAATTCTTTGAGGAACAAGTTTCATCTTGGGTTTATCCTTTTTATTTATTCCGATATCTTCTCCGGCATCTCTGAGTAACTTCTCCAGATCAATCCTTTCAAGTACAAATTTTTTTCCAAAAGCAGGCCTTACTTCATTTTTCACGTCTTTAAATTTAATCAATTAAATTAGGTAATTTTTGCAAATTTAAACTTACTGTTATGGTCTTCACATTCTCTCATTTCCATTTTAAAAATCAAATATTTAATTATTTGCACGCGGTTTATAAATTTATTAAACTAACACAAAATGTGGTTGATATATAAATGATAATGATTTGTGATAGTTGAAAGAAACTATTTTAAATTTTGAACTTTAAAAAGTTGTAAAAACCGTTGATTATGTTGCTGTCTGTGCTGTCTGTTGTCACAAATGAGAGAAAGAGATACAAAATCTATCAAAATTAAAAGCAGTACTTGTGGCGCCATCTCTTAGCAAATTTCCAAAGCTTAGTAATTTTCATGTATACACGGTGTTTACAAAGTTAATTTTTGGAGTAAATGGATAATTTTTAATAAAAAATTAAAACAATAATGAAATTAAATTATTTATTTTAAACTTAAATTATAATCAGTCTTTTAATTAATTACGAAATACTTGTTACTCTTATCATAACAAAAGTAACTTTGAAAATTTATATTTATAAGGTTTTCGTATTATTTCTACCTCTGTTTTCATACACAACGCTATTCTTTGTGTTTCAGTTTCCATTACCCACCATAATGTACCAGTTGTCTGTAACAAATAATCATAAAGTGTTTCCAAAAAAATGATTAAAGGCGCCAAATTCAAATTTTAATTTAATTTTTAGCATCATTTTTTTATTTATAAATCGTTACTTTTTAATAATGATGACACGTCAGATACATAATTAAATTACCTTTGCTCTTTTTATACAAACAGCTAAGTTTAGTAATAAACTACTTATTGCATACAATCATCAATATAAGTTACAAACACTTAAATCTTGCATACGTAATTAATTTTAAGTAGTACGTAGGATTGATTTGTAATCGATAATGATACTATTGTCATTTAGATGAGCTCTGTTTAAGATAATACATCTAAATTCATAATTATTTTAAAATTATAATTTGCGTGAGAAAATTCAGAGTTTCAAAGTCAGCCTCACAATTAATGGCCACCCTGACTATTAGTGAATATAACCATCATAACACCTGATACTTAAATTGAAGGGTAACTTTATTTTGTCAACAAGTAGTAAATCAACAACCTCGCCTTCTGTCCTTTTGTCGTTGTTGGCTAATAACCACCCTGGCGTATATAGCCAGTGTGACCAATAATTGTGAGGCTGACTGTACCTACAAGATTAAAAAAATATTGCTAATGGGTAATAAAAATACTTACTGGAAGTAAGTTTTTTCCAATTGTTATTGTACCAGTCAATTTTGTATTACTTGCACCAGCACTAACTGGACAATTCAAAGATGCACAAGGATTATCTGGCGTAACATCCAATTTATACCAAACATCACCCAAATCTACCTCAACTTTTTGAGTTAAATGAGAACTTTTGTACGCTACAATTTTTTAACGTTTTAATTAGTTTAATTATAGCTAGATGATTTAGCAACAAACTTACAAGGTTCCAAATTGATCACAATTGCATAAGAATTCCCCTGCATTAATTTACATGGTATACAATCACATCCTTCCAATTCAACTGATTTTATATGATAATCGGATCCTACAAAAATTAAATATCCCATTTTAATATTTAGAGGCTAAGTAGGTCGATCAAGCCGATCGAGGATATCGATCTTCATAAGTATTAGAGAATTTTTTACAAATTACCTGGACTGTGACTTTGTGCACGTTTACGTGTTAGGTACAGTCAAGTTTATAAGATCACAGTCCAGGAGATTTCAAACAGGCTCTATCAAGTATACCAATGAATTAGTAAAGAATAAAACAGAATAAAACCACCAAGTAAAAAGGTGGCGAGAAACTAAATTGGGAGGCTCAAAATGGATGAGTCTTGTTGAGAACACCTGAGAGTGTGAAGTAAAGCAATTTTTCCACTTTACATACATTTTAAGTCAACAAACTGACTTGAAATGAACCGGATCATTTAGAATAAAACTTAATACTAACCACAATCACTAAAATCAATTTCAGCAGTTGAATAACCGCCAAAACAGACACTCAAAATTGCCATAACTTGTAAAACATTCAAATTCATACTTTTTATCACTTTCCTCAAACCTTCACTAGTAGATATAAATCGTTTACTTAAAAAGTAAAATCAAAATGAACTACTTGAATGTGATTTTTAGTTAACAAGACACTCGAGATTTAATAATCTCAATGTAAAAGTAAAGATTGGATGAAGCTTATCAAAATCAATTACAAAAAATTAGATTTCGTATGACCTAAATCGCACTATAATGAATCCATAAAATGCGCAATTTTTATTCAAAGTGCAATTGTAAAGTTGCTTATCATAATATGAGCTGCACAACTCTTCAAGGTTGGCATTTTGTACATTAAAAATAAATAGTGCTTTATTTCCATTTTTTATTAAAGCCAAAATTCAAAAAATATGTTACAAGATGTTGAAGTTAGATTACTAGAGAGGTTTTTAAAATTCAAAATTTTTCGTATTACTTGCTTATTTTATTACTTAAACATCATCAATCTTCTCCTATTTGGAAGATATTTTTTCGGAGCATAATGTCCAAAAGTTTGAAATTCTAAAACCGTTAGTACCTAAGTTCAACCTTTGCCTTTAAAATTCCATGTGAATTTTGGCAATAGAGCTTAAAAAAGTACAATTGAGAATGTTGTTTTCTCTATTTCTCATCAATAAGTTGCCAAGTGCATCTCTATGGAGTAAATTACGTCCTTAATAAATTAATAAATTGTAGATCTTAATCGTAAAGTTTTTTTTAATTAATTATATTGTAAAGCAAAGATCAATATTGAGGGATTAGCTTTGATTTTGTTGTGCATGTCCGTGAAAAACAATTTTGTTGGGCTGATAATAATAGCTCATGCTATTACTATAGAGAGATATCAAAGAAAAACAATAATTTAAATTGAATAGAAGACACTATCTATTATCGGGCATCTACATCCACAATTCCACAATATACCGGGTTACTCTAAAAATATATTAGTGTAGGTACATACAATAAATTTTGTGAACCCGTGAAGATCGTTTGAATCACATTTACCACAGGATAAATACATCCTTCTTATACCAATGCATTATCAAAAGTATTCAACTCAAAATAATTAGAACCAGGCTTTGAGAGAAGAGCCAATCTTGCCAATTTACCATAAAACCAATTATTTTACTTTTTATTACAAGCACGATAAATTTAATTTCTCGACGTTTCAAGCCTCTCCCTGAGTACAAAAATCCAAAAAACTTAAGAAAAGTATATCTGTCTGTCTGTCTGTATGTAACGCTCATAAGTCATAAATCTAAGGGTGTGCGCAAATTAAAAGTTTCGAGCATATTTATAGCCTAGAGCATAGCATACCGTGTGTTTCCAAAAAAGGGCCCCAGCTTATAGCGGGTTTATTTGTAACTTTAGACAAATAAAACCTTGTATAAAATTAAATGAGACGATCTTTTCTACAATTTTAGCGAAAAAAAAGTTATTATTTTCCGAACAGTTAAGGCTGATGGCATCTTCGTTGCTTTTTTTAAATTGCACCATACACATTTTTTAATCTCATATGATAGAGAATTTTTTTCTCTTTTCAATAAGGTAAAGCATTCGTAGGCTTAACTAAGAAAATTTTAAAGAAAAATTGAAAAAACTAAAGCTACATTATTTTTTATCAAGCAAGCTGATTGTTAAAAAAACAAATAATTTTCAATTGTTTAGGTAACTGTGTAAGCTTCTTCACTCAAATCTAATGTTTCATTAAGCCAAGGCCTCTGGTTTGTTTACCATCAGCTTGTTACGAATAAATTACAAGAAGAAAAACTTTTTTATATGGAGCTACATAAAAGACTTAAGTATTTTGAACTGTGTCTGCTAATGTAAATGGGTTACTATGTTGTCAACTTTGTGTAGAAAACAACAGCTCTCACTTTGATCAATTTTTGTGAAAATCTATTATTTTAAATATTCATCGTCAATAGCTTTAGTTGATGACGCCAATTAATAATAAATAAATAATGTTTTACGAGTTTTTTCTTTTAATTTATTTTTTTCTACTTTTAATTTATTCGTAACAAGCTTATCGTAGCCAATCCAGCGGTCGTGGCGCAATGGAACATTAGATTTGAGTGAAGAAGCTTACACAGTTAGCTAAACAATTGAAAATTATTTGTTTTTTTAACAATCAGCTTGCTTGATAAAAAATAATGTAGCTTTAGTTTTTTCAATTTTTCTTTAAAATTTTCTTATTTAACCCTACGAATGCTTTACCTTATTGAAAAGAGAAAAAAATTCTCTATCATATGAGATTAAAAAATGTGTATGGTGCAATTTAAAAAAAGCAACGAAGATGCCATCAGCCTTAACTGTTCGGAAAATAATAACTTTTTTTTCGCTAAAATTGTAGAAAAGATCGTCTCATTTAATTTTATACAAGGTTTTATTTGTCTAAAGTTACAAATAAACCCGCTATAAGCTGGGGCCCTTTTTTGGAAACAGACGGTATATCATCGCGTTCTGAGATGCCCAAATTGAAAGCTGAGGGCATAGAGCATATTGCATCCTTGTAGGAACATATGATTCTAGTTGAAATTTCAAACAACTCTATGTAAACTCTCTACTCTACGCTTTTAATTTGCGCTCACCCTAAGACTACTCAACTGCTATCTTTACTTGACCAAGATACTCTCAGCAACGGAAGTTTCGCCAGAACTTGTTGAGAAAGGGTTGAAGGAAAAGAAAGGAGTACAAATACATGATAAGCAAAATAATTTTACGGAAGTTGGTTAGGCTAACTTAGAGGTCATGAGGTTGTTTGTAAAATCAAGCTACATTCAGAAATCAGCGACTGTCGCTCGCGATAACAAAATTGACCAATCATATTGCAAGGGAAATTGACGTCAATATTTAGCATAGTAAGATTGATTGAATTTGATGTCGCACACGACAGTCGCTGATTTCTGAATGTAACTTTAGAGTACATCGACTTCTTTTGGAAGGAATAGTCACTTTAAATCCAGTCTTTGATTAAAGTACTCAAAATCTTGTCTGCACTATTCATTCACCATCCCAATTCCAATTATATTTATAGAAATTTTTTGATTGACCTTCGATTTTATCCTTAGAACATAAAAATCCTGAAAAAGCAGGCGCACACTGACAAGAGGCGCTGAGCACTACAGCGTCCTGAGCCTCTGAAGATATGACAAATCCGAGCTTTCTCTCAAAATTAATAATGAAAAAATTCCGGCAGTTTCCGATTTATACACAGTGAGCCTTTTTTAAAATGTCAGGGGCGTAAGATTAATAATTCAAAATTTTACATTGCGGCCCTCTAGAAATATCCGCGCCTGGGAAGGAGGGTAAGAAGAATTTGATATCAAAAAACTCAAAAAACAATTCTCTTTCAATAGATATCATTATCGTTCTTGTACATGAAGCTGGTGAGCAGCAAACTTCAAAGGTGTTAACTGGCTATGTTCCGCTTTGATCGTGGGCACCCGGTATTTTAAGAAACTGAAACTTTGACACCCCATTGTTCTTCTAGAACAATTTATTTTTCTCTAACAACGAAGAATACCCTACTCAAAAGAATTTTATTGCATAACTCATTTCACTCAAAAGCTGAAATCAATATCTTGTCATTTTCAGGTTCCTCTAGGGGGTCAAACTTTGAATTTTTTGATAAATTTAAACTTTGACCCCCTTGAGGAACCTGAAAATGACAAGATATTGATTTCAGCTTTTGAGTGAACTCTTTTATTACTAGGCACCGTTTGGTAGCTATGACATAAACATTTTTAAAAACCATTATAAAACCAGCATTTTTCGTTCCACTCTAATGCACATCTCTCTGGCAACGGCGATCTTCAGTTAGAGACACAATTCTAACAATTTCAATAGCTCTGTTCGTTTGACCTGCACTATAGTTGTTCGAAACCGTTAGTGAACCAATGACTGAAGACTTTATTCTATATTCTTTATTTTTATTGGTTCACTGACGGTTCCGAGCAACTAGTGCAACTCAAACCGAACAGAGCTAATATACTTACGAAAGGTTTTTCGTGAATTAAATATTTAAATGGAAATGCAAAATCTTTCCGTAATAGACTTTGATCAAAAGACTGGATATTGAGAGGTGATGATACTTTATGTGCTTGATACACTTAAAACTCTATCAGTTTATCGTGGTTTAATAGAATATTGACAAGTAAGGTAAAAACAAAAATAAAAGCAAAATCTAAATTAAATTGAAATATTAGAATAATGCGATAATTCTTTTGAGTAGATAAATAGGCAATGTTACCTATTGCCTATTGCTTAATAGCTACACTACGATTTCAAATTGAAAACATAAAAATTTTATTATCTTAAAGTGTTGCACGTTTTCTTCAAGTACTTAGTTTATTACAACTATTACATAAATAATCAATTTGTTGCTTAAATAACAAATATTGACTTGAAATTAATTTAATTGTAGTAGAAATCTTATTTATCCATTTATTTTAAATTAGACGCCCTACATTTTATGATGCCATTAGATTCCCCTTTTTGCCCTCTTCAACTTTTATCAAGTATGGAAGTATGCATATAGCTAAAGTTAATATTTTTTCAATAATTGTTAAACTAAAATGCTAATTGACTTGAACTAAATATTTGAAGTGCAAAATTGCAATAAAAATGCATTAAAAATAAAGTTTTCTCATCAAGAAATGCACCAGGCGTATTTACAACTTTTTAGGGATCATTTGTAGAATATATTTATATCAGTCAATAAAGGTGAGTTTTATCCGATGGCTCACAAGTACCTTGATCATATGACAATAAATGATACAAAATCACAACATCCTTGATAATGATGGTGGAGTCTTCCAGATCGTTCTAGATAGTGTTTCACGAGATTCTTGCATTTTTCTTGTTCTTGTCTTGTTCTTGCACAAAATGCAAGACAAGAACAAGACAAGAGTTACATAGTTTGAAGCAAGACAAGACAAGTTGTGGTGCCAGGCTAGTTTTAGAAGAGTATAACGAGTGGCTGCTGGCAGATACAAACAGTTGTTTCTAAGGGCCGTTTTACATGAACTAAATAAAAACTCTATAAATATTACTATAAATAAATAAACTCAAGGAGCAAAAGCACGGGAATCTAAGCTTTAACGTCGTGAACGGTCGAACGTCGAAATTTCTACGCACGACGTTAAAGTTTAAGGCCTCGCCACATAACACATGCCGCTATGCTATGCGCTATGCCAATGTAAAATACAGAAGGCGAAAAATGACGTTTACACACGCTTGTTCACATAATTCGTGCTCGTAGCTATGCGATTCCTATGCGGTTCGCGCATGACGTTCGAGTAGAACAAGTTTCGACTTCCGTGCGTTATGCTATGTAAATATACGTCAATACGACATTTGAACGCGTTATTTAAAATTTTTAGGTTAGTTTTCGTTGTTTTTCGAATCTGAAATGTTGAAACAAGACCAAGGGAAGAAGAAAAATAATAGAAATGAGTAAATAAATAGTACAGAAAATAAAATAAAGTCGAGAGCAACATTACTCATCGATATCTTTTTTGAAAATGTCAGTTGTCTAAATAGCATGTGCGTTTAGCATAGCATGGCGTATCGCATAGCATAGCGGCATGTGTTATGTGGCGAGGCCTTTTAGAGTAAACCCAACGTAACCTGAGCACACCGTGTGTTTGTACGTGTGTTTGTAAAACAGTAGTTTTGTACTACCGTTGCTTAGAAACGAACGTAGACAGTGTCGTCGTATAGTTATTACATTACTTTTGTCGAAGCAAAATAATTACAAGCATTTTAATAATATGGAGATCTCATTCATAAAGTATTAAACCAGTAATTAATTATTACTAGTACTTCAAATAAAGTAATTATTTTAAATTTTGACAACTTTTAAAAATAATTTTTTGATCTATTGAACTAGCTCCGCCACTGGGCTCTAAAGCCACGCCTCGCGCACGTTTGGTCATGTGGTGTGCTCAGGTTACGTTGGAACTACTCTAGATTCCCGTGCTTTTATTGCTCCTCGAGTTTATTCAGTACTAACAAGTTAGTACGATATTTAGTTCATGTAAAACGGCCCTAAAATTGTTACTAAAATCTGAAATTCTCTTGATGGCACCACCAACACAATCATAACTGTACAGTGTACAAATATTTCTGGTTAGACGTCGATTATTCCCGCTGCGCCGTAATTAAATTTGAAATAAATCAACACTCTGTAGATGAGACGAAATTTTTATTTATTTTACCTTGAATTAACATTATTAGAGTAACACCAACAGGAGGTCGTTGTCGTTGTAACTTTGTAAATATTTTGGTTCATGCTCAACAATAATAATAATTTTTTACATAATTTTTTAACAATGCTTTTATGTATTTTTCATCTACTTTTTTACATCATTTACAAATTTTTCTTAACAAACTTATTAATTTAATTCTACTAACTTATACTAAAATAAAATGACCAACATTTTAGGCTTTCACTTCACAATTTTAGCTGGAACTTCGAAACACAAAATGTCGTCACCACCATCAGTAGTTAAACCCCAATGTACTTTAACACTTATCTGAAAATAAAATATTAATAACCAATATCTATATTTATAGGTAGGTACAAAGTGAACTCAAATTCACATTTTATCAGCACTAGGCTTGAATTTATCGTTTGAAAAATTTAGAATGGTATTCAAAAGTAGGAAATCTAAGGCTCAAACTGCACGAGACCTCTGTTATCAAAGTAAGATTTTTAACGATACAAAATAGGCCCAAGAGAATTAAGAAAGGCTCTGGAGTCATCGTCCATCACCAACTACCATCCATAAATTTTAAATGCCTTAATTATTATAGATACACATACATATACCATAAGGCGTTTAAATTTTAGTTGTGGTAGCTAGCGATCCTGAGGTGATAGACAATGGCATACTAGTGTACGCTAAAGAATTGATAATCAGCGACGGAATTTAAATTTAAATCACAAGGAACTTCGCTATTACGTTATCCATATAACTTTGAGATCACTCTTTTACCTTTACACCTTTAACTTGGTCGAACTTTTAGGGCCGTTTTAGATGTACTAAGTATCGTACTGTTAGTAGCTGTTAGTTAGTAACTGAATCCTGAATCAACTCAAGAAGCAAAAGCACGGGAATCTAAGCTTTAACGTCGTCAGTAGAAATTTTGATGCACGACCGTGGACGACGTTAAAGCTTAGATTCCCTTGCTTTTGCTCCTTGAGTTGATTCAGTGCTAACAAGTTAGTACGATACTTAGTCTATCTATATATAGATAGTGAATATATACTGAATATATCAACTTTAGGATGTAGAGCAATAAAGAGAGTGGGATAGAATTTTTAAAGTGATAAAAGAATGTTCCTCAATATTGAGTGAAAATAATTTTGTAACCGCTCACAAACCTATATTCTGGTGTGTATTGAGCCTTACAAGTATTGCCTCTTAGAGCCGTTTCACATGGACTAAATATCATACTAAATTTAGAATACTGAATCGGTGCAAGGAGCAAAATCACTGGAATCTAAGCTTTAACGTCGAAATTTAGTACGACATTTAGTTCGTGTAAAAGGACCCTAACTCTGAGAGCACTGAGCACCATGGCTTGTAAACTTTTCCAAAAATTGCAGACCTACGTTATTAATTAAAGTTATTAAATTTCTTACCTGAGGATAAATATCTAAAATTTTGAATGAATTTTTATACACGTATTCTTTTCCTTTCACTAAAGGACAACCGGCAGGCGTCGTTCCATCAACTTCGTAAATTAAAGGACAAGCATCAGTGTTATCTACTCCAACAAATGGAAAAGGTAGACCAACAATTAAGGCATTTACTGTCGATGTTAGTGCTTTGGTATCTTTTACTAAAAATTAAAAAAATATATAAAGTGTACATATATTTATAGGTATAAGGATATAAGTACTAAGTACTGCAACACAGATCCCTGTAGGGGAGGGATAAGTTAGCGCAGATTTGGCCACGCCCCTTTAATAATTTAAATACCTTCACCACTGTGTTGGTGGGGATAATTACCAATTTAGATATCTACGTATTCCCACCGCTCGCCAACATAAATCTGTCTTGCAGTAACATAGGTAGTTAACAAAATTAGTTGGAAAAATACAAGTTTTTTTGAAAATGATAAACTTTCACAAAAAAAGTGGTCACTACGTAGAAAACTACTTATTTAATACGTATTCCTAATTAAGGTGATACAGTGGGTAATTTCCAGAAGTTTTTATTTGCGTATTATGTAACTACGTCCATTTGTATACAAAGTGTATGTTTAATCTCTAACACAGCCAGAGAAGAAAAATTGCATTTTTAAAATTATGAATTTATTTTTTAGGAACTCGATTTTTAAAATTTTTTTCGAAATAACGAAAAATAAAAAGACGAGTGTCCTAAATACAACCATATGTGTCAAAACATAAACGCTTATCGCTCTTTCGTCTCCGAAAATGACCTTTTCATCAATAAAAATTGCAATTCTCCTGAACATGACAATTTTTCTTATTTATTGAAGAAACGCTCTTATGATAGTTAACGGTTATTAAATAGTAGTGTTTTATCAGAAGTACAAGTGCCACTTTTTGGTAAATCTGTAAGTCTGGCAGCTACAGACGAGCCATAAAATAATACGCAACGCCCTTCATAGGGATTCTCTTCAGTATTAACTTAATACTGAAGAGCATCACTTAATACCATTAAATGATAATCCTTCTTGAATACAATTCAAGTTACAGCGTTCCTATTGGTTGTCGAGTGGATCGGAGTTCTCCATTTTGATAAGGGACTCCTCGTTTTATCATCGTGGTGAGCGGGAGCGCGTATTATATTAAATTTCCCTCTGTCATTTCAATTCGTTAGTTATCGTCCCGAATTAATTAATAAATTAATTTTAATTCGTTTCTAATTTTGTTCATTTTTAACTTTCCGTGTAACCTTAGCAAATCAGTGTTTCCCTCGTTTCATCAAGACGCTGTGATCTCTCTTCGTGATAAGACTCGGGATCTGGTGTAAAAAGTCCCTGCTCTTCCATAAGGACCCTGTGGTCTCTCCTCGTGCGGAGACTCGGGATCTGATGGATAAAGCACGCCCTCGTTTGCCCATCAAGACCTTGCGATCTCTCTTCGTCAGAGGACTCGGGATCTGGTGGAGACAAGAGCCGAGTCATATAGATATTGTATCTTTCGATCATTATTTTTGTTTTCTTACGAAGAGCTTATTTTGTACTTGTACCTAAGAGTAGGTACATATAGAATTAATTCTTTTATTTTTTAAAAAACACGAGCGGGTCACCCCCGTCGAAATTCGACTAAGTAGTTGTAGAGATGAATGTGTTAGAAAAATGAAATTTTCAAAAATTATTATAATGCACTTACTACCTACACCGATGATTGTTTGTTAATTTATTATTTTAAAAAAATTTATGTAATTGGTAGTTTGAAGAAAATAATTAGTGCTGACATATCTGGGGGTCGACAGCGTCAATTTAAAAAAAAATAGCGGTCACCCCCGTCGAAATCGACGAAGTTTTTGAAGATATGAATGAGCTATGGCTATTTTATAAAAAAAAAAAAGAAAACTAACCTTAAAGATAACTAAGCCAAAGAGGGCAACATAAAAAACCGTCTCAAAAATCCAAAATTCACAAAAGCACGAAACGCAATATTAAAAATGCACGCACCAACCTGACCATATCGCGTATTAGAAACGTACTGGTCGAATAAAAGTATTGAAAATTTTATCACCACTACCAAATGTATAATATGTGCCTTATCGTATAAAACCAAATACTATCTACATTTATTCTCATTTATAATTTTTAAAATTGGATTATTTTAAATTATAAAATTGATTATTTTATTATGTATATTATAAAATATAAAACAATGTATGAAATTAATAATTTTGAGAAAAAAATTAGTGGTGACATATCTGTGGGTCAAGAGCTTCAATTTAAAAAAAAATCATCAAAATCGGTCCAGTAGAAGTAGGCTATTATTATATATCAAGAAAAGGCTTAGCGTTTTAAATATATGGATTTTTGTGTGTTTAATTTCAAACCCTTCCCGTCTCCGGCTTTGAGTGAAGCTGAAAGGAGAATTTAGTGCACTACCCGGTTTCCGATGTTACATTGGATACTTAAAGATGTAGCTTTTGCACAATTTGAGCCCTTTGTATCGCATACGCATTTCAAGATGCAAATGATAACTGAATCACCGTCAGCATCGTGCTGGTCAAGAGCATCGGACTACCGACGGCACCAAACACTTTTAGGGGTCAAACTTTTATAAAAGTTCAAGTTTATAATTTTTCTTTTTGTCTTGAAAATCTTTTTAGTGGTTCGTAAGAATACATGAGTCAAATTACGGCTATTACCAACGCGATTAAATGAAACCAGTCTTACCCTGACTTTGGACCGCGACCTATATGGATCAATTAGGGGGCTGTGAAAAAATAAGCAGATAATAAAACATTAAATAGCCTATAATTACACACACGCGCCAATGCCAATAATGCAAATGAAAGTTTTATAATCAACACCAACAGTTTATTGCAAATTGATTGCCTCGAGTATTTTTTTATGTAAGTTGTTCTGGGTTTTAGAGTTGGCAAACCCCTATCGTAAAAGTGTATGTTGAATTAAATTGAAAATTTTGAATTTTTAGCGCGAAAGACTTCGAAACCAAAAAATTATTTTTTTAATTTTATAGAGTAGTATATTATTTATAAGAGTATATTATTTTAGATAGTAGGAGTGAACGGAAAGAAAGCAACACGACATATCAAACATTTATACTTACGCTCGGTTGCATAAAGGCGAATTATATTTTAACCCAAGATTAAGATTTATAATCTCGTGATATGGCAACGTTACACACTGTCAAAGTTTAACGTTTGTAAATTAAAATTTAAGGTTAAGTTGTTTATCCACGACCGTCCAATAATACGTTCATTACTCTATGATTTTTGACCAGTAATGTGTGTCATTACTCACTAGTTGCAAATTATTGAATAATATATACATATTACTCAATGACTATTACATTACTCAATGGTTTACCGGGCGACACAGGGGATTGGAAAACTTTTATAGCTCCGTTATTTGTCAATGTATCAAAATGAAATTTGCTGTGAGTTATAGTCATATAAAATGCAATTTGTTTAACTACTTTTGAAAATTCTTCCACTTCCGATTTCGCCGGAAATGAGGTAAACTTTAGATTTTTAAATGCAACACCATATATATTTTTACATTTTTGAATTCTACATTACATTTTGAATATATTTCCATAAAAAATTATTTTTTTTTTAAATTAATTTTTTTTTTAAATAAAATTTTTTTTTTCAAAAAATACTCGCGTATTCAATATATATTTGGTTCATAATATTTGCAGTCGTGGATAAAGTATAGTATCCTACTCTAATGATTACGACACTCGCCATACGGCTCGTGTCGCAAATTCCTTCTTGTGAGTAATGAGCTTCATTACCCGCTCGTTGGATAATATACTATTTTGTGTTGAATTGTCAGTTTGTCAAACGTTGACATTTTTACTTATTTGCTTATTAATTTATTGTGTAACGTTGGCATATCTAAGGATTATAATTCTAACTCTCGGATTAAAATATAATTCGCCTTTATGCAACCGAGCGAGTGAAATAAATTTATATCAGGTTGAAGTTTGGTTTAGATACTTACAGTGTAATCTGATTTCCACACAAAATATTTCATCTTTAAAAATTTTTATGCGCTATACATATGATGTATTTGGCCCACCCAAAAAAAATTGTGGCCACCAAGTGCCACAAGATTTTAGGAAGCTGGTTACGTGCCTGCAGAAACCTCAAAAAATGTATTTCGCGGCCATCTTTCTAATATGGCGGACAGTGCACGTCTCTGCAGGATCCTGACTTTTTAGGACTTCTGAATTTTACGATTCTATTCAGCTATTCTAGCAGTTACACAATTTGCTTGGCGTGCTAATGCGAAGTTAATAATTTATTTTGCTTGCAATTACAAATAAACAATCTTGCTTTGTCATTACCTTTTATAAAAAAACTTGTATTTTTCAAACAATTAATACTTATTTATATAAATTAGTATAAAACATCATTTTATTCTTTTTTAAACAAATTATAATAAATTAATGTATAATTACTCACTTGCAGTAAATTTCATCGATGCTTCAACAGTGCGTCCTTTTTTTAATTTACATGGAGGTTTTTTACAATTTCCAACAGATATCTCTTGTTTGTATTCTTCTGGAGTTCTTGCTGTAAGAAATTATTAGATTTCCCAATTAATTTTTATAGATTTAAATTACAGATGAGCCTACATGGAATAATTTATTTATTTATATCTCTTTTTGTTCTCTCTCTATTCTTTTATCTCAAAACGGGCTTTTTTAAGTTAAATCTTTTCACCGCGATTAACAGTTTAAAATTTTGAAATCAAATTAAAGTTGCTTCCGAGTATACACGTTTAAAAAAATTTCAATGTCGTTATCTGGTGATCTCTTGAATCACTACTTAAAATAATTAATGAAAAAAGTTTTTCTAAAAAAGAAGAACCAAACAAATTTGAATAATTATTATGGGAATTTGATGATACTTACATAAGAGAAACCGGTTGTGTTAACTTTGTTTGTGGCGTTTGAACAAAGTCATTTTTTCTAAAAATTTAAAACCATCATATTTTTATTTGTTAACGCTCAGGTACAAAAGTGACGCAGAGAGCTGGTAGAAAAAGTTACCGGTAAACCAAGGCGAATTTTTTCTACAGTCTGCATAGCAATTGAAAGACACTGACACACAAACCGACTGAACCGCTAGTTCCAGTGACACACTGAAAGATGAGCTCTGAGACAGCTAAGACCAAAGAGCAAAATGCACATATACAAACCGACTTGTCCACAGAATAACAGAAATATTTGAAAGATGAGCTGAAAGACGGAATAAATGACAGATAGGCCAAAAGACAACCTAACTGAAAGATAGATAAATCGACAAACACCAAATGGGAGAGCAAAAGTTAGATAAAGTCACACACAAACCTACTTGCCCGCTGTGCAATTTAAAAGCCGAAGGATGGGCTTTCTAACAGATTTTAGTTAATTTGACTATACGCATAACTGCAACCTGCACTTTCCAAATTTTCCAAAAATCTCAATTTTCGTGAAAATTAGTAGAACTTTCTAATCCTTATAATATAGCCTAGTAAAATAGATGTTTTGAAAAAGAAAAAATATCTGGCAGCGATTTCATTGCTGAAATGTGTTGAAGGTGGCCTCATGAGTAAGTGATAAAAATGCACCATCCGCACCCCCTCTGCTAACTTCAGGGGAGATGCAAACGTATGACTACTTCTAGTTTCCGCCAGTTTTCGCCAAAATTAAGCAATGAAGAGAAAAATTACTAAAGCATTATTTTATAGATGACGCATTTCTACAGAAAAATGTTTTATAAAATTTTTCCATTAAAGCAACAGTTTTCCTAAAAAATGTATTTTAAAAGAGCCATGTTTTCAAAAATATTATTAAGCAAGCGAGTCAATATAATGCAAAATATCTACGCGCTGATAGATAAAAATCTGTTTTACTCCGAGGTAAACAATGGTAACATTAACAAAATATATATTAATTTAGAGCTAAAGACTTCAGCTTTCATTTCCATGTATTTTTGAGGATTTTTGTTATTTCTTGTGGTATTGATGAACAAATAAAGTTTCTTTTGCACTATTCTTTAAAAATTTTAGGATATTTGGTGATGGAATTATTTTTAAAAGTTTTCTTTAAAGGATAGTATTTCTTATGAGTTATTTTTCAAAGTTACATCAAAAGAAATTGATTATACGTTATGGTATAATAAGAACCATGATTTGAAATTTCTTCATTTTTTGTTAATTTTTTTTTAAACAGAAATTTGATTTTAAAATGTTGTCAAATCGTTATTATTAAACAGATTGAAGAAAATAAACACTCATTTTGAAGTAAAATATGTCTACTTTTTGATAAACTAATTGCAATTTACTCATCGTCTCAGGTTTTCTTTATGTATTGTATACTGTTGATAACAAGCAAAATTGGTGATTTTTCTTCAAATGACTTGGTAAATTTAAATCAGTGTACATTTTTCAATAATTTCGTGTGCAAATAAAACGTAATAACTTATATATTTAATCTATGAAAACTAAAATTTGTTTTGATTTACTGGGGCTAAAGGAGCAGCTGTTGAATTCTATTAAAAAATTACACATTATCCAAAGCTATAGAGATATTTTAACAGCATCAGGAAAATGTTTTCAAAATCGATTTATTGTACCTTTTAGGGATGTATAATGCCTTCAAAATAGTTGATTCCTTATACGATCACATTATATACAGTGTGTTTGATTTTTTGTGTCACAGTAGTTATCTCGGCTATGGTATGAGTTGTAAATAAATTTTATATGGAAGTCGTTAGATGGATTATTTTCAATAATTTCTGAAAATCAGAAAAACAATTGAGTGCCGAATATTCTAGATATTGCAAATACGTTCAAAACTGTAAATGGGACGAGCTCAGTATTACTCAATTTTTTAAAATTATTAGAGCGAATTGCATACCTACATACAAAATATGAAGTTATTTTGGGACCCGAAGAAAATATAATGAGAATAAAGATGATGACGATAAAATTAATGAATATCATGATTCCTTAGAGTTCGAAGACGACTTTTTTGATGATGTTTTTTCAGACTGAGCAGGGCAGATTTCAAAAACATTAAATGCAATTCCAAAAATTTTCGTCTATATCTTCGAATTAACTCAATCAGGGGAGGGGACATACTGATTGCTTAAAACTTTCAAAAAATAGAATTAGAACATCGCGGGATCCTTTCGGAAACCGGACCGTGTACCAAACATGTCTATGAACCGGAGGTTACCCGATATAGTTAACTGCGCCGGTCTACGACCGAAGCACCATGTACTTTAACAACACTTTCATTTAACGATTTCAGTTAATTTCACTTAATATTTCAGAATTAAAACGTTTAGAGACATTAGAACTAATAAATGTATTGTTTAAACCTGAAAATTTGTCCTCAATATTTTTATAATCATTTACATATTTATAAATAGATTACACGCTAAAAAATTTAAAGGAACACAAAACAGTTTTTGGTGGGGGGGCAGTTGTTCTACGGCAATTGATGGTTATTTGTATACTTATTGTTAAGTTAACATAATGCAGTTAATGTTAAAAAAATCCCCCCCCTCATATCTACGCCACTGGGACACTACCAAAAGAAGAGAAGCAGTGTTATTTTACATTATTCATACCGATTATGCATTAGGATACAAACAGTTCAACGTGAGAATGTCTTGTATGTTATAAAACCAATTGTAGATAATATATTCTATTTTTGCGGTCTTGTAGCGTTGCTGCTATCATATTTAGAGAAAACCTAAAAGAAAGCTTTCTTGTTAAAAATTTCATCTGCATTATTTTTTAACTAAGGTATTTTGACGTATATAGCTTAACTTTGGAGCAAACTTGCAAAAACTAGAATTAGTCATACGTTTACCTCCCCCCTGAGGTAAGCAGAGGGGGTGCGGGTGGTGCATTCTTATCACATACTCCGGAGGTCATCCCTAATGTATTTCAGGAATAAAATCGCTGCCAGATATTTTTTCCCAAAATTTAACCCGATGAATTCAAAAATTACCGTTACCAAAGCGAAATTTTAACCGGAAACGTAATATTTAAGATGACACCCAAAATGTCCGCTTGGTTATTTTTGGATAGAACAATTATGGACAATTAGGACAAATATTTGATTAGTTCGGGTAGATAATTTTATGATCTACAATTTTCATTAGAGGTAAAGTTATCTTCAGATCACTCCTTAAGAAGCTAGAGCCGGGAGAAGCACCGTAAACTTACGAACAAAATCCCAATATTGAAATGTTAGAGGAATTTCATATAACATTTTTGGAACCGATGTTTGCCCAATATTTCGACCCCGCTGAATCCAAAAATTGCGGTTACCAAAGCGAAATTTGAACTGGAAGCGCGATATTCAAAATGGCGACTAGGGTGTCCGCTTTATTTTTTAAGATTTATTTGGATGGAATAATTATTATTATTAGACGTAAAATTGTTCTTAGAGAGCTAAAGCCAGCTAAAGACACCGTGGGCGTCAAAATTGTTAGTAATAGATCTGTTTTCCCTTTTTATTTATTTGGATGGATTAATTATTATGGCAATTAGCACAAATATTTTTGTTAGTTCGGATAGATAATATCATGGTCAACAATTTTCATTGGAAGTAAAATGACTGTAAAATCACTCTTTAAGGATCTAGAGAGCCGGGAAAAGCAGAAGTCACAGTATCCTTCTTATGGTGGACTTTTATGGACATGATCTGCTCTGGCTGGATACTGGGATACTGGATACTGGGAAAGCTACCTCTCTAAACTCACCGAGATGCTTCCATATACTACTTTATGTAAATATATTAAAACGGTTTATACAACACGATGATTTTACCCACTCGTTGAGGAGTGATCGAAAGAAAATTTTACTTCTAATAAAAATTGTAGAGTATAAAATTATCTATTCGAACCAATGAAAATATTTGTCCTAACTGTCCATAATTATTCTATCAAAAATAACAAAGCGGACATCTTGGGTGTCACTTGAATATCACTCTTCCGGTTAAGATTTTGCTTTGGTGACCGCAATTTTCGTATTCAGCGCGGGGTCGAAATATTGGGAAAACATTGATTACCTACTAAGACGTTATATGAAATGCCGTGTGCATTAAATACTTGAAAGTTTCAGCCTCTTTTATAAGTGCAGAATTAGTTTATTACCCTAATAAAATTTACAATAACAGAGTTATCCGATTAGAAACATAAATTCGGAGTAACTTATGGAGGAGAAAGTTGTAATTTACAGTTTGTTAATGATCCATAACGCACCGAATAACTTATACATAACATGCATACTAATATTAATAAACATTCTCGACAGGCTATCGGCACCTTTAAACAAATGTTTATTGTTGATGTTTATTTATTTAATTAATCTATTGTTTGGCATTCAAACAAATAGAAATTTTAGCGAAATTAATCTCATCCAAGGTCAGAACCAAAATCTGTTGCTACTGTAACAGTAGTGTAACACGGTAACGCAATTGAGTTTTTCGACTGTAGTTTGAAAATGGTTTACTTTTGAAAAAACATTCTCGAAAAAAATTTTCAGGAGGTAAAAAAGAGCTATCAAACGATACTAAATTCGACATTTTATCACATCGACGCGTGGCGTCGCTATGTTTAACTCATAGATGACGGATATTATGTTGGTAGAAAGTTTAACTATTAATTTTTTGTTTTTTTGCACAAAATTACTCAGTTAGCTTGTCTAAATTCGGATACCACACGGGAACTTTATATCTTGTACACAGAAAATAAAAAGGTGGAAATATCATCTATGACAGTCGCCAAAACTAAAAAATATTAAGTGGTAACCCCCTAATACTTGTGATGATACATCATTGGGAAGTTCAAAAAAGGTGCTTTTCAATGGTACCAATTTAACTTGCATTTGATTGGGTAGGTGATGGTTTATAATTTTTTAGTTTGGGTTACTGTAAATCCTCACTATCAATAAGTAGGTGGCGGTCCATCAGTTACTTGACCTACTGTATACATACTGTACGTAATAGAAGGGCAACAACTACCGTCAGTCTCATTGTTTATACTCAATGAAATTTATTTCATGTACAACCGCAACAGAACATCTAAATGCAACATATCCTAATCGGTGAATTTATCGAAGTGCAACCCACATCCTTGGCCTGCACAAGTGCACAGTGCACTGTTGTACATTTCCAATGCAATCTACTAATTTTTTTCTTTTGAAGGCACTTAATAATAGTCTTGTTTTTACTACTCTAGCCAATAACAAGGATTTCATCAAGATTTAGAGATTTTATTTTTTATTGAAAATTACTTTTAGGTGACTCAAAATGGAACAATCGATTATGGTAAAGGGTACGACGGAATCACAGGTTTATTCTAATACATTTAAAACGACTAGGCTGGTGCCAAAGACCGAATGTAATCAAAGCTTCAATAAAATGACAATTTCAAAAGTACCTAAACAGTTTTTTGTTACAAAATTAAATTCGTAATAATTTTAATTATCCCTAAACAGGTCGTAACACCCTGGAGAAACGAAATCTTAAAGAACTCTGCAAAAGATTTGGTAGAAATGAAAACTAAAATAACATGTAAAATTTAAAGTGTTTATCTATGTAATGATAAAACGATGTAAAATTCATGGATGGAAATTTATTATCCAATTAGATCGGTAGCCGCGACTATTAAAATGTCATTAGTGTTGAATTGATCGCACATCAAACGAGCCGTGAAGGTGAAATAATGATTAATAATTAAATTGGTTAAAAATAACATAATAATTCAAAAACTAATGCTTTAAATTTTGGGAAAAACGTTCTCGATCAAAATGATACCTCTGCGAGGTCTGATAAAAAAACATGGTGAACGTCATCAGTATTGAATTCAATCTGAACAAATTAAGGGTGGAATTAAGAAAGTCTGATTATAAATCAAAACCGGCTGTTTATTTTGTTAGAATTGCGTGGCCGTATGTCATCGACGTCCGATGCTAATATAATATTGAATACAAAGTTATGTAAGCATCCGGAGTTTACCTATGTTAATAGTCCATAAATCAAAATTCAGAGTTTAAAGTGAAAAACATTTGACTCAACTCGACCGAAACAAAACTCCAATTTTAATCCAACACCAAAGACCAAAGGTGATGGCAACTGCTTCTGATTTCTAAGAAAATGTTTGGGCCACACAAAAACACAAATAGATCTCAAATGGCAAAACATACAGAAAGCGATACCTATCAGCTATCAGGTTGTAATTTGAAAGAAGAGACTAGGTACTAAACGAGCAGGGCCGTAGCCAGACTGTGTTATCAAGAGGGCACGCTCAAAAATTTTCAATAGAGGCTGAAAGTTAAAATCAGGGTTTTCTCTCTTCTGGGTTTGTATAAATCTGTTGACCACTGTAATCTCTTCCGAAAATGGAAATTTTTTGCCCAAACTTTGCAAAAATTTGACTTTCTCAAAATCAATGTTTTCTACTTCGGCACCAATTAGGAACTTATAATTTCATTATTATTGCAAAATCCTTAGAAAGCTCTGGTTTGAGAACAAGCTTAAAATTTTCCAGAGCAGGCTGAGCCTGCCCTGGTGCACCCCTGTGGCTACGGCCCTGTAAACGAATCAATAAGACTGTTCGGAGTTCTAATTCGACAAGGCGATAATTCATCTTTTTATTCAGTGGCTTTTGAGGACTTTTGATGAGGTTCTCGAAATAAATTTGTGTATTCGCACAGTCGACAGTTTTGAGCAATTCATCAACATTACAGCACTGCCAATAATTGCATAAGGTTTGTCAACTTTGTTCTTGAAGTAATCAAAATCAACGATATAAGTTGAACCAACTAATTAACTAATTAAACAAATTATTCTCTCTTACAAGAAATACAAGGTAATATAAAAACAATTAATTAAAAGATAAAAAAGCAAACGACTTCTTTATGTAAAATAATGATTTATAAGGTTATAAGGTATTGATTATGAACATAAAATTGTGTACCTTTGGATGTTCCGATTAACAATAATTGTTGTAATAGCGAAATGATCAACAGCAAACCGACTAAGATTAGGCATATCAAACATCGTTTACAAGTTCATTTTGCTTTTAATCCCACATTCTTTATGTTTACCAAATTTCCAAACAAATAACACACACAGACAGGTACGCGTTTTTTCAACCCATTACGTAACCCTATTAAATACCTAACTCATTAATTTATCATTATTACTTTTGTTTGTTCGAACATTAAGTAAGGAAAATTATTATTATTTTTAATAAGTTAAGATTCGTGGGCAATTTCCATATCTCAACATAATATTTACACAAACTACTTAAGTCATTAATTTTTTTGAAAAAAACTTGCACGAATTTTCTCAAAACAAACAATTCTAAGACGATTTTTAACTACCAGGTATAGCAAAAGTTAATTTAGTTCAAAATTACACTTTATAATTGGCATTAATAACATAAATACGATAATTATTTATTAATTGTTAGATATTAGTAGCGCAACTATACTTTGTATTCCAAGGAGGCGATTTGAGCACCAGTGGAACCCTTGAAAACCGCATAAACTAAGAAATTCATGGTGCATCACCTAATGAGAGAGAGCCAAAATGTCAAAATTCGAAATGGTATTCGAGATAAATGATTTCGTTTTTCGCCTGTAGTTTCAAAATGGCTTACTTTAGAAAAAAAAATTTCGGGAAATATTTTCAAGAGGTCAAAAAAGCTATCAAACGGTACCAAACTCGACTTTTCATCACATCGACGCTAGGCGTCGCGACATTCAACTATTTATTTTCTTTTGAGGACTTATTACTTTTTTCTAAAAAATGCTCAGTAGGCTTGTCTAAATTCGGGTACTAAACGAAAACTTTCTATCTTGTACTTTTCTTGATTTACACAATTTTCAGGTTATGTTATGTTACGTTATGTTAATTTATGTTACTTTATGCTACTTTTTACGATACAAAATAACGACTAAACCTTAGTTTTTAGAGTTTAACAAAAGTAAGTTTAAAAAAAAATTACATTATTAAGATTTAATAAATAATTATTAAGATTTAATAAATAATTATTAATCAATT
Organism: Malthinus seriepunctatus; assembly: GCA_963924605.1. Taxonomy (NCBI): domain Eukaryota; kingdom Metazoa; phylum Arthropoda; class Insecta; order Coleoptera; family Cantharidae; genus Malthinus; species Malthinus seriepunctatus. The sequence continues at coordinate 131,624,557 of OZ004600.1, forward strand.
TAAAACTAAGTTTTAGTCGTTATTTTTCATTAACATAACATAACATTTACATAAAAATAACATAAAGCAAGAAATTAACATAGCATAACCTAAGAAGTTGTATAAATCAAGAAAAGTACAAGATAGAGTGTTCTCGTTTGGTATCTAAATTTAGACAAGCCAACTGAGTAATTTTCTTCAAAATAAACAATAGATCTCCATAATAAAATAAACAGTTGAACATCGTGACGCCTAGCGTTCATGTGATAAAAAATCGAGTTTGGTATCGTTTGATAGCTTTTTTCATTTCCTGAAAATTTGTCCAGAGAATATTTTTTCTCGAAATTTTCATAAAAGAAATTGCAAATTTTCAGTCTTTCTCAGTTATCTCGGAAACCATTTTGAATTTAGACATTTTCTGAACAGATTCTTAAAGGTCATCAAAATATGCAACAAAAGTTAATCAATATTGTAAGTCTTACGGTTTCCGAGATCCCAATGTTAGTACCACTTAAAAAAATCACCCATAGTCTGAAAATTCTTAGCTGAAGAAGCTCACAATTTTAATTAACAATAAGAATTTGGGCGATTGAATGCATTTCTTAAATAATGTTAAATATTTACAAAAGAATAAATTTCCTCACGATGGGAGTAGCTGTGGAGCATCCAAAGATAATATGCATGGGGATGATATGTTTATTCGGAATGTGAAGGAGAATTCAAAAGAAAGTACAGATTGTACAAATTGCAACTTTCGGATTTTTACTTCAAAGACAACATTGTTTGTTACTTTATTATCCTGACCGCGAAAACATCATTTATTACGACACGTCCGAAGGGGCCTCGATCATGATCACTCCAATTATCTAGCAGCACTGACGTGCAACCAATACTAACAAGCATTAAAAAAATATTTACGTTTACTTCTAATTTGATATTATAATCTACCTAATGCCTAATAATAAGTTTGCATACTCTGCCTTCTAGCCCTATCGGAAAGCTCCATTCAATTCTGAAAATACCTATGTCACCAGAGTTAATAAAAAATTTATAAAAATTCTGATAGGGTCCTAACGAGACTTCTTTCGTAGGCATATTAAAGCTTAAGAGCTTTCAAGAAATTAAAAATATACAGGGTGTTCCAAAAATATTTTTACTATTTTACATTTGACTAAAAATATGTACCTGACCTACAGGGTGATTCATTGATATGACCGTCTTCGATAGCTCTCTAGCCGTTTGGAATAAGGCATACATTTAAATACAAAAGTTATTTAACTTCTTAAGGACCATAACCTAAAGTTATTTTAATCTCTACAGGGTGTTGAATTACTGTCCAGTGAGAATATTTTTATTTTTTTAATGGAACACCCTGTATATTTTTCTATATTTTGACTTGGTATTAAGTCGCCTACATGTCCATATAAAAATTTTTTAATTCCTCCGCGGTGTTGCCAGGTTATTAATTTTTTACTCTAAAAAATGCCCGCAACACGAGGCGGTTTATAAAATTGTACTAAAGAAGTTGTTTAAGGAATAATAACGAAATTTCTTATCTAGGTAGTTATGACTATATTCTATGCGTTGAAATTAAAAAGGTGTGATTAAATTGTACAGGGTGTTCATTAAAGCGACCCAAAGTTACTCATTTTCAAATGACCATAACTCGTTATTTTTAAGTGGAACACCCTATATATTTTTACATATTTGGATTCCTGGCAAAATTTACATACTAAATTTGCGAAAATATACTGATTTTATACTATTTTAAAAATCATAAACAATTATATCGGAATGATCGCAACGAATAAAAAATATTAAGATCAAAATCTTTCCATTTCCTTTTCAAAAAACTATAACTCCGGTCCTGTTCAATAGAAGAAAACAAAACAAGAGTTGTTCGATTAAAAACTAAGATGTCTATAACATAAATCAAAAATGAACAAAATGGCCTAACTGATCTTTTTACAAGTTTAAACAACTTTGGTTCCTTAAAGATAGGCAATTTGAAACAATTTTAAAAATTGATTAAATTAGAATTAAAGCCTCATATTTATGCTATACAATTCCCTACGAAAACATGATTTTGGTCACCTTCTCTGTACCTGTAGTGTAGGTATATTCTTTAAAAATATAGATATAGTAATTAAGTTTTAAGCAGCATTCCAAAATGTCTCATGAAACACTGTATATTCGGAAATAATTTCTAGCTAATGCCTGTTAAATTCCAATTTAACCCCCTCCCCTCCAAACCGCTAAACTTGTTTTTTTATTTACAAGAGGCGTCAGATTCCAATTCGCACAAGGGCGCTAAAGCCGGTCCTGTGCATGTAATCTTGAGCTTAACATGCGTGTTGCTAGCCAAAATGTTTTTTTTGAAAGTTTTTTTGTTTTTTTTGAAATTAAGTTAAATAAGAAGTCAGGGACAATAAACAAAATTCTTGTTTTTTAATTTTAAATAACTTGATTTACATATTATTATCGATGTTCATCATTAAGGCGTAACTTTGCCCTAATTCTTCTATATCTTCGGATATTAAGAAAGTTACGTCTGTAATAGACATGTTAAGTAAAACACCCTGTAGGTATATAATTTAAATGTCTAAACATTGAAGTAGAAAGTATTTTTACGATCTTTCCATTCGATTTAAACATAAAAGTGAGACATTGCGATTATAATCAATTAAAGCCCAATTTAAGAGAACAATTAAGACACAAATTAATAAAATGTTCAATTAACGTAAATCGAAAACGAAAAGTAAATTAACTTACCTAAAGGACATTTTTGAACATTTGTAACAGCATTAACGTAACAAACGTAAACCAACACGAGAGCAATAATTGTAATTTTCATTTTTATTAATTTTATCGAAATAAAAATTTCTAATTAGAAAATAAGACAATTAAAAAATAATATCGCTTATTGTATGACTCGAAATATCACAGCTACTACAAAGCTGTTGTTAAATAAACTAAGCAACTCTCTCTCTTTTTACCGGTTTTAATTAAACAATTTTTACCTCCACCTCTTCGAAAAAAAGGTGCATAATTAGAATTATTACCTTTGACTTTGAATTCAAGTTTCGTGTTAATAATTTAATATTGAAGCCTTGATAAGAAAAATGGCAAGTGTATTTTTAAACCCCCCATAATAATAGAAATATTGTATAGAAAGTAATAAATTGAAAAATTAGAGAAATGTAAAATAGTTTTGATGGCTATCGGATACGGAATTTAAAAAACTATAAAGTCTCTTGCTGTTTACCTTGTATGAGATAGATGACAAAATATTATTTATCGTTATTAAGGTAATTAATATTCTGTAGTCAGCCTCTAACGACCTAACAAATCTGTAGGTATGTAAGAATTGAATTTTCAGAATATTTAAATTATCAACCGGAAGATGTTACATAGACAAAGAGATATAAAGTGACGAATGGGTTCTAAAAAATCAAAACTTTTGTGTTTAGGGTTCATCGGGAGATCTATTAATTGTAGAAGACTATTTAATTATTTCTAGCGACCCAAAATTATAGAGTCGTACATTTTTTTTTCAATAATCTGATGACAAGACGAGAACACTAAGGCACTTCATGGGGATCTTAAGGGAGGTTTTTGAGGAACGAGAAACATTTTTTTTTTAATTTTTTATAAATAAGGTCATGTTTTATTATCTATGCTCACGAAGAACATTTAAGCCTAAACAACTTTGGTTCTATACAACTTTTGAGTCTACAACATTTTTATTATTATTTATGTTTTTCTTCACAGTTCAAGGAACTTTATCAAAGAAAATCTCATATATCATTGATCAATACGACGGTCTGCCTAGAGAGGTACCATCTTACAAAAAATAAATGGGTTTTAGCTATTTAAAATTTCAATTACGTAATAATTGTGCAATGCAAATATGAAAACATATGGCTCATATGACTGCTAAGGCTCTTAGCAGTCTACGATTTGTTATGCTGAACTTCAACCTACATCAGGTCCAATTAATTTTAATCGCACACACTATATTTAAACATCAGTTTAAACGACGCTACGGTATCTTAATTAAATTTTAAAAGCTTTCTAATAAGCTACATTATTAATTTACGTGGTGGTCACGTGTTAGTTTAAAACCACTAGTCAGTTGAACTCAACCAGTGATGGTCTCGACTCCGTATCAGCAACGAGGAACGAGAGTACTAAAAAAAAAAAATTGATAGTATTCTGAAACGAGACCCTACTTTGGAAAGATTGTTTTGATAGGGAACAAATCATACAAGTTCAACAACAGAATCGGCAATAGAACTGAAATATAAAGTTCTTGGCTCCCCTGAATGTTGAAGTATGTGAGGCCTTTGATCTGGCGTTGGAATAAAATAGCCTTGGGAAACTGGATGGTTACAATTAAAATGGGGATGTGCAAAAGGAGATATATAAATGTGAGATAAATAAAATCACAAAATCTAAATATTGTAAACATTACGGAGAACAATAATAATAGAAAAGACATTGAAGTGAATAGTTGAACTATTTAATATCAGGTGTTTCAAAATCAGAGATAGATTGATAAAAATTGGACCTACTAATTGAAAAAAAACGAAAAGTTTCTTAAAAACACTTTATAAAAGTGGTGGTTAGGACTATAATATCCTTAATTGCAGCAAATTGGTAGTAGAGGGTTTATAAGAACTGATAAGTGATAAAGACATCTTTCTAAGGGCCGAATTACATGAACTAACTATTTAGTAACGGTTACTAAATGAACTCGAGGACCAAAACACGGGAATCTAAGCTTTAACGTCAACGTCAAAATTTATCCGCTCATTTTGACACTGACGTTAAAGCTTAGATTCCCGTGTTTTTGCTCTTTGAGTTCATTTAGTAACCAAGTTAGTAACTAACAGTTACTAAATAGTTAGTTCATGTAATTTAGCCCTAAAACGTAAAAAATGTCTATTTCGCTCAGTCGCCCTAAGGTGATGAAATGGAAAGTATGAAAACTGAAAAATGCCAGAAGAGTGACAGTTAGGGATGACATCCCTTTAATTTATTGTAGTACAATCGCGGCGGAAAATTTATTAAATAAGTTACAACAGAAACCAAAAAAATTGTGCATTTCCCTCAGGGTCAGTATTATAACCCTTTCAACCCGAGGTTAAAAGTTAACCGTTAGGTTGAAATTATAAATAAACGTCCAATGTCACTATTTTGTCCAATCATGTCAAACTAAAATGACAGCCAACCTCGGGTTGACTTTCAACCTTGAGTGTATAATACTGGCCCACAGTAGCACAAATGTGGGTGAAATGGAAACAAGCGCGTTTCTGATTGGCTGTCCTCCTCCACGACCTCCACGTCCTCAGCCAATCAGAAACCCGCTTGTTTCCATTGCAATGGTCTAAAGGTGCCATTACACTTGTACACTTTTTGTATTGCGCAACAAGAAAAGTTGCGCAATTCTGATATCGCCATGGAAACAACGATGCAAATTCAAAAATGGCGCGGTTTTGACAATTACATGACAATTGAATGACACTTGCAATAAAAAGTGCCGCCACAAAAGTATACAAGTGCAGTGTAATTGATTCTTTACAACACCTTTAGTAACAAAATTTAAAATTATTTGTTTAGTGCATTTAATGAAGTGGGCATTTAAAAATAGATAGACGTGCGTTTGTAGAAGTGACAGTTGCGGATGACATCCCTTTAATTTATTTTAGTACACTCGTGGCAGAAAATTTGTTAAATAAGTTGCAACAGAAACCAAAAAAAATTGTGAATTTTCCTCAGTCGCACTAATGTGGATGAAATGGAAACAAGCGCGTTTCTGATTGATCTTCCTCCTCCTCCTCCGCGACCGCCACGTCCTCGACCAGTCAGAAACCCCCTTATTTTCATTTCACTCCTCTTAGCAACAGCTCCAATTTATTTATTTATTTTATCGAAGTTAGTAAAGTGGACATTTTAGGAAAATGATAAACGTACGCTTATAGGAGTGACAGTTTGGGATGACATCTCTTTAATTTATTTTAGTACACTCGTGGCAGAATAGTATTTTTTACAACAAGAGATGAAACATCAGTTTTTTTCGTGAGATAGAATTTAATTCAAGAGCCTCGTAGGGGCGAGTGAAGTAATCTTTCGAACCAAAAAAACGGATTTCATCTCGAGTGGTAAATGCTGTTTTTTCTACGACGATAATTAGTACATTTTAAAATAATTCTTTTTACTAAAATGTGAACCGACCACAAAAAAAACTGATGTTTCATCTCATGTTGTAAACAACATCAGCTTGTACGAAAACATTTTCTCACTAGAAACGAAAATGCTATTTTCGTAACGAGTAAGTGATGACGAAATGCTTAGTTTCTCATATGAGAGTAGAAAAAATTTATTAAATAAGTTGCAACAGAAACCAAAAAAAAATTGTGAATTTTCCTCAGTCGCACTAATGTGGATGAAATGGAAACAAGCGGTTTCTGATTGATCTTCCTCCTCCTCCTCCGCGACCTCCACATCCTCGGCCAATCAGAATGCCGCTTGTTTCCATTTCACTTCTCTTAGTAACGGCTCTAATAAATACGTTTTTACCTGTTTATATACTTAATCTTTTACTGTTGCGATTTTTCACTGCACTAATTCTACACAGTATCACTTCACCCAAATAAAATGCTAAAAAGACTCACCCTTCTTCCTAAATTCCCTTTAGTGGATCCTACCTGTAAAAAAATGCCAGTTAGTATAAATTAATTAAACATTAATTGGGTACGTCCAATTAGTATTACACGAATAGTCATGTGGGGTGCCAATTATCACAGTCAATATTTCTTGTTTTATACTGAAAAATTCGTGTTATTTTCAGTAGGATTACAAGAATCACTGGCACCCTACGTATCTAAAGGCCGCCCCACACACATGCTTACCTTACAATTTGGCCTGTGCAGTGTGCACGCCGCCTGCAGATGCCAAACCGGAAGGTAAGCCTGTGTGTGTGGTGCTGCCTTAACTGAAGGGTGATATCAGACGTAGGCCGCAGCACGCTAATTCTACTGCCAAGATCATTAACAAAATTTAAAAAACTGAACAACTTTGTTTGTGAACACCTGCTGCAGCAAAAACTGCACTGTATTTTACGGTCCTCGCAGAGGGCTGCAGCCTGTGTCTGATATCACCTTATATTAGGGTTAAATCAAGAATTTTAGTCCTTGCCTTTTATCTTGTAGTCCGATAGCGTTTAAAGCTCGTACGCTGTTTCTTATCAGCTCCATAACCCAAACTTGTAAAAGGAAAAGTTCGCACTAAACTAAGTACACTCATTTTAATAGTCCCACAAATCAGTTTATTTAATTATGAACACATTCACTAAAATTTTTCACTTAAATTTAATCAAAAATTCCGTACTGGTTTTAAAAGCTCTCGGTAACTAAGTAGGTATACACTCGCGGTCGCGACGTACTACGCGGCTGAAATTTAAAGTGAATTTTAGTTTATATTAAAAAATATTGGTTGAGCTGTCAATGGACGACCTTGAATGAAACTGAAACATCGTCTGAAAAGTAATAAAAATGTTTTGCTTCTTTGGGTAGGAGCACCTATTAGGCGTTTGGATCTGAAACTTTAGAAAAAATTATTAGTTTATAGTGGAATAGAATTAAGATTTGTACGGATGTTGGCTCCCATTAGCAATTTTATGCTTGAATATAATTGAGGACTATGTCCTGAACAACACCTTATAGTTTTGTCAATCCAACTAGTGCCGGAACATTAACAAAAATGGCCTTCTTTTTGCACTTTCACGTTTTCTTTCTTAAAATGGCAAATAACTCGAGTTGTAATCAACGGATAGAAAAAAGTTATGATAAAGAATTGTTTGGGATTTAATACCGAAAATTTCTAGCCCAATTGCGAGACTTTTAATTCATTAGATTTGGCTATAAACCTTCCCGAAGTTAAGAGGTTGTCAAAAAATGTTTTCTTCATTTATTCTGGAAGAAGTGAGGCAATTTTGCCGATATTGCACAAAAAGACGTTACTTGACTAATACAATTAGCCTGCCAAATAGGAATTTTTAAAATTGATCTCAACAGCTACATTATGGATTTCTGCACAATTTGTTGAAAAAGCTTCCATTTTGTGAGAGGTTATAGAATTCCAACAATTTTTTTTTTCAAATTTCAATTTTTTAATGTACTTTGTGATGCAATAAAAAACGATATTTTTTTTCCTCATTTACTATGCCTTTTAGGCCTTTTTGTCAAAACACGTTTTATAAAAACTGTTTTATCTCTCCCCATTTCAACTAAATCGAATTTGTATATCCTTAGTCAAAAAGAATTTTTGAAGACCTTTCATTTAAAAAAAGATTTGTTCAGTTTGGTCAAATAGAAGAGTAGAGAGTTGTATTTTCGTGTTTTCAATTGCAGTAGCTGAACGCCAATTTTTTTTAGGTTATTTTTGGGTCAAATGAAGGGCAGAATATTTCTTCATTTATGTATATCATTTTTAAAAATAATGCTTTTTTAAATTCAACACCAGAGTAAGAAGAATGAGTCGAAGCGCAAGAAATTGCTAATGGGAGCTAACATCCGTAGACCTCTATGACCGTCCCATATCTCTATTCCACTATTATATAATCGTGGTTTTAAATAATTTTAAAAATAACTGTTCTTGCCTGACTACCTAACCTCTTTTATATCACTTTACTCGTTGCAAGAAGTCGTCCAGCCCAAAAAATATTTACAAATTAGCCACCCCAAACACCCAAATCACCTCAAGTACTTACAATTCGCTCTAGTACAAAATTAACGACATTGGGTCATACCTGCATAAATCAAAAATAGCAAGTTTTAGTACAAGTTTAAATTTTTTTAAATATCAGCGTTTATACCTCATATCACCTAGTTCCTAGCAGTTCTTTTAGCGTCCATAATCCAAAGCGCAGTCTAACTAAACTGATTCCAAACTTGTTAAACACTTTTCTATTCTCGGCCCAATTATCACAGGTTTACTGAAGAGCTTACTGAAATTCAATAAAAAAATTGTGAAGTTAATAATAGTTAAAAATAATCTCCAGGGTGGATGTTTACACTACACGAGAAATCAAAATGTGAAAAAATATACAAGAGGTGTTCCAATCGAGAAAATTACATTTTTCTTAAAGTAAACCCCTCGGTAAACCCTCTCGATGGAACTAATTCTTTTAAAATTTATATAGAGTTGTTTGCCAAGACATCAAGAAATTAAGAGACAAAAAGTAAAAAACTTCCTAAAAGTTTAATTCGAGGTTTTTACTTTAATTAAATTTTGGAAAATACCAATATCTACATATATTGGAATAATTTTCTTTTATCTATCATCATTCTGTTCGATTTGAGGCATTTTGAGGGACAGCAATAGCGGCTAACGGGTTTGTTTGATTTTTACAGGAAAAATATATGAAAATTATATGTGTTGACGGACGACCGATGATTACTTTTTGTTGAAAAATCCTTTAAATTAACGATAGTGGTAAATTAAAGGCAAAAGTCAAAAGTAAGTAAAAGCCACTACTGTTGAAAAAATATTGTCTAAGATACTCATTAGGGTGGCTCTTATTTTGGATGTTGTACAATTTTAACCGCCTCCTCTTAAAGTTTTAAAATGAATAGAAAAAATCGTGTAAAATTTTCAGCCAAATATCTTAACGCACGAGTCATATATTTTTCCCGTTTAATGGGAAACTATAGAAAGTTTCTTGTTTTGAATTTTTCGCAAAAGTCAAAGTGCATGTAAAATTAGTTTGAGTTTATAAATTTGTAGTCTGAAGGCCCTTCCATACACACCGGCCTTGCCTTTCGGTTTGGCCTATGCAGGCTACCTGAACGATGTCCACACGCTGCAGTTTGGCTTGTAAAAGCCTGCAAGCCTGTATGTGTGGACGGGTCTATACAGTGTGTCCAGTATAACGTGCACAGCATGGGGATCTCGGACACCGTAAGAGATACGAAGTCGGTTAAATGGAGAAAATTGTGCATGATTTTATGGCCACTTCGATGCTGCTTTTGTTTTTTAAAAAATTCTATTAGCACTCTACATATTTAGGAAAAACTGAAAAATTGCATTTTCTTTAAATGCTTATAACTTTTTTATTAATGGAGATGATTTCAATTTTCAAAAAAGAGATAATAGGCACTACTAAAACGCAAATAATTAATTCATAAAATAATTTTGTTAGTGCGCCGTTTTGTAGATATGATGCAAACTTATGTTTTTTGAAATACAAACCTAACCTCGTTTTTATGTTTTTAAAAAGCTAATTTTTTTATCTTTTTAAAAATATAAGGGTTGATAGGGTTGATTTTTTTAATTCCTTTACGGTAATACAAAAATAGAATATTTTGTTATTTATGTTCAAATAAATGTTAAAAATCAAGTTTGCTATGAAACAATTTCATAAAAAAGAAACAACTGAATTAAATAAATAAATATCAAAAAACGGTCAAAATAATTCGAAAAAAGTACCTTCTAAAATAACTTTAAAAATAAACATATCAACCCTTATATTTTTGAAAAGAGAAAAAGCTATTCGGAGCATAGCATGGTACTCTAACCTTGCTTTGAAAAAAGATATAGGTTTAGGTTAGTATAATATTGTTTGGACCCTAGACTTAGTTAGACCATCACTTTTCCAGCAGCTGATGACTGTTTTTTCAGATTTTAATTAATATTTTGCTAATAAAGTAGTCAAGTCCTTTCTCATGTATTATAGAATCGATTTGGATCACCTAAAGATGGTGAAATTAATCATAAAGGCCCGTCCACACACACAAGCATTGCCTTCCGGTTTGGCCTGAGCAGACGCAGACGGCCTGAACGCTGTCTGCACGCTCCGGTTTGGTCTGTACAGCCCAACAGGAAGATAAGCCTGTGCGTGTGGCGCGGCTTTTATAGTTTAAGGACTCTATTTTTTTAATTTTGGCTCGTGTAAAATATTTCATTCTTTTGAAGAAGATGACGATTATACTTAAAGCTGGAAGAAAGGTGAAAGTCAGTGAGTCGTTGTGTACACCTTAATAAAGTGTACACCTTAATAAATAATAGTAATACCTATAAACATGGAAGAAAGTGGAAGAAACATGGAACATGGAAGGGGGGCTAGCACTGGGGAAGTCCTAGCTACATGGCTAAAAGAGAGAGGGGGTGAAAAGGTTCCCTTTTTGGGGTTTTCGCTTATATCTCAAAGACAGTGGATCCTAGGGAAAAAATTATTCTTCGCAAAATCAAAGCATATCAAATTTCCTACAAGATTGTTTGTGTTAATTTTTTTCTCTATTCCGTTAGTTTTTGAGATATTCGCCCGCAAAATTGTATGAAACAATTTTTTGCCTCACGTTTTTCGTGAAACTTTTACCTCTAGCACCTCAGCTGTTCGTTTTAGAGTAAAAGTTTTTGAAAAAGACATTGTAGAACATTTTTTTTTCTTCTTTTTATGAATTTTTTTAGTATTTATATGTGAGGCAATTTTTTTTTCATACGTTAACGATTTTAACAGCCAGATATCTCGAAAACTATAAGGAATAGAGCAAAAATAAATATTCTTCTTATAGGGAATTTGATAAGTTTTCATTTTTCTAAAAGTAATTTTTCTCTAGGACCCACCGCTTTCGAGTTAGGTTTTTGAGTTTTTTATTTCCTCCGGATTCTTCACAACACCGAGCCCTGAAGCACACGCTTTGAGGATAATCCAGCCCTGCTTTCACCTGTTTATTATAAATACCGATTGAGTTTCAAACATTTTACCTCTACTTGGGTTCTGTTCAAAACTTTCAAGGGGGTGCACTGTATGATTGTATCGTAAACCAATGTTTACTATTCAAAATTACTCAAAAATTAGATAACTAAAGAAATTAAGCAACTTCGATATGGTTGGAAAATAAATTTCGATAAACAGATAATCAAAATAAAAAACACTTACCATTTTATTACTGTAAGTCGGCCTTCCTCAAAGGCATATAAGAATAAAGCGATTAATAGATCCATGATGGCTTTGCTATGTTACAAGTTACAACTTCTTGTTATCAACGCATGACAATTTTTTTAATTTTAGAAAAATTTAATTTAATTTTGTTAGCAAAGTATACCAATCACTGTTAATTACTCGAATTTATTACATAAATTGTAAGCTTTGTACGATAAGCTAGAGAAAATTTATCAAAATTCAAATCAAAATGGCGGTATGTGACTTTAGCATCAATTTGGCTTTTTTCAAAAAGCACACAAACTTTTCAAACAAAACTGGTTTAATTTAATTAACACTCACGACAATTGTTATTAAACTTTAGTTTCACCATTCTTCCTAGTTATTAACATTTATATTAAAAAGAAAATTGCGGTTTTCTTAACACGGCTTATCACAACGGCTTTGCGACGACTGAACTTTGCAGGTGCACCGTGCTCGTACGCTATCTGGCCACCTAATTTTGATAATGTCCGCTATTGCCAATTGTTTTAAAATTTTACCAATTTTACATAAATCACCAGATGCACCAGATCACTACTTAAAGATTAGTTTAATAGACACGTTTGTAGTTGTTAATTTTATTAAAAGGTACTTTTTCAAATTAAAATTATTTCACGACATCACGACTTTCTGAAAACTTGCTTCACCCTCACCTGAAGTTGAAGTTTTGGCCGGTAGGGTGCGTATTAGTAATAATTCACTTTTATTCAAAATTAACCTTTTTTTTAGTATTTCTAAATTAATTTATCCAATTTCAGAATTAATTTAATATTAAACAATTAATTGTTAACACTACAAGTGTTTTATCTAATAGCTACTGCACTTGACAAGCGCTACTGTTTGTAACGCTAAGATTGGCCAAAATGGCGCTTAACTTAAGATCTTTGAACTGCGTGGCCGTGGGATGTATTCTACAATTTCAACAATTTAACTTATTTTTTATTGATTATTTTTAAATTTACATAGCCTACTTTAGTCGCATTTTAATCTTTGATTTAATTTACATTTCAAGACCATATTGATATTACGTATAAAGGTCTATTCCCACACAACCGAGATTGATCCGTCACGTCACCGATCAGTCAAATGACTGAGACAGTGATTTTATTTTGCCCGGGCAAAATCTCCGAACCATGACTGATGAGTGTGAATGGAGTCATTTAAAAGCACGCTTCCGATAATTTTTATACCATTTTTGACTGACCGGAGACGTGACGTGACGGATCAATCTCGGTTGTGTGGGAATAGACCTTTAGGTCTACCAAAACAGAAGAAGTACCCTAATCCCTAATAGCTGAAAATTAATTTGTGAACTCTTACATAGATTCTCTAAAATTAGAGTTTTTTTGGGCCCAGTACTGTAACGTCTAGTCAATCTTCGGTTGACTCAACCTGGGGTTGAAATGTCATTTTATTTTGACATACTTAGTAAAAGAAAGTTTTTTTTACAATTTCAGTCTACGGTTGACTGACTTAACCGGGGGTTGCAATTCCAAAACAAATCACTATATGTATGTCCAAATAAAAAGAAATTCCAACCTCAGGTTGAGGCTCAGTTAACTAAGGGCCAATATTATAAATGAAGGTTGAAACTTAACCTATGGTTAGCTGTAATTTATAATTTCAGCTTACGGTTGAGTCAATTTTCGGTTAACTAGGCTTTATAATACTGGACCTAAAGCTTAGTTTATTAAACCACTATTTCTTTATAATAGGTATTTGGCCTTAGTCAACCGAAAGTTGACTAGACGTTCTTATAATAATACTGACCCTTAAAGATCCATATGATAGTGCAGTCCATAGGTTTAATTTTTGGAAATACATAATACCTACTTATGCCCTTCTTCCTTCCAGTGAGGATTATAGTTCGACTCTTTAAGAAAACCAAAAGCAGCCTTGTTCAAAAAAATTATTCTCCAAACAAAACCCAGACTTGTATTGATCGTCTAATTCGTAATCAACTCGATTCTTCTGATTGCATCCTTTCCCTTAGCAGCAATTAATTATTACACTCAAAATGTATTTCGCAGAGTTGAAATTTATAACCAGAAAATTTTTTTCTTACAGATCTGTAGCTCATATTGTTTTGTAAAGCCAACGGTTTTGAATGTCTGTAGTTGCTGGCAGCTGCAGAATGCAGATTTCCCATCACATCTTTAAATTTCTATTATATCTTTACCATCCTCATCTATCTAATAAATAAAACACCGGATGTGCATGGCCATACGAGGAACTTTTTCCTGTTGTATTTTTTGTGCATTTCTTTAAATGTTTATAATTTGAAATTTTCAAATTAAATTTTAATAAAAAAAAGAAATGCACAAAAAAATACGAGGAAAAAGTTCCTCGTATGGCCATGCACATCCGGTGTTTTAGTATTAAATTTTATGTTAATGTAAATTACAAGATATTAAAAAAATATTTTCAAAAAAAATTTTTTTAATTGCTTCCCACCGGGATTAAACCTGAGACTTGTATGTATTTTAGTATAGTATTTTACGAGCTTTGAACATATTAAAAAATATACATGGTGTTGTATTTAAATTAATAATTTTGATTCCATTTCCAGTTGAACCGGAAGTTAAAATGTAAAGTGTTTAGTATCGTTTAACAGCTAATTTTGCGAGATTTCAAAATATTTTAAAATATACAGGGTGTTCCTAAAAATTTAATTATTTTTGTAATTTCCGGTTTAATCGGAAGCGTTTTGTTAACCAAAAATAAAGTCAAATAATAGATATTTATGGGATTGAAATATATATCCATTTTCAAGTTTCCATTTTTATTACAAAAAAAATTAGAGATTTTTGAAGTTTTGACATTCCAAAAATCATTACTCCAAAACGGCTCGAGCGATTTTGATAAAAATTTATATTTCGATAGAGAATTACGTTGTCTATAACATATCCAAAAAAGAAAAAATATGGTAGAGGAAATTTTGAGAAAGTCCATTTCAAAACTTTGACCTACTTTGACCCCTTAAAGATAGGCAATTTTAAAACAATTTTGAAAATTGACTAGATTGAGACGAAAGCCCTATATTTTGGCTGTACAATGCCATTTTGAAATTTTTATAATAATAATTAATGGCCAAGTTATAAGGGAAAAACCACAATATGGGACAATCGTCCTATGGGTCGCCATTTTATATAAAAAAATTTTTTTTTCAATTAGGACTCACATGTACTATCTTATAGCCAAGTAAAATTCTATGGGTCACCATTTTAAATAAAAATATTATTATTTGTCTCGATTATATCAACTTTTTCTTGGATTGGAAAAAGTTAAAATGAGTTGTAAGAAGAAATTATAGAGAGCTTTTGAGCTCTTTTAGTTAAAGCACCAAGAGATGGGACTTACCAGTCTAATGATGATATAAGTCGAGGAAAGAATTATTTGAGGCTTAGCCAAATAGAGACGCCTTTTTAAGATTAATTTTTAAGGTTTCAATATTTAAAAGGGTTGCAAAGAAATATTTCCGATGTAATCCTGAAAACCAATCATGTGTCTCGCCTAGTAGGTATTCAAAGCATGTAAACACTTTGCAAATTTGCAACCCTTGGCAACCCTCGGCTATAAATATTAAAAACGTGCCTTTGCCACTTAGCTCCAGTAATTATTATTTCCTCAACTCTATCTATAGGCAGTTTTACTCTCGCCGTCTCGCTTGTTTGCTATTGCTTGGTCAGATGTCGTGCCATGTACAAGATTGATTTATTCAGATTACTATTTTCTTATTTTTGTCTTGATGATAAAATTCGAAGATTCTAAGGACCGTTTTACATGGACTAAAATATCCTACTAACTTGTTAGTACTGAATCAACTCAAGAAGCTAAAGCATGGGAATCTAAGTTTTCACGTCGTGCACGGTCGTGCGTAGAAATTTCGACGCACGACGTTAAAGCTTTTGCTCCTTGAGTTGATTCAGTACTAACAAGTTAGTACGACATTTAAGTTCATGTAAAACGGCTCTAAGGGAGAAACTGGTGCTCTAGTCTCTACACACTACGATCATCACTAAATGACACTACGGAGAAAGCGAAAGGTCGTAAAATAAATATGGAACTCAAACTAAACAAAATGTTTAATAAATAGTTTATTATTAATTTAATTTATTTATACTATTTTATTATTTTAATAGGAACTTCAAAACAAAAAATTGATTGTCCATCATCGCTTAGTGCTCCCCAATGTACTAATGGCTTTACCTAAAAAATATTATAAATATTTTCGATAGAAATAGGGTTAATGTACTTCTTTTCTTGATGGGAAAAAATGAAACTTTCACAAGGCTAAAGTTTGGCAAAAAGCTAAGAAAAATCAGTACTTACCTCGGGATAAATATCAAGAATTTTTGTTTTGAAAATGTACAAATATTCTTTTCCAGCCACCAAAGGACAATTTACTTTAGTATTTTCATCATCTGCTTCGTATATATTTTTACAAGCATCATCCCTATCGATTCCAACAAATGGTACTTTCACATTAAAAATTTTTGCAGTTACATCGTGTGTTAATTTTGTTATATTTCTATCTGTAATAAAAGAATTTTTTTCTTTTATATGAGGTTGTACAATGTCCTAATTCCTAATGTAAACACTGGTCTGTCACCACTAGTTGAGTTGAGGGTAGTCGCATAGTATAGCGTTATAGTGATAGCCCGAGGCTCTAGTGGTACAGCCAGCCACCTTATTTATCTAGAGTAGAGCGTTTAAAAAACTTTGGGGTATTGAAACGGGTTACTTTATTTAGGTATAGTATTGTTTTTTATAAAGAGCTTAAATTTTTCCATTATCTTTTCTCTCTTTACAAGTAAATTCACGAGTTAGAAGAGTTAGAAGTAAGGGCCGTTTTACATGGACTAAATGTGGTACTAACTTTTGGTAGTACTAAAATAGTATAGTGCTCTAATACTAATACACTACAGTCTTAAATAATAAATATCCTTCCTCCCGTAACTTAAAAGCCATAATATTTTTTAGTAGACAAGGCTGACTGTGACAGTGTGAGAGTGTAGTTCAGGGGTCGGATAGCATCATTTTGGATGTAAAAGTACAGTTTATTTAATTCTTACTCCGTTCAGCGACAGAAATAGCTAGGCCACTCCCCACAAATTTCTGTCAAATAAGATTGACGCATGTCAATTCTTGTGTAATTGTTATAAACCCTATTTTCAAAATTCTACTAATAGAAAAATTCTATTTGAATAGCGCGCTTTTTGTGGGAGTGGCTTAGCTATTTCTGGTCGCTGAACGAAGTATAGTTAGATGCCACAATCTACATAATTTTCCAATTCAACTTTGGCAATCTTAGGGTCTTCTACATAGCTAGTCTTTCTGATATTTGGGATCCGTATGTTTCTACCTCAGAGCTTAGAGCCAAGAACAACTGTGACAGAGAATAAAACCAATCTCTGCACCTTTTTAGCGGTTTGTTATGTCTTCACTATTAATTGACTTGCGCTACATTGTATGTTACTGTTAATTCTTAGTGATGGCCTCGGACTAGCTCTGCCTGAGTTCATTCTTAATTGATTGGTATGACCCACCATTATTATCAAGTTGGTATGTCTAAAAAGGAAAAAAGGAGGCACGAAGACAAGTAGTTAGACATAAATTATAACAAATATAGTTTACGAAAAAGTGCAATTTCTGAAAAGAATCATATTTTAGATTGAACTATCGAAGAAGCTTTACAACTGGGTTATGCTTTGAGCTCGGAAAATAGCGATAAAAAGAAATATAAGGGTCGGCTTTTAGGTTGTCCTAATTATTTATTTGACGTTTTGTAAAAAAACGAGTTCTTCTCGGACAGAAGAATAAAGAAATTTAAAAAAAAATTGATAAACTCAATTTTTACAAAATTATCCTTGAATATTGAACTTGGCATTAATTTTAATTTATTATTATTATAATAGACGTAAATAAATTAATATAATTTATTATTTAAATATTAATGTTCACTTACCTGGAATAAACTTGACTTTCAAAACAGCTATTGTTCTCTTTTTAAAAATACAGAAAGATTTTCCACAATTTTCCAACGTCACCGTTTGCTTAGGTTTGCTGATTTCTACAAAAAGAAAAGAGCTTTATAGCGTGGTCGTCAGAATTATATCTTTTAGACCTCATTTAACTTTTGTTTTTATTTTAATGATCATAATTATATGAATACAGAGTTATTCAAATGCTCTCATTTTGAAAGGTATTGGTTATAATGAAAAAGTTGTTAAATTGTATGCTTAGTAAGTACTAACTTATCTGAAAATAAATTTTTAGTGTACTTAACATAACTGAAAAATAAAATTTTAAACGACATACAGGGTGATTTTTTTTAAGTACCAGTACTAAAATTGGGATCTAAGAAACCTTAAGAGTTATATACGAGATTAGTTAAATTAGCAAGAAGTTGCATATTATGATGGCCTTTAAGAATCCGTTTAGAAAATTTCAAAATTCAAAATGGTTTTTGAGATAACGCAGAAAAACTGAAAATTGGCAATTTTGTTTTTCGACGTTTTTCGAGTTTCAAAATGGCTTACTTAAAAAAATATTTTGATAAACATTTTAAGGAGGTCAAAAAAGCTATCAAATGATACCAAACTCGATTTTCTATCACATCGACTCTAGACGTCGCGACGTTCAACTTTTCAACCTACCTACACGACCTATAATTTTTTTGATAAAATTACTCAGTAGGCTTGTCTAAATTCGGATACAAAACGAGAACTTTATATTTTGTTATTTTCTTGATTTATACAACTTTTCAGATTATGTTTTGTTATGTTATGTTAATATGTTACTTTAAGTTATTTTTTACGACGGAAAATAACCACTAAAACTTAAGTTCTTAAAGTTTTGGAAACGGTAAGTTCTCGTTTGGTATCCGAATTTAGACAAGCCACCGAGCAATTTTTGCAAATATAAAAGATAGGCTCCTATAAGAAAATGAAAAGTTGAATTTCGCGACGTTTAGTGTCGGTGTGATAAAAAGTCGAGTTTGGTATCGTTTGATAGTTTTTTGATCTTCTGAAAATGTTTTCCTAAATTTTCCTAAATCAGAAACCATTTTGAATTTTGAAATTTTCTTATGGGGTTCTTAAAGATCATCAAAATGTGCAACTTTTTGCTGATTTAACTAATCTTGTATTGTACGGGTAGAAATAAATGAAAAGCCATAAAAAAATTTAGCTGAGTATCCTAAATTATAAGCCGATAAGTACACAAAGCTGGTGAAAGTATAAGCAAAGAAACAGAGCCGGACTAAATTTTAAATTATTTATTTATGATTTTTAGATTTTTAAAAAGCAATTTTTAAGTTTTTTTAAAGTAGCGCAAAGGTTTCTTCCCATGGTCAGAACATATTTGAAAATAATCACAGAAAAATCACAAATACACCATAATTCAGTTTACTAAAAACGGTAAAAAAATGTTTAAATACGACCCATCACCAATTGCAAGAGATACCTGCTGTGCTACCTGTGGAGTATTCTAAGGGTGTCGATTACAAGCTTTATGGTACTGCCAGAGGGTTTTCATTTATTTCTACCCGTACTATAACTCTTACGATTTTCGAAATCTCAATGTTAATGTTAGTACCACTTAAAAAAATTACCTTGTAGAGTTCACAACCAACAAAAGCGTTAATATTTCAAGAAAGGTTCGTCTTAGTATTTACATTTTATAAAGAATCCAAATGTGAAAATATATACAGGGTGTTCCACTTGAAAAAACTAAAAAAATTTATTATGCATTTACTATTTATTTGCGCCATGGTTGGCCATGTTAGGGTGACAGATTCCACCCGGTATAAATTATAAAAAAATCAATTAGGTTAAGTATTGTAGAGTATCGGCTTTTATTCAATAGAGCCTGTCACTTGTCATGAAGTTCAATTTTATTCCACGAGGTTCGCACAATCGACGGTCCAAACGTCAAATTACTGTATTACCAAATTACTTTTATTGTCTATAGGAATTTTTTCAAATTTGTTTAAATTAAGTAATTTGGTAATACTATAATTTGACGTTTGGGACCGTCGATTGTGCGAACCTCGTGGAATAAAATTGAACTTCATGACAAGTGACACGCTCTATTGTGTTAATAGTTGGTCTGTCATTTTTTTGGTACTGTCAAGAGCTGTCAGTCAACTTAATAGGGACTTTTTATTTTGGCAAACTAAAAAACAAAAGTTCATGGCGCAAATAAATAGTGAACGGATTATACATTTCGCGTAATCACCGAGCTATCCCTCTGTATAGAGCATTACCTATGAATGCTTGTACACGAAGAGTTTAATTTCAGATACTTACTAAGAATGAAATTTAAAAACTCTTTCAAAAAACGTACTCTTTATCTCTTAACGCAAAATCCCCATGAACCTGAGTTTGAATTACTCTCTAGATATTTTAAACTATAAAAAATTACCATTCGGACAGTTTTTAATTAAATTATTTCCTTTTACAAAAACAGCACTACATAACACCAAAAGGAAAATTTGAATTTTCATTTTATTCAATTCGCTTTACGCTAACAATAAACAAATAATATTAGGAAAATCGAATTAAAAGAAAAATCAATTTTCAAGCACTTTAAGATCACTATACGTAATAGCAATTGTATATCTTTTGCAAATTGTTTAAATAGTAACAACGACGTTTTGTGAATTAATTGTTTTCCCCCTTTTTTTGTTTATTAGGCCCTCGTATTACACATTGATTTAAATTAAGTCCATCTTGCATTTAAAAATCTCGAGTCCTTGCCCTTAGTAAGTGCCTTGTATTGTACAGAATATTAATATACCATTGCATAAATTTCAATTATGCGACATTGTTTTAAATTCAATATTGTTACAAACTAATCGTACTAATTATTTATTAATTAGATTGACAGTGGCTTCAGGGAAAATTAAAAATCATAACAAAACTTAAAAATTAATTTTTTAGTTAATGACGCACAATGGAATTAAGTGATTAAAACGTTGTTTGTGATAAAACCTGATTTGGAGATTAATAAAAAAAACTCCAAAATAACTAAATTAGCAATTATAAATCTTTAATTCATAAATTATGTATACAGGGTGTCCCCGAAGTCCGAATAACACCGACAAACGTCTACAGTGCTTTCCTGGGACCAAAATAGGACATTTGCTCCTCTTTAAATTTTGTCAAAAAACTCACCCCTACCAAGTTATAATCTCTCAAAGTTGGGGTTAAAATTTTAAAAAATTGCTTTATCTCCAAAAGTAGGCATACAGTAGGCATATTATCTTATAAAAGTCATCCTGTGGTAGACATTTTATGAAAATAGCACTATTAGAACTACCCCTATAGAGGGTGGCGCTACCTTCGAACCCCTAAAATATTAGTTATTTGTAAAAAAAATATTAAATTCCATAATTAATTTTATGAGGAATTTTAAAATAAACATTTTCTACCTCTCAAATTTTTCTTCTAAAACCAAACGTTCTTGAAAAAAAATTGATAATCAATAATGATGATAGTAACAGTGACTAATAAATAATGAATCGAAATACTTTTGAAAATTACCGACAAACTTCAACAGTGAATTCTTGGGATCAAAGTAAGACATTTTGTTTCTCTTGAAATAATATCTTAAAGGTTCTCAAAATTGGGAGGTTAAAATGTATCAACAAATCACATTTTTTGACATTATTCGACAATTCTCTATCATATGAGATTTTCATAATAAAAATTATTATTTACCGCTTGAGTTGTCAGGGAAAAAGTACTAAATGGCACAATCGGTACATTGGTCGCCATTTTGACTGTAAAAATTTAAAAAAATAGTCATTTAATTGGGCCTAAGGTGTACTAACCCAACTATGATTTAAATTTGCCGAAATGCACCTATAATAATCCCCTTATTTTGAGCCACACCGTATACATAGTGATTCATTAATATGACCGTCTTCGATAGCTCCCTAGCCGTTTGAAATAAGGCATATATTTAAAATTTAAATACCAAAGTTATTCGACTCCTTAAGGAGCATAACCTTAAACTATTTTCATCTCCACGGGGTGTTGTATTACTGCATGGCGAGAATATTTTTAATTTTTTTTAATGGAACGCCCTGTATATTTTCTATATTTTGACTTGATGTTTTTTTAGAAAAGAAAATTAATAACCTGGCAACTCCGGAGAGAAATTAAAAAATTTTAATATGGATATGTAGACGAATTAATGCAAAGTCAAAATA
This sequence comes from Malthinus seriepunctatus, assembly GCA_963924605.1. Lineage (NCBI taxonomy): Eukaryota > Metazoa > Arthropoda > Insecta > Coleoptera > Cantharidae > Malthinus > Malthinus seriepunctatus. The sequence continues at coordinate 131,646,744 of OZ004600.1, forward strand.
TATAAAATATACAGGGTGTTCCATTCCAAAAAAAATTAAAATATTCTCTCCGAGCAGTAATACAACATCCTGTAGAGATGAAAATAATTTTAGATTATGCTCCTTAAGGAGTTGAATAACTTTTGTACTTTAATGTCTGCCTTATTTCAAACTGTTAGGGAGCCATCGAAGACGGTCATATTAATCAATCACGCTGTAGACAGATACAACCAAACAGGCAATCTTTTCTTAAGGTTTCTTTGCATTTTTGGGCTTTGGAGAGTCCAAAAACGAAAAAGTAAAAATTTTTTAAGTCAAATATAGAGCAAAATTAAGATTTTGTGTCGTAAATTGTGTAATTAATTCCATTCACCTTTGGATTTATTTTTCGCTTTGCAGACGAAACGATGACGTTAGACACCGTTGCATAAATTTAAATAATACCCAATAATTAAGACGTTGCTTTTGGTACATTAAAAAGATTAGCAATAAAGAATATAAACTTTTTTAAAGGTCTTGACATAAACCTTGAATATTTTATTAATAGTTGTCTGTACATTGAAGTTCCGGTTAATACGGATATATATTTTTTTTAAACTTCCTTATAGTTGACTTTAGATGATAACTTAATAATTAACTTAATTTTGAGTTTAAAGAACTTTTTCAGGTAGGAGGAAGTTGTAGTAGTAGTCGTAGGTAGGAGTTCATATCCACACGTATCTACGTGACATGGTCGAATCCATTATTTATTTATAGAATTAAATGAAAAGGAGATAGAGGCTAATTAAACTTCATGAACTTGATTCTTTTACAATAATCGAAAAGAAACGAGTTTTCTTCTTGATTTAAATATTGCAAATGGAATTAATTTGCACTATGTATTTCCACCTCACGTAGATTAAGACATTCAAACGCCGGATTTAGGAAATGTTGCGCTGAATGTTCTTCCTCTTCCTCCTATAGGTGCATTCTCTTTAGAGGTTAGTGATCATCACGCACACTCCCTCCTGGGCTCGGTTTCAAGCCTTGGGTAGAGCCAACGGCCCACTCTTCTCATTTCTTGTATTGCTTAGGATTAAATTTCCTCTCTACGACTCACAGCACGCATTAAAAGTTTACCAAACACTAGGTACTATTTATACTAGTACAAATGCTAGGTATTACTAGCACTCTAGATATTTAGAAAAAACTGAAAAAGTTGATTTTCTTTAAATGCCTATAACTTTTTTATTAATCAAAATAATTTCAATATTATATTACCTATACTAATATGCCATAATATTTATGATTTTCAAAATAATAATGTGGTTTATTGTTTTTCTTCGACATCCTATGCCTTTATAACGAGCTACAAAAACTTATTCATCTCAGTCGTCTTGAAAGACTTCTCTTACAAAACAAGAAGATGGCGTACTCCATCATATGAAGCACTGAGTAATATGATTATTCCAGCATTTACGTTAACTTCTGTTGCCCTAAAACGCAAAAACATGTTGGTTAAAATTTTAACTTTCTCCAATCTAAAAAAAAAGTTACTATTATACCCACTTAGCATGCTCACCATGGGGATCTCGTAAACTGTAAGAGATACGGAGTCGGTTAAATGACACCAAATGTAGCCTCTTTTATAGCCAACTCGATCGTACTATTGTTTTTTGAAAAATATTATTAGCACTCTAGATATTTAGAAAAAACTGAAAAAGTTGATTTTCTTTAAATGTCTATAACTTTCTTATTAATTAAAATAATTTCAATTTTCAAAAAGGGGATAATAGGCACTACTAAAACCAATAAATTTAATATACAATAGAATTTTTTTATAAGGCCGTTTTGGAGATGTGATGCAAAGTTACATTTTTTTAAATGCAAACCTAACCTCAATTTTATGTTGTGGGAAAGCTAATTTCTTTCTCTTTTCAAAAATATAAGTTTTTAAATCTTTGAATTTTTTTAATTTTTAGTATTTTTTTACACTTTTTTTAATATTCTTATGTTTAATTTCAATTGTTTTCTTTATTCGATTGTTTCAAGGGATATTTGATTAAAAAAAAAATTTTAACATTAAATAACAAATTTATTATTTAATTTTATGTTACCAAACAAGAATTTGAAAAATTAAGCCTATCAACTCTTATATTTTTGAAAAGAGAAAAAAATTAGATATGCAATAACATAATATTAATACTAGGTTGGCGTTTAAAAATTATAACTTTGCATCATATCTCCAAAACGGCCTAATAAAAAAATTATTTTGTATATTAAATTTATAGGTTTTAGTTGTACCTATTATCCTTTCTTTAAAAATTAAAATTATTTTGATTAATAAAAAAGTTATAGGCATTTAAAGAAAATGAACTTTTTCAGTTTTTTCTAAATATACCGGGTGTCCCACTTAGCATGCTCACCATGGGGATCTCGTAAACTGTAAGAGATACGAAGTCGGTTAAATGACACACATAATTGCAACACCCCCAAATTCGTTCCACTTGACGCCGCGATCGTTGCGGTCGCGGGTGTTTACGTCATAGATGACGTCATTGATAACGACCACAAGACACTCATTTCGCCCATAAAATTTTGTGGGTCGTAGTGAGCGTTTACGTAAGCGCGTGCTGGCGCGTGCGCATTGAAACATATTTTGATAAAACGTCACAATTTCAAAAATTTTGATAAGTTGTGCCGACGGATTTATATTTTACAAATTAAATTAGCCCCACAGCACAGAAATGGAAAGTGTTGATGTGGAAGAGATAAAGAAGGAAGATGAAGATGAAAGGAAGTTAACACTCTTAAAGGAGTACTGTGCTTCAATCTTGTATTGGTTTGTATGTAACGGCCCACAACATCTCCATAAACTTCTATACGAGGGCGAAGGTTTCGCTTTTTTCTGTTCCCTAACGCTAACGTCCAATCGACATCCGAGTCTGATGAGCTATCGCTCTCGGACACACATCTTCTTCTAATTAACGTACTAATAACCGCTGTCATTGACATATTGGTGGAGGCCATGTTTTGTTACGGCAAGCACACTGCACACAACACGTTTCACTAAGGAATGCGCCCAAAACGCGTTCCACTAGCGAATGCGCCCACAACGTTTACTAGCTCATGGAACAGGAAATTGGGCGGTCGTGAGCGCGGCCGTTGTGGTCGCTTAGTGGAACGCACTCCTAATGTAGTCTTTTTTATGGCCAACTCAATCCTACTTTTATTTTGTGGAAAATATTATTAGCAATATTTACAAAAAACTGAAAAAGTTCATTTTCTTTAAATGCCTATAACTTTTTTATTAATCAAGATAATTTTAATTTTTAAAAAAAGGATAATAGGCACTACTAAAACCTATAAATTTAATATACAAAAGAATTTTTTTATTAGGCCGGTTTACAGCTGCTACAGTAAAAGAAAAAGTTACGGCGTTAAATTTGAAGATTTCAACAACCCTAAATTAATCAAGCACCCTTCTTAATTTTACATAAAACTCCATCCAATGCAACAGCAAAATTTGTCTAAAATTTATATACAAATTTTACGTGCCATTTTAGAAAAATTCGAAAAATGGGGTTTAGTGATAATTTAGTTAAAAATTTTGAAATTTGAAATAAAAATGTTTTATTAGCCTAATGGGTCAATTTTAAACCCAAATAACCTATTTCGTATTCCGCCTTTACTTACATGGATTTGACTCGAGTTCTTCAACACTCTGTCCTAAGTTTAAATAGTAATAGCTCAAAATTTTAAGAGTGTAAAGGTGCGTCCATACCAATACAAATTTGCGGCGCAAATTTTTACGGCGCAAATTTTTGCGGCGCAAATTTTTACGTTGAATGTTGTATTTTGTATTCAAGAAAAATATTTGCGGCGCAAATTTAAACAATTTCGCACGTACAAAACACTATCGGTGGGGATGCCGGCTAAACGGTAAACTTCAAAGAGATTTGCGTCGCATTGTTGCTGTGGACCTTTTTTGGGTGCACTTGTTGAACTTTAGTCCGTAAATTAATAAACTGTAATTTATAAATGTCTAATTTAATGAAAAAAAAATGTGCGATGTTGATAATTTTGTCAGATTATTTAAAAAAAAAAAAATAAAATAAAAAAAAAAAAAAAGGCGTTATTGGACATCCCAGCTTTTTTTACAAAGGGCACAAAATGGAGGTGAAAATTTAATAAAAACTCTCGGTAGTGATGACGCAAGACAATTTTTTAATTTTTTTCGGATGTCTCGTGCAGATTTTAAAGAGATGTTTTAACACCTATAAACGGCATTGTTGACAAACTGCATTAACAATTAGGAAAGTCCAAAAGTACAGGTGGCAAAGTTTCGCAAAAATGCATTTAAAAGTACATACAAAGGAACGGAAAAGAAGTATTTAAATAAAAGAGGCTTTTTTCCAAAACATATATTTTAACACCAATAAACCGCATTGTTGAAAAACTTCATTTAAGTGGTAAATGGATATTTCATTCATTAACTCTAAGTAATACTTCAATACTTTTTTAAACCCTTTTAGCCGCCCATTTTGTTCAATATTGCCCGTTTATTATGATTGTGTGGACTTAAGTTACTTAAATAAAATAAAACTACTTTTAAATCAAGGGTTTTTCCAAATTTCATAATGGTATTCGTGTAGGTACTTTTTGGTCTCTGTTTAAATCGTCTAGCACACGTCTGCTTTAAAAGCCGCTCATTGTTTACGATTTGGTCATTTGGACTAAAGTTATTAAAATAGGGTTTTCTATTTAAACAAAATTTTTATGTTGTAAATGTGATAAGATTCAATTCATTTATTTGCTTTTCCTAAAAGTCAGGTGCAAATACCTAGTCAAAAAACTTAGTTCTTTCAACACGCAAAATAAATATTTACGTGGAAAATATTTTGACCACTTTTAAATTTGCGCCGCAAATATTTTTCTTGAATACAAAATACAACATTCAACGTAAAAATTTGCGCCGCAAAAATTTGCGCCGTAAAAATTTGCGCCGCAAATTTGTATTGGTATGGACGCGCCTTAAAATGTTTCGAATAAAATATTATTCAAAATTTTTGAAATGCCTCAAAAATTTGAAACTGTGCATACCTATAGTCGAAGTCAAACTAGCTTTTAGTTCGAGTTGCGCTAAGAAACGTCAGGAATACGTCACTGATAATTATATTTTAATTTTACAGCCGACGTTTGTTAATGCATGATAGTCGAGTCAATAAAGCTTTTAACCCGGAAGTCCGCTGGAACAGCTCCGATTTTGATGTGTTTTTTTTTTTAAATTTTGTTTTTTTATATTATTCAAAATCAGAAACCTTTGGGAGGGGGGAAATAAATTTTTATATTGTTTAAACAATTTTTATGCTATTTTTGCAAAAAAAAAATTTTTTCATAAGATATTAATTGCGAACTCGGAATATATTTATGTTATTGTTTTGATATTGTTATCATAAATAATTTTAATTAATACGTCATTATACCAAAAACTTTTAAAAACAATGAATTATAACTTCTTTTATTTGATATATTGACATGACGCAACTATACATGACAAAGATGCAATATATTTTATTAAATATGAAAAATCAATTGTTTTATTATTAACATAAATAAAAAATATCTATAAAAAAATTTTTTTAAATAATTATGCTTACAAGTAATTATATGTGGAAATAGGCTGAAATAGGTTTAAATTAATGTATACAGCAATGTATACAGCAACGCGTGTACGGGTGCCTCCGCACACGGCTGTCGTGGACCCTCTCGCCCCCTAGAGGGCGAGAGTAGTTTGTCGAACGGGCGACTTGCTCTTTCTCTCCTCGCTCGCTCGCAATCGCGAGCCAGCGAAAAAAAATCGAAAAGGGATCTTCGCCTCTCTACGAGACGAATCCCCAAGCTTGAGGGCTGAGTCTCAACAGATCGCAGCGTGGTAACTGCTCTACCGAGTACAACACCCTGCCAGGTACGTAAGTCGTCTACAGACGATTCAGAGTTCCATCATCGAACATAAGTGACCCACGATCGACCGTCAGAGACCGGACGACTTCGCGCGAGAATCCCGCTATCGTCCCGGCGTCCCAATACGGCAATCGGGCTCGTGCGACGGCCGCGCTCGAAGTTGCGACCGCCTAATAAAGTAACGTTTTATCGAGCCTCTCGACTCTAGGAACTCGTAAAAATATCGTTGTCTCCTTTGTCTAGAAAGGATACGGCCTTAGAGGCGTTCAGGCATAATCCAGCGGATGGTAGCCTCGCACCATCGCCCGCTCGAGCGAGTGCGTGAACCAAATGTCCGAACCTGGGGTTCCTCTCGTACTGAGCAGGATTACTATCGCAACGACTAGTCATCAGTATGGTAAAACTAACCTGTCTCACGACGGTCTAAACCCAGCTCACGTTCCCTATAAGCGGGTGAACAATCCGACGCTTGGCGAATTCTGCTTCGCAATGATAGGAAGAGCCGACATCGAAGGATCATTCCATTGCCAGGTAGGGAGTACCCGGGGAGTACCTGAGCAACAAAAGGTCAATTTCTATTGTGCGTAAAATTCTACAACTCAGTCAAGTTTCTAATACAACGTAAAATATTCATATAATACAGGGTGTCCCAACGCTGCGTTATAGTAGAACTGTGGCTTTACTGTAAAATTTAACAAAAAAATTTTAATGCACAACTATAGTTCTCTTAGAGCTTCATCTCTTAAAAATATTTTTAAATATACCGGGTGATCCATTTAAATGCTACAGGCCACACTTGTATTTTTTTAAACGGAACATCCTGTATATTTTTGCATATTCAGATTCCCCTTTCAAAGGCGATTATAGTCATGTGTGGATTAATGGGTCCACCATGGACCTGGGCCAAGATAATGCGCATTTTATACTAAAAACGAGTCAACTTTGCGTGCTTGTTGTGACTTAACGAGTTAGCATTTTTGACCGAGGTTTGAATTAAAATAATGCTAATATCGTCTTTTTTCCTTATTATCTTTCAAAGCGACATACAACGTCAAAATGAGACCATGTGAGTCTCCAACGCAAAATGTCAGTTTTCTTCATTTTTTTAAATGGCACCCCCTATTTTCGATTTCAGGAAAAGAGAGCCCCTTTTCTAAGCTTTCTAATGATATAATATTTTCTAAATCTATTCACTTTTAAAATTCAACTTTTATCCCATTTAAAAAATTTAGAAAAATTACACTTTGCGTTGGAGATCACCACGGCACAATTTTTTCGGTTTTGTCAACTTTGAAAAATATTTTAGAAAGAAGCCGATATTAGAATTATTCTAATGCAAACTGCAGTCAAAAATGTTAATTCGCTACTTTATAGCAGATAAGCAAAGTTGATTTGTATTTTCCTAAAATTCGCAGTATCTTGGCCCAAATCTACGGTAGACCCATTAAACCATACATTACTATAATCGTTCTTGAAAGGGGAATCCAAACATATAAAAATATACAGGGTGTTCCATTTAAAAAAATACAAGTGTGACCTATAGCATTTAAATGGATCACCCGGTATATGTAAAAATATTTTTAAAAGGTGCAGCTCTCAGAGAACTATAGCCATGCATTAAACTTCTTTTGTTAAATTCTAAGGCAAAGTCACAATTCTACGATAACGGAGTGTTGGGACACCCTGTATATGTATATGTTAGACTCAATCCCCGAATTCGCTCAATTGCCGAAATAAACGACCAATCCGAGGATTGAGCAATCGAAAATGATAAATTGCCGAAATGAGTTGTTATTTCGGCAATTGAGCATATAATTTTAATCAGTCTGCGAACTGTGAAAGATGCGTTTGCTCTACAACCGATTATTTAATCTTTTCGGCAATTGAGCAACTGAAAAATCTCCTTTTGCAGGTTGTTCAATTTTTAATTGCTCGGATAGATGCAAATTGCAAGACATACGAATAATGATAGCTAAAATAGGCAAGTATCTTGTAACTATTAGCGCGATACGATAGCTAGCGCTAAGCTACTTACCCTTTATTCTTCTCCTACCAATTTTTAAACATTTGTCGGAGAGCGATAGAGAGCAGGTAAGTAGCGTTAGAGTATCTTTAGTTATCTATCTATCTAATAGTTACAGGATTCCAGTCATGAACAGATACACCAAAAATGGCTTCGTAAGAACTTCTTTGTATACTTTTATGAAGAGATCGGTTTTTCTTTAACTGCACAAATCTTAAGCTTTTCGCCTATTTTGTTGTGTTGCTATCTTTCATCCAGAAAATATCAATAACATTCTGGTTTCCACTCTCCAGCGATCCTTGACTTTGGGAATGGCGCGGTTTGCCGTGAACTACTTTAGCATTGAGAATTTCTAAGACATTCTTGATTACAGTATTAGCAAATTCTTTTCCTCTATCGCTATGAAGAAGACATGGAGCATCAACAATGATAAATATGCCCATTAAATTATAATCAACCTTTTCGACTGTCTTAGTTTTTATTGGTCTGAGAAACAGGAACTTGGTAAAACGATCCTCATAATTTATTATGAATTTCTCTTTTTTCTTGACCCGTTTATCCCCAGTGTCCTGGTGGGTTTTTCTAAAATTCCAATATAAACGGTCATAGCTTATAATTATGCTTGCTCACACTGCAGTGTGATGATTTCTAATACACTCAATCTCAGAACTGTGCAAATTGTACTAATTGATCACCGAAATATTATAAGAATCGGGAATCGTGCAACAGCATCTTACACAGTTCGCGAGTTGATTAAAATTTTGTGTTCAGTTTACGAAATAACAACTTAATTCGGCGATTGAGCATTTTCGATTACTCAATTCTAGGACTGCTCATTTATTTCGGCAATTGAGCGAATTCGGAGATTGAGTGTAACATATATAATAATATATACCTATAATATATGAAGTAACTTACATTGATATATCTAAATATAACGTAAGTCCTCAATGCATTCGTATTGTTGACCAACACATCGTATTTTTAGGGTTTGAATATTAAATTATTATTAAAAGCCTTATTTTACTATTTTTTATATTAACATTAACATAAAAACAATTTTTCCTGGAAAAATAGCGATAAAACTGATTTTTTAATGAAAATGTTGTAAATATTGTTTAAACAATATAAAAATTTATTTCCCCCCTCCCAGAGGTTTCTGATTTTAAATAATATAAAAAAACAAAATTAAAAAAAAAAAATTATCAAAATCGAAGCTTTTCCAGCGGACTTCCGGGTTTTGCCTATTTTATGTCTTTATTTACTCGACTATGATATCTTCTTTCAAATGCCACTATTAAACTGAAATAAATATATCTGACTACTTCAGTTTTCCATTTATAACAAAATTTCCACCCAAAAGCTAAGGTGACTACTAGTAGGTATAGTTTGTCCGTTTTTTAACGTGAAGTTGCCTTCTTGATTCTAATTATCTCATTAGCACCCTACTGTGTTGGGTAGCAATAAAAGATGAGTAAAAGCTTCCAGAGAAAGGTAAAAATAAACTTTGTATAGGTAGCAGTTGCAGGTATAAACCCTCGTATAAACTCTTAATGTGCAAAATAATTAATTTTTTTATCTTTTTAAATTTCTTTTACAGGAAGCATTAACAGGGTTTATATACCTGCTTTTGCCATAGAGGTTTATTTTTACGTTTTTCTCGAAGATTTTACTCATATTTTATTGGTACCTAACACAGTAGGGTGCTAATGAGATAACAAGGATCAAGAAGGGAACTTCACGTTAAAAAAACGGACTAACTATATATCTGGTTTTCGAAATACAAAAGGATAATCATTCATGACTTCATGAGTGTTTCATGATCAAGGGTAATTCATGACGCACGAAGAAATACATTGTAATATTTACTAAAAAACAATTATCAAAATTAATTAATTTTAAACAATTTTTAATTTTCAAATGTTGATCTTAATTGTTAATACTATACATAACAAACGCTTTTTCAATTTTCGCCATTTAAAGAATTGCTATATCAGAACATGATCTGAAAGTTTCTTGAGGTCCACATCCAATTGCACCTTTACCGTTATCACATGTACCCCAGCTATTACCTAAAAATATTAGTTAAAAACATTTTGAGTTGTTTCCTTAATTTATTTAAATGTACCTGCTTTGTAATGCCATCTTAAAACGCAGTGTTTGCATGTAAGATTTGGAGGTAATAGTACTTGGTTGTGGAAATTGCTTATACCTGAATGAACTGCAAATTCTTCCGAACCGTCTACAAATAATAAATCCTCAAAACAATCGTCTGTTTCTGGTCTTGATGAATCTTCTATAGGACAAACGCTGAAATAAAAATGTATTTCAAAAATTGTGCTTTGAACGCCTACAATACAGGCAACCCATCGTACACAAATTAACATTTAATTTGCTTAAAAGTTGTCCCTAATGGGGCATAATTTAAAAAATATATTGCTTAAAAAAAGCCAATAATTTATGCTTGTACAGTTGAGAAAGTCCGACAGAGCACAAGCGATTAGCCAAAAATTGAGATTGGAAATAATTCCATATAAGGTTATTCTTGTACCTATATCTTTGTATTTCATCTCAGACGAAATTTTAAAAACACTTGCTTTTTTATCTTGGCTCGAGAACTTTATTTTTGTCATTAAATTAGGCACGTATTATTTTGATGATTGAAGTTGACTTCTGTGAGATCATTTTGATTGATGTGAGTGATTGAACTGATAAAAAACACGATGGATTAAAAATTAGTAATCCTGCTCTTAACTGATTGTTTTGGGGTAGGTAGCCTCTAGATTACGTTAATCAATGATTCAGTAAAGTATTGGAAAAATCCAATACGTAGATTCTCTTATCGCACACTTCTCAATAACTCATGACATTATGAGTTTTCAAAGAGACAAACTTAGGCATTTTCAAAATCTCCAATCGACTTACCTATAACTGAACCATCCTTTGTGATTAGCTGTTAGTAAAATATCAATGCCTATAGCACTTCCTTGTTTGTATGTAGCAACTACATGCCCTAAACCAAATTGTCCAGTATTTTCATTCTTTCTTGGAATTGGATCTCCATAATTATCTCCACAAACACCACACTTGCCGTCGTGAACATTCCATTGAACCTTGAAAAGATAAATTCTAATAAAATTGAGCAATTTTCAATAAACTGGAGTACACAAATTGCCTCATCCATTAGATAATTGTTTGTTAATGCTAATCGTACTTTGTACGCATCCAATAACTATTTTTGGATTTTGTCATATTTTGTTTGAAAAAGTGTGCTCAAATGGAGTGTTTGTAATTGATGATGTCAACTTATCTAATAATAATATTTTTTCAGAAACCTAAAAGAATTTATGGAGATGTGAGTCATGGATGGATTTACGATGGTAGTCTTAGAACATCCTACAAACCTAGCAAAATCTTTGAACATAAATAAAAAGGTCTAAGGGCCAGTAAACTTACTTTCTAGGTTCCAATAGGTACTATTTAAATGTGGAGAGGGTATAGTCCAAAGAGCGTCTAAAAACTGAAACAAGCGAGTTCGAACTGGATGCACTAAAATTTGAAATCTGTGACACACTGACTACACAAAACGATATTTTATGCATGAAATCCAAAAACGATGATTAAGAAGAAGAACTGTGAAACGTGCGTGCAACAGTGGAAGTAAAATATACCTAGTCTAGTTCAATTAATAATGGAAGACCTCATTTGCATCCCTTCTTTCCGAGTTCGCTAGTATTGATATTAAAATCCCATTGTATGATGGTAAAGAGGCTATAATATGGATTTGTTTTATTGTTTTTGTTTATAATCGGTCGTTTCTAAAGTGAGACTTCCTGCATGTTTTTTAATTACCTATCTTGGGAAATTTTTTGAATTATCTTTAAGAGCTCTTATAGACTAAGAGCACATAATTGAAAAAACGAGGTGATATTACAAAGAATGCAGCTCGTGATGGCAAGCTATTTGAGTGCCACAGTAAAAGAAAATTCGGTTGGGGACATCTGGCGTTATAAGTTTCAGGGTCCTTCAAGGAAATTGTTAAAGAACGAAAAAAGTATGAAAAGATTACAGTATTCGGACAGCCACTTTGCCATTCTTTCGTTCTTACAAAAGAGAATCGGTATAAAAATGACTAAGGATTCTCTCCAATCATCCAATGGCTTTGAAGCAAGGCAGACGATCCATAAACAGTATTTGAGGTGCCTATTGACAATGTAACTATTTTCTACATAAAAAGTAAGATTTTACTTTGTCATCCCTCTTAGGTGGCTTTCCCACCCCCTCACAAATTCAAAGTCTTGAACTCTAAAACCAATGCCTGATGGCGCCACCCGGATTTTCTTGTTTGATGACACCTAAGTTTATAGCTTGTTCCCAAGAGGTGAACCCAAATACTATCACCTCGACTTTTCTGTTATAGGTCAATAATCTATTAAATTTCGATTTCCTGTTTTCAAAGGGACACTTCTGGAATCGATAAAGATATTTTTCTGTGTCACCGATATCTCTGAACTTCTTAACAACATTGGAAAAGTCTCTAGATTTTTTTTTCTCAAAAAAAAAATTTCGAAATTCAAATACTGTCACAAATGGTCTAATGGTGCAGTTCAAAGAAAACCCCATTCTATGAGAAGAAATTTAAAAAAATGGAATCGTCTTTGCCCTCTTCGTATACCACATATCCGCACTATCAAAAATATCTACTTACACCAAATCCTCCGCAGAAGTTTTCATTATCGTTGTAATTAATTGGAAAAGATTTATTGAATCTCCACAGAGAACTTCTATTTGGTGGATCCAGCATCATTCCGTGTCCGTAAATTTCGCAAACGACAAACGCCAACGTCAACACCAAAACGACCCCTTTCACAAAATTCGTCATTTTTTCTTCGTTTTTTGTAATCAAACTTGCTTTCAATTTTACTTAAATAAATACAATACCGGAAAAATTGGAATTTTCGCACCTTTTATATTGAATTTTATCTTAAAAGATAGCAAAAACTTGTAAAAAAAGATTAGCAATGTCTAATTGTTTTTTTTAACAAATTATCAACTTATTACGAACATAATCTAATCGCGTCTTATTGTTTTAATAATTATTAGAATTCAGATAAAATTTTTTTTTTCAAAAATCAAGTAAAACTGAAACGTCTTAATTTGTTTGCTCTAGGTATATACAATAAAGCCCTGGTAATACGTATATGGGGGCTATAACAAAAAATGTTAAGCCAATTTAATACAATAGCGTCAAGCTTTATTTATTGGAACATCAAAGTTTCTCACTGTCATGATGGTGAACATAAAAGACGAAATACAAATTCTTGATACAAAATAATATACAATTCCAAATAAATCCCTTTAAAACCTTGTGGAATCTAGAGGCGATGGAAAAGGTCAATTTCCATCACCACAGTCTACGTCTACTTCGCTGGTCCGCTCTTGGACCCCAGCAGCTCAAAATTCGCTTGATATTCCATTCTACAAATCATAGCAGATCAATATCCACTGTTAAATTTTCTTACAGAGAACCCGCCTCTTATTCAGCTCTGTGAAGAAGCTTTACACAGATGATATTAACTTAAAGTAGTTTAAGCTTTTTCAGATGACGTTAAAGCCTCTAATATGACTTTAGCCCTTTAATAAAATTCTAGCAGATAGCAGATCAATATAATGCTGCTAAATATTCTTAGCGAATCCTTGTCTCTTATTAAGCCATATACGAAGAAGTTTCAAACATGTGGTATAAGCTTACAGTAGCTTTAAAAGTCTCTAATGGTAGGGGAAGATGGGGCAGAGAGGACCGGTGAGGCGAAGGGGACCTCCCCGATTAGTTTAAAACCAGGTGCTTCATCTATAAGTTAACAGCCAAAATGCATAATTTACACATTTTGTAGTATACATAGCAATTCAAATAGTTGTGTTGTAAACAATCTTAGTCTGTACAAGATAAATTCAAAATTTACGGGAAGTGATCTAATTTTTCAATTACGTTAGTTTGTTGTTATTTTTAATATGAAACGTGGTTAATGATAGCTCATCGTCATAAGTTATTGTTAAGATACTAGTTTAACATATTCAAGTGAAAAGTTTGACCTAACCTATAATCTTTAGCTTATGAACCTCCAAACAAAGAAAAGCGCGCCAATGGGGTACAGAGGTCCGCTTGATTCAATATGTGTTTTATATGGTATATCAGCATCTGTAGTTGTGTGTCTTCGTTTATTTTATTTACGAGGGAAAAAATGAATTCACTGTATAAAAGCGTGTCCAGTAGGGTCTTTTGGATATTTTAATGGTACTGGATAGATGGACAATGCCTATTTTATAAAATCCTTAGATCTTTTATTCAACACACTAAAATGAATAGTTTCTTGTAATTTCTCTTTTTAAAAACTTGTCTTAAGTTGTTATTATTTTGTCACAACTATAACATGATGAAATAAACTGATAAAAACAATATCACAATCATTTATTCGATTGGCAAATAATGGTCCTCTTTACCTCACTTGCCGGTCCTCTTGGCCCCCATGTACGAGGCGAAGAGGACCACAGGTAATCGCTCTTTTATCTTTAATTACAGCGAGTTGCAGTAGCAGTTAAGAAACAATATTTTACTTATGTTTCAGGTACATATGTACCTAGGTGATTTAAGTATTAGTTTCCCATTTATTGAATAAGGAAAAGAGAAATTGATAAAAAAGGCTTACTATGTCCTCTGTGCCCCATGTTCCCCTATTAAAGCTTAAACATTCTTTAGCCCTTTAACGAAATTCAATAAATCATAGCCGATCAATATTTTCTTACAGAGAACCCGCCTCTTATTCAGCTCTGTAAAGAAGCTTTAAGCAGATGATATTAACTTAAAGTAGTTTAAGCTACTTCAGATGACGTTAAAGCCTCTAATATGACTTTAGCCCTTTAATAAAATTCTAGCAGATTAGCAGATTAATACAATGTTGCTAAATCTTCTTAGCGAATCCTTGTCTCTTATTACGCCATATACGAAGAAGTTTTAAACAGGTGATAGCTTTAAAAGTCTCTGATGGTGTTAAAACCTCCCACATACTTTAGGCCTTTAATGGAATTTTACATAGCAGATGTATATCTGCTACTATTAGGAATAATCTTCTTACAGAATGCTCAACTTTTATTAAGCCCTAATGATGAAATAAGCTTTAAACAAATGATAGCTTTAGCTCTTTAATGATATTGGACAAATCATGGCGTATCAATCTACTATTAAATCTTCTTCCAATAATCTGAAGTTACACCTTAATGTTACTGCAGAAGGTTAAAGCTTTACCCATCCTTACAAAAGCTCCAACTTTATTGTCACTGACTCTTTAAGACATTTTATAACGTCAAAGTGGAGGCTCATTCATTTCTATAAGTCGTAAATTTTAAAAGATAAAAACCAATTATTTTTGGATAGCCTCTTGAAGAGTATTAAAGCTGCTCATCTAGGTTTAAAAACAATAAATTGAAGAGTATCTAGCACTTTTTTGCGCGTTAATTAAATAGAACTTAATTATTATTGTATATAAACATAATCTTATAGTAAACATTGATTATTTATAATCCCTTTTTGCCAACAGTAAATTAATATAATTGTTCCTTTATTTTATCTCTTATGTTATTTATTAGTATTTCATTGGAATTTTAATCCCTTAATCGTTTACAAATACTTTCACTTTATAAGTATCACGTTTTTTTTCAAATGTAAACACAATTGGGATCACTGATATTGGGGCCTTGTGTCTTGAGAGGAGTAAATACACGTAAATGTAATACAATTGAGTGTAATATTGTTATTATGCAACTAAATAGTTTTCCTGCTAACTCGCTACGCTTGCTCATCCGCCAATCACAATCCCGTCACACAAAACAATACTTTCTCTCCTAATAAAACAATATAATACTACTTATAGGGGAACATGGGGCACAGAGGACATAGTAAGCCTTTTTTATCAATTTCTCTTTTTCTTATTCAATTAATGGGAAACTAATACTTGAATCATCTAGGTACATATGTACCTGAAACATAAGTAAAATATTGTTTCTTAACTGCTACTGCAAATCGCTGGAATTAAAGATAAAAGAGCGATTACCTCTGGTTCTCTTCGCCCCGTACATGGGGGCGAAGAGGACCGGCAAGTGGGGTAAAGAGCACCATTATTTGCCAATTGAATAAATGATTGTAATATTGTTTTTATCAGTTTATTTCATCAATGTTATAATTTTGACAAAATAATAACAACTTAAGATAAGTTTTTAAAAAGAGAAATTACAAAAAAGTATTCATTTTAGTGTGTTGAATAAAATGATCTAAGTATTTTATAAAATATGCATTGTCCATCTATCCATCAGTACCATTAAAATATCCAAAAGACCCTACTGGACACGCTTTTATACAGTGAATTCATTTTTTCCCTCGTAAATAAAATAAACGAAGACACACAACTACAGATGCTGATATACCATATAAAACACATATTGAATCAAGCGGACCTCTGTACCCCATTGGCGCGCTTTTCTTTGTTTGGAGGTTCATAAGCTAAAGATTATAGGTTAGGTCAAACTTTTCACTTGAATATGTTAAACTAGTATCTTAACAATAACTTATGACGATGAGCTATCATTAACCACGTTTCATATTAAAGATAACAACAAGCTAACGTAATTAAAAAATTAGATCACTTCCCGTAAATTTTGAATTTATCTTGTACAGACTAAAATTGTTTACAACACAACTATTTGAATTGCTAGGTATACTACAAAATGTGTAAATTATGCATTTTGGCTGTTAACTTATAGATGAAGCACCTGGTTTTAAACTAATCGGGGATGTCCCCTTCGCCTCACCGGTCCTCTCTGCCCCAGCTTCCCCTACCTACGTAATGAAATATAACTGATGATTAATATTTAATGTATTTAGTATTTTGTTCTGAATAATTGAATCTATCAATGCTATAAATCGTTTTCTTTTAACGATCTACTGGGTAAAATAAAAATGGTAACACATAATAAGTTAAATTGTAAGTATTTTTTTGAAAGCTTTTAAAATCCACTCGAGATATCATCGGGTATAACATAACTATTCAATTTAAAAGCAAACGTAGGTACTTAATACTTAGGTGTCGTAAATGTTCTGAAGTTCAGTAGATACCTACAGATAGAAAAAAAATTACAAGCCTATCCTGGCAGATACCCAGGGCTGACTTAACCATGAAACGCATGAAGCGCGTTTTTCAGGACCCAGTGTTGTGGAGGAACCGGCAAAAAAGTAACATAGCAAAAGAAATTTAATGCTCTACAACTTTTTTTCTGAAGACTTTTACTGTAAAATGAAGGGCTAAGGTGTCAGAGGCAAAAGTTTTACGAAGAACGCGAGGCATTTTTTTTCATACATTAACGATTTTTGTAAGCGGGTATCTCAAAAATATAAGGAATATAAAAAGATGGATACAAAGCAATCTTGTAAGAAATTTAATAAGCCTTCATTTTGCAAAGAGTAATTTTTTCCCTAGGATACACCGTTTTCGAGATATAAGCGAAAACTCAAAAAATGGGACCTTTTCACTTCTCTCTCCTTTAGCTAGAACCAGAGTCTTTTTTCTTTTAGTATTTTTACCTTCTAACTAATCCAAACACATTCATAAAATAAAATTCCACCATCTTTCATGTGCTCTATAACATCTTCGTTAACTAGAACTGCAGTGTATTTTTGTAGGAGCCCGAAAATAATTAATCAAAGTTCGTTGATCCGTCCCTGCAGATACATAAACATAATTGTTTTTGTTTTATTAATATTTAATTACCTTTTTGTTGATTAATACTAATATAACTTATTATGTACATATTATTATTGATTGGGATTGCACAACATGTCGTTTTCATTTCGCAGTATTGTGAAAAATGGCGATTTTCAATTAAATTTAAATACGTATAAAAAATATTTAATTCATAATAATACAAAATAAATAATTTAATTGATAAAAAGTATGTTACAATTAAAGTTCTAATTAAACAAAAATAATACAATCTGTTACTTTTTTTGAATTTACCGCTTAAAATTATCGAATCAGGTAAAAGTATCGTTGGTCCCTCTAGTGCAGAAAGTTGAAACTCGAATAAATAGAGTGCATCTGCGTGGCAGTAACTCAACCTTCATTCTCTTTGCAGCGAGAACGCCATCGCTGGCGTTGTATAATTTAGTGCTGTGTTTAAAATCTTAAAACATCCAAGATGGTAAGTGTGTTTTTAACTCATCTTTTATTTAAATCATTTATTCTGTGGGTTCTTTAATCGACGATGACTTTATTTTAACACTAAAATGTAAAGAATACGAATAACGGCCTATGTTGCACAACAGTATGAAACCGACGAGGTCGCACCGTCCAAATATTTTTTTTTACTTAATTTATCAAATTACCCTTATGTCGAATTGAGGTTTTGTTTGCTTAAGGTTTTAGTGTTAAATTAGTAAATACTTCTCATCCTTTTTGATTAAAATGGTGAGTGAACACGCCGAACGGTCCACGTTGTTGTATTCTTTTTGTTTTGTGTTATTTTCCTACTCAAAGATCCGTAGTCAGTTTTGAGAACGTTCGTTTACACGACAGAATTCAAAAGTGCCAAAATTAATTAAACCAACGTTCCCATATGTTTTTGAAAAAAGTGAGGTTATGTGTATAACTTACTATGTGTTCTTTTGTAGGTGAACTTTACAGTAGACGAAATTCGTGGCATGATGGACAAAAAGCGGAATATCCGTAATATGTCCGTTATTGCTCACGTCGATCATGGCAAATCTACACTAACGGATTCGCTCGTATCAAAAGCAGGTATTATCGCTGGTGCTAAAGCTGGAGAAACTCGCTTCACCGACACACGTAAAGATGAACAAGAACGTTGTATTACAATTAAATCGACGTAAGTTGCAAGTTTTTGTGTTTGAAAGATTAATAATTAGTTCATTTTAGTGCTATTTCCATGTATTTTGAATTGGACGATAAAGATTTGGTATTCATCACCAATCCTGATCAACGTGAGAAAGAAATTAAAGGATTTTTAATCAATTTAATTGACTCTCCCGGACACGTTGACTTTTCTTCTGAAGTAACTGCAGCTCTTCGTGTCACTGACGGTGCTCTTGTAGTAGTAGATTGTGTTTCTGGTGTTTGTGTACAAACTGAAACTGTACTTCGTCAAGCTATCGCTGAACGTATTAAGCCTATTTTGTTCATGAACAAGATGGATCGTGCACTCCTCGAGTTGCAATTGGAAGCCGAAGATTTATATCAAACTTTCCAACGTATTGTTGAAAATGTTAACGTAATCATTGCCACTTACTCTGACGACAGTGGTCCTATGGGTGAAGTACGAGTAAGTATCGACTATCAAATTCATTTTTTTGTAACTCGAGCCAATAAAGTTTTTAATGTAATTATGTTGTTACATTGCAATCCAATTGGCTCAGAAAAATTGTCGTCGTTTGCCCCATACTGGATTATTAATGTCCCGTATGGTTTCCCAATTGAACGAAACATTTTTTACAATTTATAAAAGCTCGATGTTAATTAGTTGCGTATTTTAGGTAGATCCAAGCAAAGGTTCTGTAGGTTTTGGCTCTGGTTTACACGGTTGGGCTTTCACTCTTAAACAATTTGCCGAGATGTACTCAGAAAAATTCAAGATCGATGTTGTTAAGCTAATGAACCGTCTTTGGGGTGAAAATTTCTTCAATGCAAAAACAAAGAAGTGGGCCAAACAAAAGGAATCTGACAACAAACGTTCCTTCTGTATGTACGTCTTAGATCCCATTTACAAGATCTTCGACTGCATTATGAATTACAAGTAAGCATGAACCAATTTGTGAATTGTTACTTTATTGACGAGTTTTTGTGATTTGCAGAAAAGAAGAAACTGAACAATTATTGACCAAATTGGGAGTAACGTTGAAACATGAAGACAAAGAAAAAGACGGTAAAGCTCTTTTGAAAGTTGTTATGCGAACATGGTTGCCAGCCGGTGAAGCTTTACTTCAGATGATTGCCATCCATCTTCCTTCACCTGTAGTAGCTCAAAAATACCGTATGGAAATGTTGTACGAAGGACCACACGATGATGAAGCAGCTATTGCTGTTAAAAACTGCGATCCTAACGGTCCTCTTATGATGTACATATCTAAAATGGTACCAACATCCGATAAGGGTCGTTTCTACGCTTTCGGTCGTGTATTTTCAGGAAAAGTTGCAACAGGTCAAAAAGCGCGCATTATGGGACCTAATTACACACCCGGCAAGAAAGAGGATTTATACGAAAAGGCCATTCAAAGAACTATTCTTATGATGGGTCGTTATGTAGAAGCCATCGAAGATGTACCATCTGGAAACATTTGTGGTTTAGTCGGTGTCGATCAATTCTTAGTTAAAACCGGTACCATTACCACTTTCAAAGAAGCCCACAACATGAAAGTCATGAAGTTCAGTGTATCACCTGTAGTGCGTGTTGCTGTAGAACCTAAGAACCCAGCCGATTTGCCCAAACTTGTAGAAGGTTTGAAACGTTTAGCAAAATCTGATCCTATGGTTCAATGTATCATCGAAGAATCTGGCGAACACATCATCGCCGGTGCCGGTGAATTGCATTTGGAAATTTGTTTGAAGGAT
Organism: Malthinus seriepunctatus; assembly: GCA_963924605.1. Lineage (NCBI taxonomy): Eukaryota > Metazoa > Arthropoda > Insecta > Coleoptera > Cantharidae > Malthinus > Malthinus seriepunctatus. The sequence continues at coordinate 131,667,360 of OZ004600.1, forward strand.
TTAGAAGAAGATCATGCTTGTATTCCAATCAAGAAGTCCGATCCCGTCGTATCTTACCGTGAAAGTGTAAGTGAAGAATCCAATCAAATGTGTCTTTCGAAATCGCCAAACAAGCACAACAGATTGTTCATGAAAGCTTGTCCCATGCCCGACGGACTTGCCGAAGATATCGATAACGGAGATGTCAACCCACGTGACGATTTCAAGTCTCGTGCCCGTTATTTGGGCGAGAAATACGATTACGACGTAACTGAAGCACGTAAAATCTGGTGTTTCGGTCCTGATGGATCCGGTCCTAATTTATTGGTAGATTGTACTAAGGGAGTACAATATTTGAATGAAATTAAGGACTCCGTTGTTGCCGGTTTTCAATGGGCTTCTAAAGAAGGTGTGCTTGCTGAAGAAAATTTACGTGGTGTACGTTTCAACATTTACGACGTAACTCTTCATGCTGACGCCATTCATAGAGGTGGTGGACAAATTATTCCAACAACTCGTCGTTGCTTGTATGCCTGTCTCCTTACTGCCGCTCCAAGAATTATGGAACCTGTTTACCTTTGTGAAATCCAGGTAATTATTGCATTTTTAAAGCTTGTAATAGTTTTCTAATTAACTTGTGTATTTGCAGTGCCCAGAAGTAGCAGTTGGTGGTATCTACGGTGTATTGAATAGAAGACGTGGTCACGTATTTGAAGAATCACAAGTTACAGGCACACCCATGTTCGTCGTTAAGGCTCATTTACCAGTAAACGAATCGTTCGGTTTTACCGCCGATTTACGTTCCAACACCGGTGGACAAGCTTTCCCACAATGTGTGTTTGATCATTGGCAGATGTTCCCAGGTGATCCACTCGAACCTGGCTCCAGACCATATGTGATTGTTCAAGTAAGTTTCGTTTTAAATTAAATTTTTTTAAAAAGCCACCCTTAATCAGCTACTTGATCATGGTTTTGTTTGCATGGTTATTTGCTAAGGAGTGGTAGAACAATGATGTCAAGTTTAGGTTGAAATTATTTTAAAGTGTTTTAACCCGAAGTTTCATCTCACATTAATTTTTATAAGTTTAAGCTTGTAATTTGAAAATGATCGAGGACTGCTCTAATGGTTCTTGTTGTTATTTTCAGGATATCAGAAAACGAAAGGGTCTCAAGGAAGGTCTACCCGATCTTACTCAATACTTGGATAAATTGTAAATGAGGCAATTTTAGGAACTGTACAAAATATTTAAACAAATAAGTTGTTTTTTTTTAACTTAAGATATATAAGTTTTTTTCTTTTTTTTATATATATTGTACAAGACTGGAATTAATTGGTCAAAACGTAAATTTGTTTTTAATCGGTAGCAAAAAAAATCTGTAACTTTGGTTAACATCCCAAGTGCTTTGTACAGTAATTCCATACCAAGTAAAAAAAATACACAAATATTGGGTTTGTTTTATTGCATTTTACATTAAAGGTTTTCATTATTAGTAAATATTGTCTTTTAAATTAAATTATTATAATTATACAGAGTTGTGTTACTCATTATTTTTTATTAAAAATAAAAATAGTTGTACGTACAGTTGCTGTATTTTATTTTTCAAAATTGTACATTTTGTTAAAAGGTGAGATTTTTGTAAATGTTAAAGTTTGTATTCTAATCTTGGTATGATTCTAGGTGATACAAGTGGGGGAGCATAACACTGATGTAAGTCTTTAATTATTAACTTAAAATATTTCTTTGAGATAATAAAAAAATATGCTATTTAAATATTGTTTTCTTTTCTCACGAGATTGCTCGATTACTTACCCCACCTAATTAAGCCGTCACTTTTTTGTATACTTTAAAAAGAGTGTGTGCTCATGGTGGGTACAACAATTAAGTCTTGTGTAAGGTAATTTAGATTTTGATGTAAATTTACCTAAGGGATATGATTGAAACATTTTTTTAAATTATTACTTTTTTGAGATTTCGACTTTGAAAAAGTATTTTTAGTTTGTTTTTCAAAAGGTAACAAATTGTTTCTTGTTACAGCTAATATTAACAGAAATATAAACAAAACTCTTGTCAAAGTGCCTTAAAGCTAGTGGGAAGAAGCCTTTTCAATGATTTTGTCCATTGAGCTTCAAATGACCATGGTGAGTTTTTGACCAACTTTAATTTCATAACTGGAGAAATTTTTCACTATTTTAAAAGATAAAATTCCTGTTTTAGACCAATCTGATTTGGTTTATTCAATTAATTGTAATGCTATACATTGGTCAAACTAAACAAAACTTAAAAAATTGTATAAACCAACATAAATATTCTATAAAACGCAAAATTATTAATCCAAATCATCCAAACACTGCTTTAAGCGACCATGCTATAGACAATTTTCATACTTTTAATTTTAAGAATCCCAAAATTTTACAAAAGGAAGTCGATTTAAAAAAAGAATATATTTAGAAATGTTAGAAATCATAATTCAATTAATTATCGAACTGATATAGAAAATCTAAGTTCTACATATATTTTAAAGCTTAATTCTCAGCTATCCGAAACCGTCGTATACGACGATACGAAAGTTTTCCTATTGGTGGAATTTTGAAATTGGAAAGTGGAATTTCGAAATTCCACCAATAGGAAAACTTTCGTATCGTCGTATGCGACGGTTTCGGATAGCTGAGAATTAAGCTTAAGAACTTTTTTCTAAATTTCCAAGTAGGTAGAACTACTACACCTATTTTGATCCAAATTAATTAAAAAAATTTTTCTTTTAAATCATTTAGAATGGGGAATTACCAATGTATAGAGCAAGTAAAGGCGACTAATTCTGTTTTTTTAATTTTTCTATAACTCGTAAATTAAACTCAAAAATAATTCTGAAAAGTGCTTGTATGGAAAATCGTCGTTTTTATTCATGTTGCAACTGCGCCTATAAAGCGAGTGAGATATAATACAATCGAAAGTAGTTAGACAGAGATAGGCAATATGGTAGTTTGTTTTCAAAAATGTAATTCAGAGATGTGTGAAATCGAATTTTGTTATTTTTTTATTCAAGTTGTCAGAAAACTGACGGAAGTCATAACATAGGTTATGATTTTTCCGACAGTTTTCCACTGGTTTTTTGAATTTGATTATAAAGAGACATGTAAAACAGCATTTTAACTTTTTCCAATCCAAGAAAAAGTTACTATAATCGAGATAAAAAATAAAATTTTTTTTTTATTAAAGTTCTCGACGTTTTGAGTTACCCTGATTCCAAAAATCGAAAAAAAAAATTAATTTTTTGAACCAAAATGTCTGGATGTATGTATGTCTGTAACTGTGGAGCAAAAACTACTAAACCGAATTTGATGAAATTTGATTTTAGTCACTTTAAAATTATTTCATAGGCAAACTAAGCTTTTGTAAGATATCTATACAGGGTGTCTAAAAATAAGGTGGTTATTTTGGGCGCATATTTGTAAATTGAGCCAAATTCAATTTTACTTGGCTATAAGATAGTACATGTGACCCCCAATTGAAAAAAAAAAATTTTATTTAAAATGGCGACCAATAGAACGATTGTCCCATTTTGTGGTTTTTCCCTTATAACTTTGCCCGTAATTATTATTATAAAAATTTCAAAATGACATTGTACAACCAAAATATAGGGCTTTCGTAATAAACAAGTCGATTTTCAAAATTGTTTTAAAATTGCCTACCTTTAAGGGGCTCAAGTAGGTCAAAATTTTGATATCGATTTTCTCAAAAACTGGTCTGAACATTTTTTTAATTTTTTGATATGTTATAGACAAAGTAATTATATATCTAACTTTAAATTTTTAAAGACTTGTATGATGCGGATTCGGAGTTATGATTTTTTGAATGTCAAAATTTCAATAATCTCTAATTTGTAATAAAAATAAAAACTTGAAATTGGATATTTATATCAATCCCAGGAATATCTATTATTTGACACTATTTTCGGTTAAGAAAACGCTTCCGGTTAAACCGGAAATTACAAAAATATTTAAATTTTTGGAAACACCCTGTATATTTTGAAAGCTCGTAAAATTAGCTGTTACGCGATACTAAACACTTATATTTTGACTTCCGGTTTAACCGGAAATGGAATCAAAATTCTTAATTTAAATACAACACTGTATATTTTTTAATATGTTCAAAGCTCGTAAATTTAGCTTTCTGAAGATATAATAAGTACAGTGAAAGTCGGATATAACGACGGCGAAGGGACCGACTAAAAAGGGTCGTTATACCCGGTCGTCGTTATATCAAAACTTACCCATTTTTATTCTCAAAAATTCTTTATTAATAAAGCACCATGAAATAGACATAACATTTCTTTTTCTCGACGTCATTTTTTCCGTCCGCGCGGGATGATTTCCAGAAAATTATTTGCAGCCGTAGATTGCAAATATCACCAGGTGAGACCGAAAACCACGTGCTAGTCTTAAAATTACCCCGTCACGTCGTTATACCCGGCCCGCCAAACCAAAAATTTTCGCTTTTTTGCGGACGTTAAAAGCGACTTCGTCGCTGTAGCCGGTCTACCGGCGTCTCTATATCCGAATTTTTGTACATTGAGTTAAATACAAATCCAACCAAACTTTCAAATCCCCGTCGCAATATGCGACTTGTTGTTATAAGCGACGTCGTTATTCGCGACTTTCACTGTATAAGGCGGCTGTCAGACAGACGTTTTACAGCGACCGTCATAGACCGACCAAAATTTTAAAGACGCGGTTTTTAATATCATTAGCCACACAGCATCGACAGTCATTTATAATTCGGTAATAGCATTGACTATAAAGAGTCAGTATCGCCAATCGCTGACGATTGACTGTCTGTCGTACAGTCGCCTAATAATATTCAAAACCATGTGTCTAAAATTATGGTCGGTCTATGACGGTCGCTGAAAAACGTCTGTCTGACAGCCGCCTAATAGTTTGATTAGGAGTAAAAATGTCACTTTTTTTACTACTCTTACTACTTTTTTTACTCGTCACTACTGACGAGCCAAAAAAAGTATTTTTACTCCGTATTAAACATTTAATTTTTTCTTCAAACGTAAAACTTTGAAAAACCAAAAATAAAAATTTTTAAAGTGTCGCCATCTCTTGAAAATTATGTGGAGTTCAATTGTCAAATATTTTTAAAAATTAACTTTAACTTGTAAAAAGAAGCTAATTATTAAACGCAACGAATAAATTATAACAGAAAATTTATAAAAACATTACTTTTAACTTTTTACATTATAAATGCTTAGAAATGTCATTTTACGTTACAATTTGTTAATATTTTGGGTTAGAATTTACTTATACCTCCTAGGAGGTAAAAGTTCACTTTTGCCTCTTAGGATGTAAAAGTAGAACTTTAACCTTACTTGTTCAGTAACAAAATGTCAACTTTTTTTGACGTTTGAAGAAAAATTTTTTTATATATAATTCATTTTCTGAAGAAGCTAATAAATTAGCGAAACGTTATAATAAATAAATACATAAATAGAAGCTTATAATTTCTCCAAAGAAAGTAACAAATTAAAAATCAAGCTAATAATTAAGAAAAATTAATTTCATAATGTTCCTTTTACATGATGAGAACTTTGATCATTTTTTCTGTACTTGAAGTAATTTAAAATTACGATGTTGTTGTTTAGCCAAAAGGATTCTGAAGTTTCTTATTTTCTTTAAAAGTGCTTGTTTAAGCAATTTAAAATTAATTGGTCTTTTATAATTACAGGAGAGAAGCCATTTCAATGATTTCGACTCTCGAGCTCCAAATAACAATGGTGAGTTTTTGACCAATTTAATTTCATATTGTTCATTTTACATGATGAGAACTTTGATCATTTTTTCTGTACTTGAAGTAATTTAAAATTACGATGTTGTTGTTTAGCCAAAAGGATTCTGAAGTTTCTTATTTTCTTTAAAAGTGCTTGTTTAAGCAATTTAAAATTAATTGGTCTTTTATAATTACAGGAGAGAAGCCATTTCAATGATTTCGACTCTCGAGCTCCAAATAACAATGGTGAGTTTTTGACCAATTTAATTTCATATTGTTCATTTTACATGATGAGAACTTTGATCATTTTTTCTGTACTTGAAGTAATTTAAAATTACGATGTTGTTGTTTAGCCAAAAGGATTCTGAAGTTTCTTATTTTCTTTAAAAGTGCTTGTTTAAGCAATTTAAAATTAATTGGTCTTTTATAATTACAGGAGAGAAGCCATTTCAATGATTTCGACTCTCGAGCTCCAAATAACAATGGTGAGTTTTTGACCAATTTAATTTCATATTGTTCATTTTACATGATGAGAACTTTGATCATTTTTTCTGTACTTGAAGTAATTTAAAATTACGATGTTGTTGTTTAGCCAAAAGGATTCTGAAGTTTCTTATTTTCTTTAAAAGTGCTTGTTTAAGCAATTTAAAATTAATTGGTCTTTTATAATTACAGGAGAGAAGCCATTTCAATGATTTCGACTCTCGAGCTCCAAATAACAATGGTGAGTTTTTGACCAATTTAATTTGATATTGTTCATTTTACATGATGAGAACTTTGATCATTTTTTCTGTACTTGAAGTAATTTAAAATTACGATGTTGTTGTTTAGCCAAAAGGATTCTGAAGTTTCTTATTTTCTTTAAAAGTGCTTGTTTAAGCAATTTAAAATTAATTGGTCTTTTATAATTACAGGAGAGAAGCCATTTCAATGATTTCGACTCTCGAGCTCCAAATAACAATGGTGAGTTTTTGACCAATTTAATTTCATATTGTTCATTTTACATGATGAGAACTTTGATCATTTTTTCTGTACTTGAAGTAATTTAAAATTACGATGTTGTTATTTAGCCAAAAGGATTCTGAAGTTTCTTATTTTCTTTAAAAGTGCTTATTTAAGCAATTTAAAATTAATTGGTCTTTTATAGTTACAGGCAAGATGCTGTAAGATGATTTCGACACTCGAGTTTCAAATAACTATGGTGAGTTATCCACTGACTTTAATTTCATAATGTTACTTTTACATGATGCAAACTCTGATTATTTGTACTTGAAGTAATTTAAAATTACGATGTTGTTTACTATTTAGCCAAAAGGATCTGATTGATTTTGTTGTTGATATTTTAGTTATTTTGTTTTCAATTGACTAATTTGCGAATTTTGTTTACAGATTAAACTTCTACCTCTAATGAAACTACAAAATTAGCATCTCTTGCAAAAGGTATATATTAATAATTTGAAGTCTTCATAATAAATTTTAATGGGCTTGTAACAAAACTTAAAATGATGATTGTTCCAAGCACCTTTTTGTCTGATTTGCATGACGATATATGGAACGGCCAACTGAAGGCTTTTTGTATACAGCCTAATCATTAGAATTGATTTAAACTTGGATTTTATTTGATTATTTGTGTTTCAGGTGTTCCCAGTATAAAGAGTTACCTGACAAAGTTATTCAAGTTCATTTTATAAAGGTGGGTAGTCTCGGAGTTAGTTTTTTGCTAAAATATTCATAATGATGATTGTTCCTATGCACCTTTTTCTCTGATTTGCATGAAGATACATGGAACGGCCAACTGAACCCTATTTGTATACAGTCTAATCATTAGAATTGATTAAAATTGGATTTTATTTGATTGTTTTTGTTTCAGGTGTTCCCAGTATGAAGAGTTACCTGACAAAGTTATTCAAGCTCATTTTATAAAGGTGGGTAGTTGCAGACTTAGTTTTTTGCCAAAATATTCAAATAATGATTATTGTTCCATGCCCATTTTCATCTGATTTGTATGAAGATACGTGGAATGGCCAACTGACTAATTTTATTCCATTAATATAATTTTAAAATATTTTAATTTGTTGGTATTTAATTGTTTGTCTTTATTTTGCAGATTATTTAGAGTATTTCATTGAATCAGCAAATACGTAGAAGAGTAGATGTAAGTGAATTTTTCCTTTTCTTTGATTTCATTCTTTCTGCAATGATGATCTATCACAGACCTGTTCTGAATAAAGTTGTGGATAGAGTGAAGTCTGACACTTCTTACGCTTTTCAATACAAAATTTCGTTTTCTCAACATACTAATTGGTTTTTAATTTCAGATTTGCTGTGTGGATAGTGTATTACCTCAAATTTGTTATCATGGATTTATTAGGGTAAGTTTGCAAGAACAATTCTGTTTTTATTAATGCTAAATTCATAGAGGGAGTTATAGAAGTTTGTAACTTTGAAACCAAATTAATAATCCAAAAATTTCTATAGGTAACCCTATCAAGATTTGATCTCCTTAGATCAATTTGTTTTCTTGACCTTTAGGCTCAGTACAAAAACTATTGTTGTCTCAACAACAAATTTTAATGATGAAATTCACAGACCTGTTCCAAATTTTATTGACGAAAAATAAAATAAAATCTGATTGCTCTATTATAATTATTTATTATTCATTCCAAAATTTATGGTATTACAAGAGATTTTCCTTTTTCAGGATTTATTTCAAACACCTTCATAGTCTACTATGTAGTAATGGTCAACTCTCTCGAGTTCGTCAATGACTTCAACGGAGCAGAAAATTAAATTATGGTAAATAATTTATAAATTTTGCTTCCAATTTTTGAAATAATGATGTTTTTGTAACTGCTGTACCGCTCCAGGCTGAAAATACTTGTTGATTGTTTATATCTGAAAAATTAAAATATTTCAAGTACCTATTGACTTAACCCATCGAACTTATATTAAAGATAATTTTATTTGTTGCAGACTTTGGCAGCAAGGATCGCCAGTGAGTGCATTACCAGAGTTAAAAAGTAAGTTGCACACCAAAACTGTTCACAAGAACTAATAAGTAAATGATGTTATTGTAACTGCATGTACCGCTCCAGGCTGAAAATTCTTGTTGATTGTTTATATCTGAAGGATTAAAAAATTTCAAGTATTAACTTAAACCATCAAACTGATATTAAAGATAGACATTTATTTGTTGCAGACTTGGTTGGTAAGGATCGCCAATGAATGCATCACTATAAACTGCAAAACTCTTGATTGAAGTGCCTTATAACTTCTGGTATGTTTAATTTATATATTTTTTCTAAAATTAATTTAAATGATGAGCAATTAATGGAGATTTTAAGAAGTTACAAATTTACAATGTTGTTTAGCCTAAAGGATTCTGAAATTCCTTCTATTCTTCAAAAGTGCTTTTTAATACAATTTAAAATTAATTAAGCTTAATTCAGAATTAAAGCTTAAAGCAGAATTAAGCTTAAGTCTTTTATAATTACATTACAGGTGAGAAACCTTTTCAATGATTTCTACTCTCGATCTTCAAATAACTATGGTGAGTTGTCCACTAACTTTGATTTTGTAATGTTCATTTTACATGATGCAAACTCTGATTATTTGTACTTGAAGTAATTTAAAATTACGATGTTGTTTACTGTTTAGCCAAAAGGATCTGATTGATTTTGTTGTTAAGACTTGAGTTATTTTCTTTTTTGATTTTCTAATTAGTGAATCTTGTTTACAGGTCAAATTTCTACTCCAAACGAAACCACAAAATTAGCATCTCTTGCAAAAAGGTATGTGTTAATAATTTGAAGTTTTCATAATAAATTTTAATGGGCTTGTAACAAAACTTAAAATGATGATTGTTCCAAGCACCTTTTTGTCTGATTTGCATGACGATATATGGAACGGCCAACTGAAGGCTTTTTGTATACAGCCTAATCATTAGAATTGATTTAAACTTGGATTTTATTTGATTATTTTTGTTTCAGGTGTTCCCAGTATGAAGAGTTACCTGACAAAGTTATTCAAGTTCATTTTATAAAGGTGGGTAGTCTCGGAGTTAGTTTTTTTCTAAAATATTCATAATGATGATTGTTCCTATGCACCTTTTTGTCTGATTTGCATGAAGATACATGGAACGGCCAACTGAAGCCTTTTTGTACACAGCTTAATCATTAGCATTGATTAATATTGGATTTTATTTGATTATTTTTGTTTCAGGTGTTCCCAGTATGAAGAGTTACCTGACAAAGTTATTCAAGTTCATTTTATAAAGGTGGGTAGTCTCGGAGTTAGTTTTTTTCTAAAATATTCATAATGATGATTGTTCCTATGCACCTTTTTGTCTGATTTGCATGAAGATACATGGAACGGCCAACTGAAGCCTTTTTGTACACAGCTTAATCATTAGCATTGATTAATATTGGATTTTATTTGATTATTTTTGTTTCAGGTGTTCCCAGTATGAAGAGTTACCTGACAAAGTTATTCAAGTTCATTTTATAAAGGTGGGTAGTCTCGGAGTTAGTTTTTTTCTAAAATATTCATAATGATGATTGTTCCTATGCACCTTTTTGTCTGATTTGCATGAAGATACATGGAACGGCCAACTGAACCCTATTTGTATACAGCTTAATCATTAGAATTGATTAAACATGGATTTTATTTGATTATTTTTGTTTCAGGTGTTCTCATATGAAGAGTTACCTGACAAAGTTATACAAGTTCATTTTATAAAGGTGGGTAGTCTCAGACTTAGTTTTTTGCCAAAATATTCAAATGATGATTGTTCTTAAGCACATTTTTTCTGATTTTCTTGACGATACGTGAACGGCCAACTGACTAATTTTATTCCATTAATATAATTTTAAAATATTTTAATTTGTTGGTATTTAATTGTTTGTCTTTATTTTGCAGATTATTTAGAGTATTTCATTGAATCAGCAAATACGTAGAAGAGTAGATGTAAGTGAATTTTTCCTTTTCTTTGATTTCATTCTTTCTGCAATGATGATCTATCACAGACCTGTTCTGAATAAAGTTGTAGATAGAGTGAAGTCTGACACTTCTTACGCTTTTCAATACAAAATTTCGTTTTCTCAACATACTAATTGGTTTTTAATTTCAGATTTGCTGTGTGGATAGTGTATTACCTCAAATTTGTTATCATGGATTTATTAGGGTAAGTTTGCAAGAACAATTCTGTTTTTATTAATGCTAAATTCATAGAGGGAGTTATAGAAGTTTGTAACTTTGAAACCAAATTAATAATCCAAAAATTTCTATAGGTAACCCTATCAAGATTTGATCTCTTTAGATCAATTTGTTTTCTTGACCTTTAGGCTCAGTACAAAAACTATTGTTGTCTCAACAACAAATTTTAATGATGAAATTCACAGACCTGTTCCAAATTTTATTGACGAAAAATAAAATAATATCTGATTGCTCTATTATAATTATTTATTATTCATTCCAAAATTTATGGTATTACAAAAGATTTTCTTTTTCAGGATTTATTTCAAACATGTTCATAGTGTACTATGTAGTAATGATCAACCCTCTTGAGTTCATCAATGACTTCAACTGAGAAGAAAATTAAATGATGGTAAATAATTTATAAATTGTGCTTCCAATTTTTGAAATAATGATGTTTTTGTAACTGCTGTACCGCTCCAGGCTGAATATACTTGTTGATTGTTTATATCTGAAAAATTAAACAATTTCAAGTACCTATTAACTTAAGCCATCGAACTTATATTAAAGATAATTTTATTTGTTGCAGACTTTGGCAGCAAGGATCGCCAATGAGTGCATTCCCAAAATTAAAAAGTAAGTTTCACACCAAAACTGTTCACAAGAACTAATAATTAAATGATGTTTTTATAACTGCTGTACCGCTCCAGGCTGAAAATTCTTGTTGATTGTTTATATCTGAAAAATTCAAAAATTTCAAGTAGTAACTTAAACCATCTGACTTATATTAAAGATAATTTTATTTATTACAGACTTTGTTAGCAAGGATCGTCAATGAGTGCATCACCAAAGTTCAAAAGTAAGTTGCACACCAAAACTGTTCCCAAGAACTAATAAGTAAATGATGTTATTGTAACTGCATGTACCGCTCCAGGCTGAAAATTCTTGTTGATTGTTTATATCTGAAGGATTAAAAAATTTCAAGTATTAACTTAAACCATCAAACTTATTTTAAAGATACATTTATTTGTTGCAGACTTTGTCAGCAAGGATCACCAATGAATGCATCACTATAAACTGTAAAACTCTTGATCGAAGTGCCTTACAACTTCTGGTATGTGTAATTTATATATTTTTTATACACAATTAATAGAGATTTTAAGAAGTAAAAAATTTACAATGTTGTTTAGCCAAAAGGATTCTGAAATTCCTTATTTTCTTCAAAAGTGCTTGTTAATACAATTTAAAATTAATTAGTCTTTTATAATTACAGATGAAAAACCTTTTCAATGGTTTGGACTCTCCGAGCTTCAAATAACCATGGTGAGCTGTCCACTAACTTTAATTTTAAAATGTTCATTTTATGTGATGCAAACTTTGATTATTTATACTTTATTTGAAGTAATTTAAAATTACGATGTTGTTTACTGTTAAGCCAAAAGGATCTGATTGATTTTGTTGTTGAAACTTAAGTTTTTTGGTTTTCAATTGACTAATTTGTGAATTTTGTTAACAGGTCAAACTTCTACCCTTATCAAAACGTAGAAAGTAGCATCTCTTGCAAATGGTATGTATTAAATATTTGACGTTTTTGTAATTAATTTGAATGAGCTTGTAAAAAAGCTAAAAATGAATATTGTTTTTATGCACCTTTTTCCTGTGATTGGTAATTACTACTTTCCCCACCTAATTAAGCCGTCACTTTTTTGTATACTTTAAAAAGAGTGTGTGCTCATGGTGGGTACAACAATTAAGTCTTGTGTAAGGTAATTTAGATTTTGATGTAAATTTACCTAAGGGATATGATTGAAACATTTTTTTAAATTATTACTTTTTTGAGATTTCTACTTTGAAAAAGTATTTTTAGTTTGTTTTTCAAAAACTACAAATTGTTTCTTGTTGCAGCTATTAACAATTAGTACACACTATGCAAAACTCGTGATCGAAGTGCCTTAAAACTTGTGGGAAGAAGCCTTTTCAATGATTTTGTCTCTCGAGCTTCAAATACTCATGGTGAGTTGTCAACTAACTTTAATTTTGTAATGTTCCTTTTACATGATGAGAACTTTGATCATTTTTTCTGTACTTGAAGTAATTTAAAATTACGATGTTGTTTACTGTTTAGCCAAAAGGATCTGATTGATTTTGTTGTTAAAACTTAAGTTATTTTATTTTCAAGTTTCTAATTAGTGAATTTTGTTGACAGATCAAACTTCTACCCCCTAATGAAACCACAAAATTTGCATCTCTTACAAAAGGTATGTATTAATAATTTGAAGTTTTCATAATAAATTTTAATGAGCTGATAACAAAACTGAAAATGATGATTGTTCCAAGCACCTTTTTGTCTGATTTGCATGACGATATATGGAACGGCCAACTGAAAGCTTTTTGTATACAAATTAAGCAATAGAATTGATTAACTTGGATTTTATTTGAATATTTTAGTTTCAGGTGTTTCCAGTATGATGAGTTACCTGACCAAATTATTCAAGTTCATTTTATAAAGGTGGGTAGTCTCAGAGTTAGTTTTTTGCTAAAATATTCATAATGATGATTGTTCCAAGCACCTTTTTGTCTAATTTGCATGAAGATACATGGAACGGCCAACTGAAGCCTTTTTGTACACAGCTTAATCATTAGCATTGATTAATATTGGATTTTATTTGATTATTTTTGTTTCAGGTGTTCCCAGTATGAAGTTACCTGACAAAGTCATTCAAGTTCTTTTTATAAAGGTGGGTAGTCTCAGAGTTAGTTTTTTGCTAAAATATTCATAATGATGATTGTTCCAAGCACCTTTTTGTCTGATTTGCATGAAGATACATGGAACGGCCAACTGAAGCCTTTTTGTATACAGCTTAATCATTAGAATTGATTAATATTGGATTTTATTTGATTATTTTTGTTTCAGGTGTCCCCAGTATGAAGTTACCTGACAAAGTCATTCAAGTTCTTTTTATAAAGGTGGGTAGTCTCAGAGTTAGTTTTTTGCTAAAATATTCATAATGATGATTGTTCCAAGCACCTTTTTGTCTGATTTGCATGACGATATATGGAACGGCCAACTGAAAGCTTTTTGTATACAAATTAAGCAATGGAATTGATTAACTTGGATTTTATTTGAATATTTTAGTTTCAGGTGTTTCCAGTATGATGAGTTACCTGACCAAATTATTCAAGTTCATTTTATAAAGGTGGGTAGTCTCACAGTTAGTTTTTGCTAAAATATTCGTAATGATAATTGTTCCAAGCACCTTTTTGTCTGATTTGCATGAAGATACATGGAACGGCCAACTGAAGCCTTTTTGTACACAGCTTAATCATTAGCATTGATTAATATTGGATTTTATTTCATTATTTTTGTTTCAGGTGTTCCCAGTATGAAGTTACCTGAGAAAGCTATTGGAGTTCTTTTTATAAAGGTGAGTAGTCTCGGAGTTAGTGTTTTTCTAAAATATTCATAATGATGATTGTTCCTATGCACCTTTTTGTCTGATTTGCATGAAGATACATGGAACGGCCAACTGAAGCCTTTTTGTACACAGCTTAATCATTAGCATTGATTAATATTGGATTTTATTTCATTATTTTTGTTTCAGGTGTTCCCAGTATGAAGTTACCTGAGAAAGCTATTGGAGTTCTTTTTATAAAGGTGAGTAGTCTCGGAGTTAGTGTTTTTCTAAAATATTCATAATGATGATTGTTCCTATGCACCTTTTTGTCTGATTTGCATGAAGATACATGGAACGGCCAACTGAAGCCTTTTTGTACACAGCTTAATCATTAGCATTGATTAATATTGGATTTTATTTGATTATTTTTGTTTCAGGTGTTCCCAGTATGAAGTTACCTGACAATAGTGTTTCAAGTTCATTTTATAAAGGTGGGTAGTCTCAGAGTTAGTTTTTTGCTAAAATATTCATAATGATGATTGTTCCAAGCACCTTTTTGTCTGATTTGCATGAAGATACATGGAACGGCCAACTGAAGCCTTTTTGTACACAGCTTAATCATTAGCATTGATTAATATTGGATTTTATTTGATTATTTTTGTTTCAGGTGTTCCCAGTATGAAGTTACCTGACAATAGTGTTTCAAGTTCATTTTATAAAGGTGGGTAGTCTCAGAGTTAGTTTTTTGCTAAAATATTCGTAATGATGATTGTTCCAAGCACCTTTTTGTCTGATTTGCATGAAGATACATGGAACGGCCAACTGAAGCCTTTTTGTACACAGCTTAATCATTAGCATTGATTAATATTGGATTTTATTTGATTATTTTTGTTTCAGGTGTTCCCAGTATGAAGTTACCTGACAATAGTGTTTCAAGTTCATTTTATAAAGGTGGGTAGTCTCAGAGTTAGTTTTTTGCTAAAATATTCATAATGATGATTGTTCCAAGCACCTTTTTGTCTGATTTGCATGAAGATACATGGAACGGCCAACTGAAGCCTTTTTGTACACAGCTTAATCATTAGCATTGATTAATATTGGATTTTATTTGATTATTTTTGTTTCAGGTGTTCCCAGTATGAAGTTACCTGACAATAGTGTTTCAAGTTCATTTTATAAAGGTGGGTAGTCTCAGAGTTAGTTTTTTGCTAAAATATTCGTAATGATGATTGTTCCAAGCACCTTTTTGTCTGATTTGCATGAAGATACATGGAACGGCCAACTGAAGCCTTTTTGTACACAGCTTAATCATTAGCATTGATTAAAATTGGATTTTATTTGATTATTTTTGTTTCAGGTGTCCCCAGTATGAAGTTACCTGACAAAGTCATTCAAGTTCTTTTTATAAAGGTGGGTAGTCTCAGAGTTAGTTTTTTGCTAAAATATTCATAATGATGATTGTTCCAAGCACCTTTTTGTCTGATTTGCATGAAGATACATGGAACGGCCAACTGAAGCCTTTTTGTATACAGCTTAATCATTAGAATTGATTAAACTTGGATTTTAATTGATTATTTTTGTTTCAGGTGTTCCCAGTATGAAGAGTTACCTGGCAAAGTTATTCAAGCTCATTTTATAAAGGTAGGTAGTCGCAGAGTTCGTTTTTTTGCCAAAATATTCAAAATGATGATTGTTCTTAAGCACATTTTTTCTGATTTTCTTGACGATACGTGAACGGCCAACTGACTAATTTTATTCCATTAATATAATTTTAAAATATTTTAATTTGTCGGTGTTTAATTGGTTTTCTTTATTTTGCAGATTATTTGGAGTATTTCATTGGATCAGCAAATACATAGAAGAGTAGATGTAAGTGATTTGTTTAATTTCTTTGACTTGACTCTTTCTGCAATGATGATCTATCACAGACCTGTTCTGAATAAAGTTGTAGATAGAGTGAACTCTGACACGTCTTACGCTTTTCAATTCAAAATTTCGTTGTTTCGACATATTAATTGAATTTTAAATTTCAGATTTGCTGTGTGGATGGTGTATGGATTCAAATTTGTTATCATGGATTTATTAGGGTAAGTTTGCAAAAACAGTTCTGTTTTTATTAATGCCACCTTTCAAAAATTCATAAATTACTAGAGGTAACCCTTTCAAGATTAATCTCCTTAGGTCAATTTGTTTTCATAGGTCAATAATTCCTTATTAATATGATGTTAAAATCGCCCCAGGCTGAAGTTAGTTGTGGATTCGTAATTTCTGATTAACACTCGCAAATTATTATTTTTTGCTACGATGAATAAAATTTTTAAAATCATTTAATTTGTTACAGATTCACTAGATCACCAGCCAGTAGATTCTAAGAGAAGAGTTGCTGCAGTTTTGAATGAGAGGTATGTAACTTGTCTTTAGATCATTTACAATTTATTATTAAAATGATGTTATTGTACTGCCCCAGGCTGAATTTCGTTGTTGATTGGTTTCTCTGATTAATCCTCTCAAATTATTATTTTTTGTTAGAGTGAACAAAGTTTATAAAATCATTTCATTTGTTACAGATTCGCCAGATCACCAACCTGTAGTCTCTAAGAGAAGAGTGGCTTCAGTATTGAATGAGAGGTATGTAACTTGTATTTAGATTATTTACAATTTATTATTAAAGTGATGTTATTTTACCGCCCCAGGCTGAATTTAGATGTTGATTGGTTTTTCTGATTAACCCTGATTCAAATTATTATTGTTTGCTACGGTGAACTAAATTTTAAAATCATTTCATTTTTTTACAGATTCACCAGATCAACAACCTGTAGTTTCTAAGAGAAGAGTTGCTTCAATATTGATTGAGAGGTATGTAACGTGTATTTAAATAATTTATAATACATTATTAATGTGATGATAGTATCGCCCCAGGCTGAAGTTAGTTGTGGATTCGAATTTCTGATTTACTTTCTCAAATTATCATTTTTTGTTACAGTGAACATAATTTTAAAAATCATTTTATTTGTTACAGGTTTATCAGGGCACCAACCTGTGGTTTCTAAGAGAAGAGTGGCTTTTAAGGATGGAATTTACTTCCTAGAGATGCATTTAGCAACTTATTGATAAGAAACATTGTACTTTTTTGATTCACTACTATCTTTAAAAGCAGTGACTATTGCCAAAATTCAAAAAATACTAAGGTAAAGGTTAAACCTAGATACTGAGTTTTTAAATTTAAAAATTTTGTACATTATTTGAAAGAATGCCTGCAAAATAGGAAAAAATTGATTATGTTTAAGTAATAAAATCAGCAAGTAATACGAAAAATTTTTTAATTCCAAAACCACCAGTATCTTAAGTTCGACCTTTGCTTTGAATATATTTTTTAAATTTTGGTAATAAAGCCACTGGTTTTAAAAATCTTAATGAATAAAAATGTATGTGCACACGATTTACTTTTAATTAAAAAAATGCCACCCTTAATGGAACCAAGCTGTTGCTAGGTGAGGCAGATCCACAACAGACATTTTTGGTTATGAATTGTAATTAAAATTCGCTAGTTGTGGTAGATCAAATAGCCTCTTCGACATTCTTAATAAATTCAAATTGCTGAATTTTTATGTTGGAGTGGCTAACAGTTTCTTTCTTGTAGCATTTTTATGAAATAAATTATTTCAAACTCAAGCTATTAACTTTTCCTGATCAAATTTCTCTACAAAAACTTCCTTTGTGGTTAACCATCACACAAATAAAATAATAAAGGTAAAAGCAGATAATTAGATTTCAACTTTTATTATGTACAGTTTATATTTACATCTACAAAATGTTCTCAAAATTATAATTAGTTGAAATCGTATTGGTCGTTAAAAAATTAAAATGTACTAATCGTTAACATTCAATTTTAAAATACTGAACATTAATAGATCTTTTAAAATTAAAAATACCACTTAATTTCTAATTAATGTTCGACAATACTACTTTTATACAATGATGCAAGACTCTTAGCAGCCAACAAAATTATTTCTCTTCTGGAAACACCAGTTAAAGCGTGATGCCATTCTGAATGACTTACTCCTAAATTTTTTCCCATTAAGCTTCCAATAGTAACAGCATAACCAGTCGATTTATAAAGGTACTCGGAAGGGGTGTCTTCCTGAGCTAAAGCCACAACACTGGATGGAACTGGTGTCATTTGCGTAAACGTCTGTAAAGACAATTGCCTCGCTGGATCATTTAAAATTAAAACACCGACGTCGTACCATCTAAAAATAAATCAATCAAACATATTTAAAAAGAATAATAGCAAAAACATTACTTGTCTTCTCCAATTTCTACTAAGAAGTTTTCAATTGCGACAACTGGATGTGGTTGGACGTTGGGATTTTTAAAAACTTCCTGAATTCGTTCTTCTGCCGATTTAACACCTGCATCAAACCCTACAGGTTGTGCCGCAAACCCAGTCGGTTGTACCGCAATGCCTCTAAAACAATTAGTTAGGTTGTGGAATACATTTTCTCAACAACTACTAACTTGACTGTTGCTTTGCCAAAAATAATTTGAAATCCCTCTTGAATTGCACTAACTTTCACTTCTTGTTGTGATGCTACTAATATATCGAGATCACCACCAGAATCTACAAAATATGTTACAAATAATGAAATTAAATTAGAAAGTTAACTTACAGATATACTCTCTCATTTGAGGATCTAGAGTTATTATCATGGAGTCTACAGAATTTTTAGCTTTCGTTGCAACTTTCGATAAAAGTCCACCACTAGAAACCGCTCCTCTCATCCATCCTATAAGACCTCCCGATTCTTCATTCAATGCAAGAGGTGGATTTGTGCTGCCAAGCTGCACTCCTTTGCTCGGTGGAATTGCAGCACTGAAAGTAAATAAGCAACAAGTTCCAATACTTATTAAACGAACTCACCTAAACTGAGTAGGATAATACGGGTCAGTTACAGGTTGGCTCGATACTATGGGGTTTTGAGAAATGTGACTACGACTTGGAGGTAGTAACGATGGTGGTATAGCAGTTGTTACTGGTGTTGGAGCAGTCGGTAAAAAGTTAGGTAGTGCGGACGGTGGTGCAACATTAGATAACAAATTTCCACTTGCACTAGGCACACTTGATAAAGATACTCCGGGGGATGGTAAAAGTGAAGTGGAAGACGAAATACTACTCAGAGATTCTGCATATAAATTTAAATGTTTAAACGAAATATGCTGACGTTTCATAAACAATAATAAACAAACCTGTTTTGTCAACTGTGCTCGTTGGATATTCGATATTTTTATTTATGATTTCAAAAGTTTCGCCATTAGAGTCTTCTTGTAACATTTTGCACTATTTTTAATTTAAATTACTTGAACATTCGACGATAATTTTGTAATCGTGGCCAAATAAAAACAATTTCAGTTCTCTTTTTAGTTACTTAAATAGTTTTTATTTTTTAAGTTGGCGAACCTGCTTTGTCAGTTTAGTTGTCACTTGTCATTGTTCTCGGTCTCGATTTAATTACTTGATTACTTGATGTCAGACAAACAACTAGCAAATTTGTGATAAGTGATAATTCCTGACTAATATTGAAAATGGCCGAACATGTTGAGCCTCCCCCTTTGTTCGAAGTTATAGATATTAAAAATAGGGAAGAAGATGATGATGACGACGACGATTTATTTGCATCTACACTACAGGTAAAGAAATAGTTTTATTTCTGCAACAGCTAATTAATTGTACATTTTAGGATAATCCGCCCTCTTTAACCCTAGAAGATGATCACCAAGAAACTTTAAACGGCATAAGCGACATCACCAAGATGAAAATAAGCGATTCAAAAGCTTTATTAGAAAATGTTCCTATTAACACACAAGATGTAGTTACAACTCCAACTTTGGAGCAAGTACGTATTATTTAAGCTAACTGGGCACTTTTATGAACTTTTGAATGTAGGTCCAGAATGAAGGTGAAGATCAGTTCATAGAAATTGCAGTAACCGACCATCAGAAAGTAGGAGATGGAATGGGCGCTTATGTTTTGTATCGTGTTTGTACTCGCACCAATATTCCTTTATTTAAGAAAAAAGAAACATCAGTTATGCGTCGTTTTAGCGACTTTTTAGGATTACACGATAAGTTAACAGAAAAATATCTGAAAGCTGGTCGAATCATACCACCAGCACCTGAAAAGAGTGTTATCGGTAAGTGCCCATTATACCTCTTTATACAGCTAACCAATTCATTCAAAATAGGTACGACCAAGATAAAAATGTCGAGTCAACCAGAAAATAATTCTAACAATGGAAACGAATTTATCGATAGAAGACGTGGTTGTTTAGAACGTTACTTACGTAGAACTTCTCAACATCCTGTCTTAGTACTTGACCCCGATTTTAGAGAATTTTTAGAAGCAGATTTTGAACTACCAAAAGCTACAAGTACTTCTGCATTATCCGGTGCTGGCGTAATGAGATTGTTTAACAAAGTTGGCGAAACTGTAAATAAAATAACTTACAAAATGGACGAAAGTGATCCTGTAAGTATCTTTATGTAGAAGTAAAACAAAAACTAATTTTACAAATGTAGTGGTTTGAAGATAAGTTAGCTCAAGTCGAAGCTTTGGAAACACAGTTGAGGAAACTTTATTCGAGTGTTGAAACATTAGTTGGATATCGTAAAGAATTAGCAAACTTAACAAATGGAGTTGCTCGTTCTGCTGCAATGCTCAGTTCTTGCGAAGATCACAATTCTTTATCTAGAGCTTTATCACAATTAGCAGATACTGAAGAAAAAGTAAGCAATTTAAAAATTATTAGGTGAGGCTAAATTAATTGTTATTAGGTCGAAGCCCTTCACATTGAGCAAGCTAATACAGATTTTTTCATTCTCTGTGAGTTGTTGAAAGATTATTTAGGTTTGTTGGGTTCAGTTCGTGACGTTTTTCACGAAAGAACTAAACTTTTTCAACATTGGCAACATTCTCAGCAAATGTTGACTCGTAAACGTGAGGCTAAGACTAAATTTGAACTGAATAACCGTGCCGATAAAGTTGATCAAGCTAATGTAGAAGTTATGGAAGTAAGTTGCTAAGTTGTAGATTAGTGGTCAAAATGTAACTTGTTGTACTTTTAGTGGGAATCGAAAGTTGAAAGGGGCCAAGAGAGTTTTAATAAAATATCAAAAATGATTAAAATGGAAATGGAAAGGTTTGATAAGAGTCGCATTAATGATTTTAAAACTATGTTTATTAAATATTTAGAAAACCATTTGGATCATCAAGCTCAAGTACGGTTTTAAACAATTATAGGTTTCTTTTTATTTTGTAATTTTTTTCAGTTGGTTAAATACTGGGAAGCTTTCTTACCTGAAGCTAAAGCGATTGCTTGACTAGAGGATATGTGTGAGGATTAGCAGGGCCGACATTCCAACTGGAGATTCCCAGAATTTTAATCATGTACGTAATTATTATTCTTTGTATAATTAGACAATATTGTCCTATAAAAAAGTCGATGTTTAATGGAAGTGTATAGATATTTTTATTTTCGCTTTTTAAATTGTGAGTTTATTTTTTTTCACTTATGTTGTCTATAAATAATTGTAAGAACTCGACGACTTTTTTAATAATAATAATTAGCGAGGTATAATAAAATTTAAAAACTTACTGCCAAAAGTGTAATATTAAGCATTTTTAGAACTTATATTAATCACTTTTGTAAAGTACTAAATAACTAATCTTTGTACATTTATAAAATAGTCTAACATTTTTTTTTCTAGTTCCTATTTTTGTTTTAATACCATGGTGTCCATTTTAAACGAGAAGCGGAATCTCAAAATTTACCTATGTTTTAATTTGATAAAAGGCATTTCAATATCTTGAAAGTATGGCTGTATGTGCAAGTTACTCTTGTAAAATTGTGATATCCTTTAAAAAAACAGCTTTGTTTAATAATTATTGATCTAATTCGAATTTGATTGGCAAAAGTTAATTTAAAATTGCAATTTAAGCACTGCACTGTAGGGCATCTTTGAATTTTTTAAATTTATCGCACTAGTTTAGGTTAAAACTAATCTACTCTAACTGTAAATTTTTCATACCTATCTACCTCTTCCTCTTTTTTAATGCACTAAATAGCTATCCTAACATATTAAACGATATCTTCGAATTTTATTGTTTATTCTACTATTTGTCTTTAAATGTTAATGTGTTATTTTTATTTTTGCTTGTAAATTATAGATATATGAAATATATCGTATGCAAGATAGAATATATGTTTAAAAAACACTGTTAAATAATAAAAGTTTCATTTACTCTTCCCTGTATAATACCATATATCTATGCATTTAGGATTAGTTTATATTTATAATAAAATGATAATATTTCGCATATTAGATATGTTGTACTGCTTGTAATAAAACATTTTCTTATTAATGTCGATTTATTCTTTTGTGGGCCCCCAATAATGACGATTTGTATGGCAGTCGGCGCCAATCAAACTATTCGTTAAGGTTTAAGTTCACACTGCGTTTTTTGAACTACAAGTTCAAAAATTTTGAAAAAAATATGTTATGTAATACCTACTGTAACATATAATATAATTTTCATCGAACTCTAACCTGTGGTTTTTGGATAACAGCAAGAAAACGGTAAAAAAAGAGTTTTTTTGCAATTTATTTCCAAAGTAAAGGACAGAATTTACTCAATTTATTTCTACAAAATGTAACCGACTTTCTAGCAATACTGTAATTTTTCGAAAATTTTTGAACTTGTGGTTTTCTTAATACGGCCGAAGAAGTTATAAAAATGTACACAATTTGATTATTCTTTAGAGTTTAATACAGAGTTTTCTACACTGTAGAAAATGATGGACATTGGTCTATAGTAGCGCATTATGCATAAAAACGACCAATTATGTATTTGAATTTTCGAAAAAAAAATTAAATTTACGAAAGATAAATATTCAAATTTAAAAGTATTTGACAGAGCTGTCATCAGCGCCACCACATTAAAATACATATAAATTTTGCGGATGAAATGCACACTATGATAGGAAACTTCCTTCAATTAATTATTAAGTGGCGCCATCTAACGTATGTACTCGTAA
This sequence comes from Malthinus seriepunctatus, assembly GCA_963924605.1. Classification (NCBI taxonomy): domain Eukaryota; kingdom Metazoa; phylum Arthropoda; class Insecta; order Coleoptera; family Cantharidae; genus Malthinus; species Malthinus seriepunctatus. The sequence continues at coordinate 131,690,790 of OZ004600.1, forward strand.
ACGATATGAAAGGTTAAATTATGGCAAATAGAAATATTGATGAAAGTATAAGAAAACCACGCCAAGCAAAAGGAACCCCATTTCACAAACAAAGAAATATTTATGCCGTAGTAATTTTAGGCGTTAGTGGTTTAACGGCATTAATATATCAGTAAGTTAAAAATTTCATAACCTCACTTTTTTGACAGATAATTTTTGCAGGTTTTGGCCTGAAACCCAAAAAATTAAAAAAGACGTTCAAGAAGATAAGTTTCAATATTCTGAAACACTGAAATCTCAAATTATAGAACGGAAATGGGGCAATGTCGATCCTAATATGCGTCAAGTTTTAGAACAGTTACGTGAAAAAAGACAAGCTAACGAAAATATTCCACAACCCCAGTCGTGGATTAGTAAATTGTTTACGTCTTCTCCAGAGTTATAAACTTTCAAATATTAGTGTAGTGTACTTTAAATGTAGCATTGGTAATAAATAATTTATAAACGTCAGCCATACCATGTCTTCAACCCACACCGACGAAGAAATATGTAATGTAAACGACGAATCTCCTTACAAAGGTTTGTTAGTGAAAAATACTATTTATAAAGTTAACACAACACTCGAAGATGAAAAAGACTTTAAAACCCCTAAGAAAAGAACAGTAAAACTCTCGCAAACAAAACAAATAGTTAAAAATTTAAAAAAGAGAAGTAAAAGAAAAAATGTCAACGTAAGTGCTAGTCAGATGCGTTTTACTAAAATTGTTAAAGAAGATTCAGAAAGTTTAAATGTTAACCCCGAACAATGGCAACTCGCTTTAACTTTATCCAAATCGGTTCAAGAGCAAAGTATCGAAGACGAATCCTTGCCGAGTCCATATCCAAGTACTCAGGAAAAAATCACAGCCTTAAGGAATAATTTACAACGGTTTGGTTTTAATTCTGATAAAACTTTAAAAGTGCAGAATCGAAAACCTGTAGTTGATGTAAGTATTGAGTTTCTTTTAAAATAATTTGTAAGTCGCCCTTAAAGATAGAGCATATAAAGCTCTAAAGCATAACTTTTAATTATTTTTCTGTTTCCACAGAAAAAGAAAAAAAAATCAAAATATCAATTTGTGACCCCAATCCTTTTTATACGCACACAAGAAGATCGTGACAAGCTCATATCGGTTAAAGTATCTGAAGTTTTGTCTCAAAATGTTGATCGAGAGTGTTTGTATTATTCGGACAATCATAGAAAGCCATTCAGTAAAGAATTGCAAAAATATTGGAACGACAATAATGAGATATTTAGATTACACGGTTTTGATAGTAAATTTTTAAACGATGATGTGTTGTATGCTAAATGTTTAAATTTAGAACCTAACAAAATTAAGTGTGGAACTCTGCTGAAAGATTGGACTCAAATTCCAGGCAGAGACTTGTCTCCTTTGAGAAACGTGCAGGAAAACTACGAAGAATCTGTGGCAGTGGAACATAAAATTCAAACGTCGCCAATTATGGTAGATGAACAAAATTCTTCTGACACGAAATTCGACGACCTAACACCTGAGAGACTCTTTTTAAACATCGAAGAAGATCAGGATATTTGCGCTAACGACGTTAATGATACGACGCCACCATTAACACCTAACAATCTAACAATATGTGGTTCTCCAGATTTGTTTAGCTCTGATGATGAGGTGGCTAATGAAGCTTTTTTAAATGTTGTTTCGAGCGTAAGACAATTAACTGCAGAAATAAACAATTCGAAAGAGGAACCAAATTATTTTTCTCAATCGCTGCTAAGTTTAACGCCGCAAAAAAAGTCAATTAGTTTTTCACCTGATAAAAGTAATTATAAATCGCCTAATTTTTCGGACGAAATTGTAATCGAAAACGAAAATGGCATTTGTTCTTATGAAAGTTTTCGCGCTAATGACATTCCTATGGAAAATTGTGTAGATTTAACTATATCTTCTGAAGATGAGGTTAGTAAAGAAGATTCTCTTCCACCTTTTAAACTCGAAAAGTCGATTGAAAACGAGTGTTTTATAGAAGATTCCATTTTGAATGAATCAAAGCCTGACGAATTTAATAGGTCTTTAGATGAAAGTGATGATAGTTCCTTTCCTTGTTTCTTAAAACATAAATCAACTTCAAAATTTAATGATAAACTAACTGAAGAAGTTCAGAACCCTACAACTTCGCGAGTATCTCAACGATTTTTGAGTTTTTCAAACCAAAAAACGCCAAAATCGACGCTTCGTAGAAGTAAATCGCTCAATGTAACTGATTATATTAATGATATGTTAAACCAAGATGAAGATGTAGCAAGTAGTTCAAAATTATTGCCTAAACACTGCTCATTTTCATCCGAAGCATCCGAGGAAGCATTAAGTCAAAATAGCATTATCATAAGTGACGAAGAACTAAATTATTCGAGTAAATTCAGCTCAACTTTGCAAAATGTGGATGTTCTCGTTAACAGCAACTTGGCAGAAATGGAAGGAAATAATGAAATAGAACTTGTCACTGTGAATTCGTCTCCTCCTGTGTCGGACAAAGAACCGTTTACAGAAAACCTTTTGATAAATTCCAATTCTAACGAAAGTACGTTTAAAGACCCAACAGTTTTAAGCAACAAAGAACCTTTTGATCAAATTCAAACAACACCAAAGGCCGAAGTGGTAGTAAAAACCACAAATGTTACTCCTTCAGTAGATTATGATGAGTTTAATACTCCAAAAATCAATAAAGAATTAGACAAGTTTGGATTAAAACCAATGAAACGTCAAAGAGGAGTTCAATTGTTGAAACACATTTATGAAGCGACCCATCCATATGTCGACGCATCTCAACAAGAAAAGCGATCAACGAGTGATGACGAATCTTCTCGAGTGGTAAAGAAACGAAAGTGCGATAAAAAAACTAAAAGTTTATCACCCAAAAAGTCCTTAAGTCCTAAAAAGAACAATGCTTTGAAGAAGATCGATTTTAGTAGCTTAAAAGGAGAAAAACCTGAAATTCTTGGAAATATTATTTCTGAAGTGTAAGTATAGCTTTTTAAGAAAAGTTAAAAAAATGGATTTGTTGTTATTTTAGTGACGATTTAATATTCGAACGAAAATCAACTAAAAAGGTTTCTTCGTGTCTTTTACCTTTACACATCGCATGGCATAATTTAGTATCGGCAAATTCAAATTTGAAGAAAAACATTTTACTCTACGAACCCATACATTTAGAAGTTGTCTATGATATGTTGAAAGATCAAGGATTTCATTATCATCTCGAGGTAAGTAATTGAAAATTAACTAGTCTTTAAATAATTGTTTATGATTTTAGGATTTGTTAACGTTTTTAGATAAAAAGTGTATAACTGTCAGAACAAACCAAAATCAACAGAGAAGACGCAATGTTAGAAAGAAATACAGTTCCCCCCAAAAAAAATAATCGTTTTTAGTGTTACGCTTTATTTTAATCATCATGTACAGATTCAATTATACAAAACGGAAGGCAGAATTTTGGATATAGGTGATTTAATTGTACAAGATAGACCAATAATAATGGGAGTGGCAGTGGAATAAGCTAAAAGCATTATTGTCGTATTTTTAACTATTATCTCCAGAGCCTTCTTATTGTTGCCAGTCACTATGTTGTAAACTATATCCAAGATTCAGCTTCGTACATCTTTATTTTTAATTTGCTATTGCTATTTTTAATATACCTATATGGAGTTCCAGAATTCCATTATAATGTAACAGAATAGCATCGTTATGATTTTTAAAAGTAAGTTCTCATAGCTTCCTCTTTTAAATGGAGTTTAAGTACTTATAATTTTATTTAAGTTTGTCTTCATGTGAAATACTACACAAGATGCTCCAAAGATATGTTCATGACATATTGTTGGGACACCCTGTATATATACTCTATTGTAAATAAATATAGCATGTTTTCACATATTAAATTTGTAAAATGTGTATCATATACTATAATCGTCGTTTTTTCAAAATGTAATAAGCTACCCCTCAAAAAAAGTTCAAATATCTTCTTTAATTGAAAATGATTTTTCAAAAAGCACACTCTTATTTAAAGTAGAGCTGTAAAAGTCATAAAAATAAGCAACTTACAAGACGTTATTGTACCTTGTAAATTGTTTGAACAAATCTCTTGCAGCTTGGTATCTACATCCTGTATTTTACAAATATACTACACAGGTAAGGCTAAACTACCCATTTATGGCCATGTTCCCGATGAATACATATAGCTTATCCTTACATTCATAAACACCATTTAAAGTGTTTCTAACCAGCTGTAGGGGCATCAGGAGATTTTAAAACTTATTTTGATTTTTCGAAAAATATTATTTTTGTTAAATATTTACTAATAAAATTTAGTTAAATATACAGTGTTCGCGAGAAGTGGGCCACTATTGCTATATGCGATAATATTAAAGATACGAAGTTGGTTAAATTGGTAAAGTAGTATAACTTTTTCCGCTGATTGCAATGGTCAACACAAAAAAAGAATTGGACATCTAGTTTTCAACATATTCACAAAAATAACTTTTTTTTAAATGTAACACCCTATATATTTTTATATATTTAAAAAAGACACTGCATTTAAAGTATAAAATATCATATGAGTTTTGTCCTAAAATGAAAAATAAAGTACCGATTTCGTATCTTCAGTATTGAACGGATGAAGCAATAGTGGCTCACTTGGCATGAGCGCCCGGTATTTTTGCTAATTTAGTGTCTACATTTTACCAGGGATCTAAATTTGTAAAAAAATACAGGGTGTTCGTACCAAGGGGCTACGATTGCTGTATCTGTTTAATGCTGAAGATACGAAATCGGTAATTTATTTTTCATTTTAGGACAAAACTCATATGACATTTTATACTCCAAATTCAGTGTTCTCTTCGAATACATAAAAATATATAGGGGGTTCCATTTAAAAAAAAGTTATTTTTGTGAATATCTTGAAAACTAGATGTTCAATTATTTTTTTGTGTTGTGTGTCCGCAATCAGCGGAAAAAGTTATACTACTTTACCAATTTAACCGACCTCGTATCTTTAATATTATCGGATATAGCAATAGTGGCCCACTTCTCGCGAACACCCTGTATAGGAATCAAAGCAAAATAATAAACTGATTTATAACAAATTAATAAGTATAAATTTTAATAAGTACTATTTCGCTATGATTCCCATAATACAAAAAATCTTCAAGTGTGAACTTGAGCATACTTTTCTTCCTATGAGAAATCATGTAGTCTGAACCCACCTTTACAAAAAATTAATGACTCTCGGTTTATTTTGGCGGCATCTATATGTATAATCAGAAAGTAATAATAGATGAACCCTGCTATCTTTTCTTAAAGTGATTTTTGTTTCCATCGTCGATAATAGATGTCGCTAGTTTAACAATTTGACAATTCTTCATGACAATTTAATATTGTAAACAAAATTATTAACAATAATTAAGTTTTCAAGTGGTTTCGAACTGCTGCGTAATTTATTAAATGAATTTGCATAAAGCTAGGTGTGGGTTAATTGTGTTTTTAATCATTTAGCAAGAAATACGTTAAACTTCATCGGCTTTCTATATTTTCAGATTGTGGTGTATGAAGAGGAATTGAAAAGATGAATGTAAATCGAGATCAAATGGAGGACACTTATTACTGAAAAAGCATAATTTTTCTGACGATTATCTTTTCAAACAAATTGACAATATGAGTTAACACAATATCAACTTTACAACTCACTCGTTGGCAAGAACCAAGCACACCACATAAACCTCAAAGAGATCCACATACCTCTTGCTTGCAGTTATTCGTATTACCGGCTTTTATAAATATCGTGCCAGTCTTTAATAACATGTTTTTGTAATGAAGCTGAGGAGATTCAAATATTGCAAAGAAGGCTCTTGGAAGAAGAGATGATAAGGGCAGGTAAATTCATTTCACATTTCAAAGACAAAATAGACGCTTGATAGTACCTACATGATGATTAGCAAGTGTTTAATCTATACTTTTTGTTTCAGTGTTACTTATGGAATTATCCCTTCTGAAGTTTGTTAATTAACGGACTCCATTTGAATGAACCATCATCAGTACAACAAGTCTCAAGCTCTCAAGTTGTAATAATCACTGAAGACAGCGGAACGCCTGATTGGATGTCAAAAAACGTTTGATGTACCTAATTAATAGTTATTTATGCAACAATGTGGTAAATTAAATCTAGAAGTTGAAGATGACTATAACCCTCAACTGGTAGGCTTCAAATCTCGATAACAGCAGTACAACAGTGGTAAATAACATTATTGTTCATTGATAATAATTAATTCTAATGTAATAGATAGGTCAAATGCTTCATTAGTATTTTGTAGAGTTTATTGAGCTGATCTGTTAACGTTAATTCTAAATTTCCAACTTGCTAAGTACAATCGGTAAAACAGTTTTAAAAATTTATGTAATAGTGTTCAATTTGTAGGTGCAGATCGTTATAAGTAAAAAGATTATTTTCGTGAATCTGGTAAAAGGTTTTTTCATTTTCAAGAGTCACTTTTGGGCGTTGTTCTTTACTCTTGCTCGTGGTCTGTAAACTGGGCTTATTCTGACCATTTACCTACTTGAGAAAAATTTTCTACCTCTAACATCTTCATTTTTTGGAAGAGTAATGAGAATCAGAAATATCAACTTGGAATTTTCGAATTCTGTTCTGATTGGAAATTGTTCTTTGGATCATGACCAGTATTGGCAGCTTGTTCTGAATTTAAACAAATATAATGGACAGAGTCCAAATGACTGAACCTGGAAGGAAGAAGAAGAAAAGAGGTTGTAACTAAAGGTAATTTTTCAAACTTTAATATTTTTATGAGAGTTTTATTCTAGTAAATTTCATTTTGTAATCTTTAATTATTTATGAAATGCCATTTTAGTAACTTCCAGTTTGTTTTACATGTGCTAATGATTAGAAAATTAATTGCTTTTGTGCTTTTAGTTTAAAACAATACAACGATTGACAAAGCAGACTAATTATCAAGTTTTTAGTAATTGCTACGCCACTAACTTAACAGCGCCGGATTCGGTCACTCCTAAATGGATATAATATTTTTTGATGAATATGGAGTGGTATATTAAATAGTTCATAATAACGAGTAGAATTAATTATTATAAACCGATTGCTAATACTAATTTAGTAGTGTGTCTCCTCATAATTTATCGCCCCATTATTTTTTTTATAACTCATTTTTAATTTTAAAGTGATAAATTATGGAGCACCCAAAGGTAAATGATTTTATTTTTTTGATGAAAAGCTGTAGAGTATTTATCAAAATGAGATTAATACAAACATTACAATTAGTTCAAAGAAAGTAAATTAAAAAAAATAAAGTTTGTAATTTTTTAATTTATTTTTTTCAATGTTTAAACAATTGTGAGAAATCAGTTAATTATACAAAAAGTTCTTTTGAATGTAAGTGGAAAAATACGCCAAGTGTAAGGTATATGTCTGTCATTGACTATTATGTAACTGTTTACTTTAAAAATGTTAAATATAAAAGTTCAAAATCATCAATAGTCATACCTGATTATGTGTCTTTTATTGTATTTTGCCACAGCTTAATATTTTTTAAATTTATTTGTCAATTGAGCTTCAGTTTATATTTGTTAGTTCAAGTGTTCACATGTAGTAATAAGTACAGTTTCTCATTGTTACAAGGATACACACAGCAAGGAATAGAAATATTAATAAGGTACAGAAAATGTTTTAATTATTAATTAATTTTCTCCTGTAACTGTTTGTCATAAACGATTATTGAACATAAGGGTGAGAAAACCACTCCTCTAAATTTATTTTTGTATTTTAACTTAAAAAGCTTGTGACGGATAATTATTTTTATTCGGTTTGATGAGCATACTAAAATGTATAATTAACATATTTTTGTAAATTAAAGCTCTTGTAGTTTCAATTTAATATTTTAAACGATAAACTGTATGAGCATGTACTCAAAGCCATTAAAAAAAAATGTTCAACAATTAAGTTTACACGAAAAGTACTTTTTAGTGTAAGTGGAAAAATACCCAAAGTATGAGAAATTATGTGAAAAACATCATAGTTAAATTTATTACCCAATTACTTACTTAATACCATTTATTGAATTACTACATCAATGTTAACTTTTAAAATGATAAATTCAAAAATTGAAAAACAAGCAAATTGATTCCAAGTTGCCATTGTTAGTTACCTAATTAAGTATCGATTAATTTTCTCATGTAACTGTTTGTCATAAGGGGTGTAATTATTAAATAATTAGTTCAATTTATAACTGTAAAATGTACATTATTTTATTTCAAAAATTCAAATTTCAAGCTACCGAAGCTATTAAAAATAATTGTCCTTATTAATTTATTTTGCTTTGTAACTGTTTGTTATAAGTGGTTGCTGAACATAAGGAGGACAAAATAACCACTAACCAAAATTTAGTTTTTGTATTTCAATTTGAAAAAGATGCAAAGGATAATTATTTTTAAGCGGTTTGGTGGGCATACTAAAATTGGTAAATGACATCATTCAAGCAGTTTAAAGACGTCCATTGAAGAATGTTTAGTTTTTGAAACCTTTATTTACTAGCAGGTAGTTGTAAATTGATAATTGAATCAATTTTATAATAAATTGTGGTCGTGAAAAGCAATTTGCGCCCATCATATAGGCAACCCATTACATTAATACTCATTACTTTATAATACCATAATACTCTCCTATTATTGGATGATATTTCTTCAGTGGTAGGGAATGAGTAGGAGAAAGTTAATATAAGTCCGATTTTCACCATTAGTTGAAATTCTTATCAGTAACACAGATCAGCAAATTTTAGAAAAATAAGGGTTACTCTTGTGAAAATCAACTTTCAATTTTCGAATTTTTTTTGATTGGAAGTTGTTCTTTATATTATAATAAGTATATCAACCAAGTATTAATTAATTTACTTTAATATTAAGGGTAAAAATTTAAATATCCTGATCAACAATTATTTTGTAATTCAAGTTAATTGATAAGCTTATTAGTGATTATAATTTTAATTACAACTCGCTTACATTAATATTAATAATTTGATATTGTGTATTGCATTTATTAATATCCTTTTATGTAAAAGGAATAAAATAACAGAAATTTTAAATTAGAACATTATTTTTTTATCCTGCCAAGTTTTTAGTAACAATAAATAATTAACTTTTACAAGTATAAAATACATATATATGTATTTCGTTACATAATAATTGTTGTGTAAATCTGAAGTTTAAATTTACAAAGGCACAACAATTGATAAAGTATTTGATGATTCACTCTGTGTCATTTATAGTAAAACTTCGTAATTTGTTTTAGTTTCGTTTGAACTTCTGAGTCGAAAGGATCGTTCCTGAAGTGCCAGTGCGTTTAACAACAGAACCTAGGGTTAACAGAAAATGAACAGAGACACGGACAACAATTCCAGAGTTGCAATTGTGGAAAGAAAGCTGCCAGTTGCATTCCCAATAAAACGAGTGAAAAAATTTTGTAAGTAAGATTTATGATATTTATAACTTTTGTCTAGCTAACTAATTATTAAATAAATTTAAAGCGTTTTAATTCACTGTTTTGAATTGTTATAAAAAGTAAAAAAATATTTTTAATTAGGTAGTGCTTTAAATACACGTAGCCATTATTTACATAAACATAAGGATCAAGTCAAAATAATCAGTAATTTGTATGTAGGTAATTAATGCAATTACCCGGTAATTGAGTCGAACATTCATTAACTCTCTAAAATAAGGAAAAGACTAGGATTACTTTCATTAAATTAATTTTAACAAAAAATACAATTAATTATTAATGTTCAAATCAACCAATATAGCATTTAATTATTTTTAATTAAATTTAAAGTGGTTCAAATACGTAGCCATTAATTTAATAAAAAGCAAAAAAAAATAACTTTTTATAACAAATCCTCACATAGAGTCAAAATAATCAATAATTTGTATGTAGGTAATTAATGCAATTACCTGGTAATTAGTTGGATTGGGTCGCTCATTCATTAATACCCTAAAATAAGAAAAAAACTAGAATTACTAATTTGTTAAATTATTTAAGAAATACAAATAATTATTAATGATCAAATCAATCAAATCAACCAATCAATCAATTATTTTTAAGGGTGTATTTGTAATAAATTTTTTGCAAGTAATATTTTCGAGTTGATTAATTTATTTAGGGGAGGACGGAATTCCACTCAACTAAGGGAAAATGCTGACAAAAACCTTCGTATTTACTAGGGTTTGCGCTAGTTTCAAAAAAGGCTTTAGTTAATGAACTTCTTACTATGTAAAATACCTCTCAATGATTAAACATTTAATTAATTTAAATTATTATGTAAATCCGTAGTAATCTGATGTTTGAAATTCTATTCTCTTCAACATCCTGTATAATGTAGCGATAAGCATTTATCTTGCATAACAATAAATTTTGTAAAAAGAAAATAAAAATAAATAAAAATGGATCATAACATTAAATTTTTGATGAATCACTTTGTGTCTATTATAGTAAATATTTGGTAATTGATTTCAGTTTTGCTTTAACTCTGGAGATGTACAGATCGTTCGTGAAGTGCCCTCTATACCGGAATAATTTCAAGGATCAATGAATCGAGGATTACAAGAAAATTAACAAAGATTAATGTAAGTACTTTTTGTCTTTTTAAGGGTACCTATGTAAAGTGTAAGAGATATTTTGCAAATACATTATAAGTATTTTTAGAGTTAATAATTTCTTAACATTTGGGCTATTTGCAAAACGGACTTTAGTTAATAAACTTCTTACTTTATGTAAAATATCTCTTAACAATTAAACATTTAACTAATTTAAATTATTATGTAAATCCGATACTTAATTTCTTCAAGAATTTTAAGGTAACTTAACTAATTAAATTAATTTACTAAATAGCGATAAATATTCCCGAAAATACCTTCCCTTCTTGTGGTTTCTTGTTGAAAATATTTAAAGTGAAGCTGGTGAGAAAATTGATCGCATAAATATAAAAAGCACTTGACAAGTAAATTTTTGGCAAGTAATATTTTAGGGTTGATTAATTAAGTTGAGTTTTGCCCTAATTTCAAAATAGGCTTTAGGTAAAACTTCTTAGAATGTAAAATATCTCTTAACAATTAGCATTAAACTAATTTAAATTATTATGTAAACACATAGTAATCTGATGTTTGAAATTCTATTCTTTTCAACATCCTGTATAATGTAGTGATAAGCATAAGAATAAATTTTGTAAAAGTAAAAAAATAATTAAAAATAGATAAGAACATTGAATTTGTGATGATTCACTTGTGTCTATCTTAGTAAACATTTCGTAATTTGTTTCAGATTTCATTCAACTTTTGAACTGGAAAGATCGTTCGTTAAGTGCTCTCTATACGAGAATAATTCCAAAGACCAATGGACCGAGGATTACAAGAAAATTAACAACGATTAATGTAAGTACTTTTCGTCTTTTTAACGATATGTAAAGTATAAGAGAAAGAGCTATTTTGGAAATACATTTAGTAGGCTTATTAGTTAATAAACTTCTTTCTACAATTAAACAGTTAACTAATTTAAATTATTATGTAAATCCATAGTACCTACTTACTCCGATACTTTATTTCTTCAAAAAATTTTAGATAACTTCCCTTAACTAAATTACTTAAATTACCTAAATTAATTAATTTACTAAATAGCAATAAATATTCACGAAAATGCTTTCCTTCTTCTGGTTCCTTGTAAATATTTAAAGTGAAACTAGGTGAAAAAATCGTATGTTTATTTAATTTATTTTGCAAATTAAAAATTCATTACTTAATTGAAAATAATCATTGGTTGACTATGCCTAATACATACTAAAATGTTTCTTATTTCAGTTTCCGTTCAAATCTTCGACTTTGAAAGATGGTCTTGTAATGTAACTAACAGTTCTTCATTTTTCCGAACAGCGAGAGGATTACAAGAAAACTTAATGGAGCAAGTTGAAGTTATTTTACATAAGTTTATTTACTTTCGAGCTATTTTGGATCAAAATATGTTGAATTATTAGTTACTAAAAGTTAATTAATTCGAAATAATCATTGGGCGAAAATTACTAAAATTTAAGTAAGTAATTTTAATTAATTTTAAATAGAGAAGGCACCCTAGAAGTTGTTTGCTTTTTGCTATGCTGCATGCTGCATGTATTTTTAATTAATTTATATTGAAAAATAAAAATTAATTACTTAATCGAAACATATACTAAAACATATCTTATTTCAGTTTCCGTTCTATCGTCGACAATGAGAATGTCTTTTGGTCCACATCAAGAGGATCTTTAGAAAACCTAATGGACCAAGTTAAATTTCAAGTTGATTTTCTCACGGCGCTTTCAAGATATTTTTAATTATTGGTTAAAAAATTGGAAATAATCATTAAGCGATACTTACTAAAATTTAAGTAAGTACTTAATTTTAATAAATTAGAGAACTTATCTTAGAAGTTTTTTGAAGCATTTTGCTACCCCTCCAGTTTTTTTAATCTATTATTTTGCAAATTAAAAATGAATTACTTAATTGAAAATAATCGTTGGTTGACTCCTGTGTCGAAACATTCCTAATACGTACTAACATTTTTCTCATTTCAGATTCCACATGATCTTCGACTTGGAAAGATGGCCCCGTAAAAGGCAGTGCCTTTTGATTGACATTGACAAGAAGATTACAAGATAATTTAATGGACTAAGTTGAAATTGTTTTACCTAAGTTTATTTTCTCACTGGACTTGGAGATATTTTGAATGAAAAGATCTTTAATTATTGGCTACTAAATTAATTAATTGGAAATAATCATTGGGCGATAACTACTAAAATTTAAGTAGGTACTTAATTTTTTTTACCACTGGGTGTTAAAAAGCATTCGTAACTACAAGAGCGTGTAGTACGCATTCAAATGAATAAAAACAGTTATGTTAAGAGTGTTCAATAGTTAATACTTTTCGAGTTAAGTGGCCACAACTCCAAAAGTATTAACTATTGGACACCCCTCAATCTAACTTCTTTTACTCATTTTAATGCGTAATACACGCTCTTGTAGTTACAAATGTTTTTTTAACACTCTGTGTTTTTAATTAATTTATATTTTGCAAATTAAAAATTAACTACTTAATTTAAAATATTCATTGGTTGACTATGCCTAACACATACTAAAATGTTTCTTATTTCAGTTTCCGTTCAAATCTTCGATTTGGAAAGGTGGTCTTGTAACTAACAGTTCTTCATTTTTATTTTATTTTAATTAATGTTATTTTAATTAATTTTAAATATAGAATATACTCTAGAAGTTTGTTTGCTTTTTGTTATGCTGAATCCTGCATGTATTTTTATTTAATGTTTATTGCAAATTAAAAATTAATTACTTAATCGAGACATGCCTAAAATACATACTAATAAAACACATCTTCTTTTAGTTTCCGTTCAATCGTCGACAGTGAGAGTGCCTTTTAGTCCACATCAAGAGGATTTTTAGAAAACTTAATTGACCAAAAGAAGCAAAGAAGCACTTTAAGAAGCAAAAGTCCTTTTAACGATTCAGCTTGTGTCCAAAATGGGTACATCAGACTAACATCTCAATTAGTTTCAGATTACATTCCACCTTTGATTCGGAAAGATGCTTATTCTTATCAAGCCGACGGTGTCTTCTGGTTTTGGACCCAACATGAGGATTAGGAGATTTAATGGACCAAGATTAATTTATTTTGGATTGTATTTAAGTAGAAGGGTAGCTACACCTCACGATTAGTTTTTTTTTAATTAATTTTTTTCAATTTAAGTTCATTGCTTGCTTAGAAGGGTAGCTACCCCTATTTACTGGTCATCGCTAGCGATGAGTAGCAGCTAGGTAAGTTGCTTCCAACAGCTCTTCTCCACGTTAAAGAGAGCGCGAGGGGAAGCAACCTCTAAGACCACTGCGAGTTGTCCTCGAATTGGTCGGAGGTTGTTCCTCTTTTGTGGTCTTTGATGTGGTGATGGGCGTGGGCTCCGTGTAGCAATGTGGGTGTGCGTTGGCGCCGGGCGGGGAGGGGTAGGTGGGAGGGGGGTCGGCGGTCCCCTCCCCCCTACCCCTCCCCGCCCGGCGCCAACGCACATGCGCACTCCTACACGGAGGCTACGCGCATGCGCATTAAATACTAAGGGGGAGGAGCAACAACCGACAATTTCGAGGACAACCCCCAGTAGTGGACGGGGGTGCCACCCCTCGTACTCTCTCGGACAAGGTGCAGGGTTGAAGCGACGCCACCTACCTAGCAGCTACCCGATAAGCAGCCATTACCAGTTTTAATATTAATTAATACTTTGTAATTATTTATTGTTTTAATTATGTATTATGTCTTGTGGGCCACCGCTTGATGAGCCGAACTCCTCAAGCGATGACTCCTCAAGTTTTATTTGTTACAGTTATTTCTTCCAAATCTAACGAGGGGTGGACTTGTTGCAGCCCATGCCCTGGGGTGCAACCTTTAATCTTTTTTTAATGGTATAGCTATTTTTACAATTTTTAATTTCTGCTGCATACATCGATTAGGACACAAGACTGAATCGTTAAAGGGATTGTTATGTCTCTTGAATCTCGCTTTGGTGATTTACTAAGCGTTGGCCCGTCAATCAATAATAAATTGTTTACAAATAATTAGTTTGGAATAATTTGTAAAATTAATTAATAGTATATTATTATAATTTTCTTGTGCACATAATTATATTAAATATGTATATTATAGGTAATAGAAGATGTTTTTGTGTATTTTTTCATTTTAATAAACAGAAAACTCATGTAGATCTTGACTTTTTTTCCAAAGATAACAGCACCCTTAAAGAATTTCTCTCAATAATCTTCTTTTTCAATTACCTCGAAAAATATATTCCCTCTCCTACTCCTTTATTCTCTTGATTGCCTTACACATTAAAATCCAAGTCTTTAATTATTATCCACTGTCTCTTTAGTTCTTAAAACCCAATTTTAAAGAAATTAGACCAGTACAGACATATACAGGTACTCATGAAATGAGCTAAACACATAGTAAAATAGAGGGAGTTATAGATAGATACAGAGACTGATGAAATGAGAGAATAACATAGTAAAATAGAGAGAGATAGAGATAGATACAGAGATAAAGAGACTGATGAAATGAGAGGAAAACATAGTAAAATAGAGGGAGTTAGAAATAGATTCAGAGATAAGGAGATAGATAAAGAGACTAATGAAATGAGATAAAAACATAGTAAATTAGAGAGAGTTAAAGATAGATTCAGTGATAAGGAGATAGATAAAGACACTGATGAAATGAAAGGAAAACATAGTTAAATAGAGGGAGTTAGAAATAGATAAGGAGATAGATAAAGGGACTGATGAAATGAGAGAAAAACATAGTAAAATACAGGGAGTTAGAGATAGATACAGAAATAAGGAGATAGATAACGAGACTGTAGAAATGAGAGAAAAACGTAGTAAAATAGAGGGAGTTAGAGATAGATACAGAGATAAGGAGACAGATAAAGAGACTGATGAAATGAGAGGAAAACATAGTAAAATAGAGGGAGATAGAGATAGATAAGGAGATAGATAAAGAGACTGATGAAATGAGATAAAAACGTAGTAAAATAGAGGGAGTTAGAGATAGATACAGAGATAAGGAGATAGATAAAGAGACTGGTGAAATGAGAGAAAACATAGTAAAATAGAGGAAGTTAGAGATAGATTCAGAGATAAGGAAATAGATAAAGAGACTGATGAAATGAGATAAAAACATAGTAAAATAGAGGAAGTTAGAGATAGATGCAGAGATAAGGAGACAGATAAAGAGACTGACTAAATGAGATAAAAACATAGTAAAATAGAGGCAGGTAGAGATAGATAAAGAGATTGATGAAATGAGACAAAAACATAGTAAAATATAGGGAGTTAGAGATAGATTCAGAGACTGATGAAATGAGAGAAAAACATAGTAAAATAGAGGAAGTTAGAGATATATTCACAGATAAGGAGATAGATAAAGAGACTGATGAAATGAGATAAAAACATAGAAAAATAGAGGAAGTTAGAGACAGATAAAGAGACTGACGAAATGAGACAAAAACAGAGATAAAGCGACTGATAAAGAAAAAGACAGAGAGAGAGGGGAAGGAACCTATAGAAAAACACCCGGGGCGTTCTCTGTCTCTATATCTGTTTTTTATCTATCTATCTCAGTCTTTATCTCTGTATCGTTGTCTCTTTCTCCTTATTCTCTCTCTTATCTCCTTATTTCTGTCTCTAACTCTCTCTATTTTACTGTTTTCCTCTAATTTCATCAGTCTCTTTTCTATCTCCTTATCTCTGTTTATCTATCTCTATATCCCTGTATTTTACTATGTTTTTCTCTCATTTCATCAAGTCTCTTTATCTATCTCCTTATCTCTGAATCTATCTCTAACTCCCTCTATTTTACTGTTTTTTTCTCATTTCATCAGCCCCTTTATCTATCTCCTTATATCTGATTCTATCTCTAACTTCCTCTATTTTACTATGTTTTTATCTCATTTCATCAGTCTCTTTATCTATCTCCTTTTCACTGAATCTATCTCTAACTTCCTCTATTTTACTACGTTTTCCTCTCATTTCATCAGTTATCTATCTCCTTATCTCTGAATCTATCTCTAACTCCCTCTATTTTACTGTTTTTTTCGCATTTCATCAGTCTCTTTATCTATCTCCTTATCTCTGAATCTATTTCTAACTCCCTCTATTTTACTATGTTTTTCTCTCATTTCATCAGTCCCCTTATCTATCTCCTTATCTCTGGATCTATTTCTAACTCCCTCTATTTTACTATGTTTTCCTTTCATTTCATCAGTGTCTTTATCTATCTCCTTATCACTGAATCTATCTTTAACTCTCTCTAATTTACTATGTTTTTATCTCATTTCATTAGTCTCTTTATCTATCTCCTTATCTCTGAATCTATTTCTAACTCCCTCTATTTTACTATGTTTTCCTCTCATTTCATCAGTCTCTTTATCTCTGTATCTATCTCTATCTCTCTCTATTTTACTATGTTTTTATCTCATTTCATCAGTCTCTTTATCTATCTCCTTTTCACTGAATCTATCTCTAACTTCCTCTATTTTACTACGTTTTCCTCTCATTTCATCAGTCTCTTTATCTATCTCCTTATCTCTGAATCTATCTCTAACTCCCTCTATTTTACTGTTTTTTTCGCATTTCATCAGTCTCTTTATCTATCTCCTTATCTCTGAATCTATTTCTAACTCCCTCTATTTTACTATGTTTTTCTCTCATTTCATCAGTCCCTTTATCTATCTCCTTATCGCTGGATCTATTTCTAACTCCCTCTATTTTACTATGTTTTCCTTTCATTTCATCAGTCTCTTTATCACTGAATCTATCTTTAACTCTCTCTAATTTACTATGTTTTTATCTCATTTCATTAGTCTCTTTATCTATCTCCTTATCTCTGAATCTATTTCTAACTCCCTCTATTTTACTATGTTTTCCTCTCATTTCATCAGTCTCTTTATCTCTGTATCTATCTCTATCTCTCTCTATTTTACTGTGTTTTTCTCTCATTTCATCAGTCTCTGTATCTATCTATAACTCCCTCTATTTTACTATGTGTTTAGCTCATTTCATGAGTACCTGTATATGTCTGTACTGGTCTAATTTCTTTAAAATTGGGTTTTAAGAACTAAAGAGACAGTGGATAATAATTAAAGACTTGGATTTTAATGTGTAAGGCAATCAAGAGAATAAAGGAGTAGGAGAGGGAATATATTTTTCGAGGTAATTGAAAAAGAAGATTATTGAGAGAAATTCTTTAAGGGTGCTGTTATCTTTGGAAAAAAAGTCAAGATCTACATGAGTTTTCTGTTTATTAAAATGAAAAAATACACAAAAATATCTTCTATTACCTATAATATACATATTTAATATAATTATGTGCACAAGAAAATTATAATAATATACTATTAATTAATTTTACAAATTATTCCAAACTAATTATTTGTAAACAATTTATTATTGATTGACGGGCCAACGCTTAGTAAATCACCAAAGCGAGATTCAAGAGACATAACAATCCCTTTAACGATTCAGTCTTGTGTCCTAATCGATGTATGCAGCAGAAATTAAAAATTGTAAAAATAGCTATACCATTAAAAAAAGATTAAAGGTTGCACCCCAGGGCATGGGCTGCAACAAGTCCACCCCTCGTTAGATTTGGAAGAAATAACTGTAACAAATAAAGCTTGAGGAGTCATCGCTTGAGGAGTTGGGCTCATCAAGCAGTGGCCCACAAGACATAATACATAATTAAACAATAAATAATTACAAAATATTAATTAAAATTAAAACTGGTAATGGCTGCTTATCGAGTAGCTGCTAGGTAGGTGGCGTCGCTTCAACCCTGCACCTTGTCCGAGAGAGTACGAGGGGTGGCACCCCCGTCCACTACTGGGGGTTGTCCTCGAAATTGTCGGTTGTTGCTCCTCCCCCTTAGTATTTAATGCGCATGCGCGTAGCCTCCGTGTAGGAGTGCGCATGTGCGTTGGCGCCGGGCGGGGAGGGGTAGGGGGGAGGGGACCGCCGACCCCCCTCCCACCTACCCCTCCCCGCCCGGCGCCAACGCACACCCACATTGCTACACGGAGCCCACGCCCATCACCACATCAAAGACCACAAAAGAGGAACAACCTCCGACCAATTCGAGGACAACTCGCAGTGGTCTTAGAGGTTGCTTCCCCTCGCGCTCTCTTTAACGTGGAGAAGAGCTGTTGGAAGCAACTTACCTAGCTGCTATTCATCGCTAGCGATGACCAGTAAATAGGGGTAGCTACCCTTCTAAGCAAGCAATAAACTTAAATTGAAAAAAATTAATTAAAAAAAAACTAATCGTGAGGTGTAGCTACCCTTCTACTTAAATACAATCCAAAATAAATTAATCTTGGTCCATTAAATCTCCTAATCCTCATGTTGGGTCCAAAACCAGAAGACACCGTCGGCTTGATAAGAATAAGCATCTTTCCGAATCAAAGGTGGAATGTAATCTGAAACTAATTGAGATGTTAGTCTGATGTACCCATTTTGGACACAAGCTGAATCGTTAAAAGGACTTTTGCTTCTTAAAGTGCTTCTTTGCTTCTTTTGGTCAATTAAGTTTTCTAAAAATCCTCTTGATGTGGACTAAAAGGCACTCTCACTGTCGACGATTGAACGGAAACTAAAAGAAGATGTGTTTTATTAGTATGTATTTTAGGCATGTCTCGATTAAGTAATTAATTTTTAATTTGCAATAAACATTAAATAAAAATACATGCAGGATTCAGCATAACAAAAAGCAAACAAACTTCTAGAGTATATTCTATATTTAAAATTAATTAAAATAACTTACTTAAATTTTAGTAATTTTCGTCCAATGATTATTTCCAATTATTTAATTAACTTTTAATAACCAATAATTAAACATAATTGGACCCAAAATATCTCGAAAGCGCTGTCAGTAAATAAACTTAGATAAAGTAACTTCAACTTGGTCCATTAAGTTTTCTTGTAATCCTCTCGCTGTTCGGAAAAATGAAGAACTGTTAGTTACAAGACCACCTTTCCAAATCGAAGATTTGAACGGAAACTGAAATAAGAAACATTTTAGTATGTGTTAGGCATAGTCAACCAATGAATATTTTAAATTAAGTAGTTAATTTTTAATTTGCAAAATAAATTAATTAAAAACACAGAGTGTTAAAAAAACATTTGTAACTACAAGAGCGTGTATTACGCATTAAAATGAGTAAAAGAAGTTAGATTGAGGGGTGTCCAATAGTTAATACTTTTGGAGTTGTGGCCACTTAACTCGAAAAGTATTAACTATTGGACACTCTTAACATAACTGTTTTTAATCATTTGAATGTGTACTACACGCTCTTGTAGTTACGAATGCTTTTTAACACCCAGTGGTAAAAAAAATTAAGTACCTACTTAAATTTTAGTAGTTATCGCCCAATGATTATTTCCAATTAATTAATTTAGTAGCCAATAATTAAAGATCTTTTCATTCAAAATATCTCCAAGTCCAGTGAGAAAATAAACTTAGGTAAAACAATTTCAACTTAGTCCATTAAATTATCTTGTAATCTTCTTGTCAATGTCAATCAAAAGGCACTGCCTTTTACGGGGCCATCTTTCCAAGTCGAAGATCATGCGGAATCTGAAATGAGAAAAATGTTAGTACGTATTAGGAATGTTTCGACACAGGAGTCAACCAACGATTATTTTCAATTAAGTAATTCATTTTTAATTTGCAAAATAATAGATTAAAAAAACTGGAGGGGTAGCAAAATGCTTCAAAAAACTTCTAAGATAAGTTCTCTAATTTATTAAAATTAAGTACTTACTTAAATTTTAGTAAGTATCGCTTAATGATTATTTCCAATTTTTTAACCAATAATTAAAAATATCTTGAAAGCGCCGTGAGAAAATCAACTTGAAATTTAACTTGGTCCATTAGGTTTTCTAAAGATCCTCTTGATCTGGACCAAAAGACATTCTCATTGTCGACGATAGAACGGAAACTGAAATAAGATATGTTTTAGTATATGTTTCGATTAAGTAATTAATTTTTATTTTTCAATATAAATTAATTAAAAATACATGCAGCATGCAGCATAGCAAAAAGCAAACAACTTCTAGGGTGCCTTCTCTATTTAAAATTAATTAAAATTACTTACTTAAATTTTAGTAATTTTCGCCCAATGATTATTTCGAATTAATTAACTTTTAGTAACTAATAATTCAACATATTTTGATCCAAAATAGCTCGAAAGTAAATAAACTTATGTAAAATAACTTCAACTTGCTCCATTAAGTTTTCTTGTAATCCTCTCGCTGTTCGGAAAAATGAAGAACTGTTAGTTACAAGACCATCTTTCAAAGTCGAAGTTTGAACAGAAACTGAAATAAGAAACATTTTAGTATGTATTAGGCATAGTCAACCAATGATTATTTTCAATTAAGTAATGAATTTTTAATTTACAAAATAATTTAAATAAACATACGATTTTTTCACCAAGTTTCACTTTAAATATTTACAAGGAACCAGAAGAAGGAAAGCATTTTCGGGAATATTTATTGCTATTTAGTAAATTAGTTAATTTAGGTAATTTAAGTAATTTAGTTAAGGGAAGTTATCTAAAATTTTTTGAAGAAATAAAGTATCGGAGTAAGTAGGTACTATGGATTTACATAATAATTTAAATTAGTTAACTGTTTAATTGTAGAAAGAAGTTTATTAACTAATAAGCCTACTAAATGTATTTCCAAAATAGCTCTTTCTCTTATACTTTACATATCGTTAAAAAGACGAAAAGTACTTACATTAATCGTTGTTAATTTTCTTGTAATCCTCGGTCCATTGGTCTTTGGAATTATTCTCGTATAGAGAGCACTTAACGAACGATCTTTCCAGTTCAAAAGTTGAATGAAATCTGAAACAAATTACGAAATGTTTACTAGGATAGACACAAGTGAATCATCACAAATTCAATGTTCTTATCTATTTTTAATTATTTTTTTACTTTTACAAATTTATTCTTATGCTTATCACTACATTATACAGGATGTTGAAAAGAATAGAATTTCAAACATCAGATTACTATGTGTTTACATAATAATTTAAATTAGTTTAATGCTAATTGTTAAGAGATATTTTACATTCTAAGAAGTTTTACCTAAAGCCTATTTTGAAATTAGGGCAAAACTCAACTTAATTAATCAACCCTAAAATATTACTTGCCAAAAATTTACTTGTCAAGTGATTTTTATATTTATGCGATCAATTTTCTCACCAGCTTCACTTTAAATATTTTCAACAAGAAACCACAAGAAGGGAAGGTATTTTCGGGAATATTTATCGCTATTTAGTAAATTAATTTAATTAGTTAAGTTATCTTAAAATTCTTGAAGAAATTAAGTATCAGATTTACATAATAATTTAAATTAGTTAAATGTTTAATTGTTAAGAGATATTTTACATAAAGTAAGAAGTTTATTAACTAAAGTCCGTTTTGCAAATAGCCCAAATGTTAAGAAATTATTAACTCTAAAAATACTTATAATGTATTTGCAAAATATCTCTTACACTTTACATAGGTACCCTTAAAAAGACAAAAAGTACTTACATTAATCTTTGTTAATTTTCTTGTAATCCTCGATTCATTGATCCTTGAAATTATTCCGGTATAGAGGGCACTTCACGAACGATCTGTACATCTCCAGAGTTAAAGCAAAACTGAAATCAATTACCAAATATTTACTATAATAGACACAAAGTGATTCATCAAAAATTTAATGTTATGATCCATTTTTATTTATTTTTATTTTCTTTTTACAAAATTTATTGTTATGCAAGATAAATGCTTATCGCTACATTATACAGGATGTTGAAGAGAATAGAATTTCAAACATCAGATTACTACGGATTTACATAATAATTTAAATTAATTAAATGTTTAATCATTGAGAGGTATTTTACATAGTAAGAAGTTCATTAACTAAAGCCTTTTTTGAAACTAGCGCAAACCCTAGTAAATACGAAGGTTTTTGTCAGCATTTTCCCTTAGTTGAGTGGAATTCCGTCCTCCCCTAAATAAATTAATCAACTCGAAAATATTACTTGCAAAAAATTTATTACAAATACACCCTTAAAAATAATTGATTGATTGGTTGATTTGATTGATTTGATCATTAATAATTATTTGTATTTCTTAAATAATTTAACAAATTAGTAATTCTAGTTTTTTTCTTATTTTAGGGAATTAATGAATGAGCGACCCAATCCAACTAATTACCAGGTAATTGCATTAATTACCTACATACAAATTATTGATTATTTTGACTCTATGTGAGGATTTGTTATAAAAAGTTATTTTTTTTTGCTTTTTATTAAATTAATGGCTACGTATTTGAACCACTACCTAATTGAAAATATTTTGTAATTTTTATAACAATCCAAATATAGGTAATTGAAACGCTTTTAATTTATTCAATAATTAGAGAAGTTATATCGTAAATCTTACATCTTACTTACCAATTTTATCAGTCGTTTCATTGGGAATGCAAGTGGCCGCTTAATTTCCACGATTCCATCTTCATATCCAGGATTTTCTTTTTGAAATACCAACTAACTCGCACAGCCATGGTAGTATGACAATATTCTTCTTGTAATTTTATGTTCTAGTGGTAGATGCACTTGCACTAGACTAGACGAACGATCCTTAGAACTCAGAAGTTCAATGGAAACTAAAATGAATTATAAAATACTTTACTATAAATGACACAGAGTGAATCATTAAAAGTATATTACAATTTTATCTATTGTTGTGACTTTTAAATTTAAACTTCAGATTTACACAACAATGTAACGAAATATGTATTTTTATTCTTGTAAAAGGTAATTGTTTATTTGTTAGTAAAAGCTTGGCAGAATAAAAAAGATAATGTTTTAATTTAAAATTAGTGTTTATTTATTAACTGCCTAAATATTAATTAATTTAAATTTGTTTATAAATAATCCTTATAAAAGTTATTTACCTAACCAGTTATGAAAAGACAAATTTTATTTTGACGAACGTAATATTTGCTAAAACGAGCAAACGAAGTGAGCGAGTTTTGTAAATTACGTGAGTTAAATAAAATTAGTTTCTTCATAACGTGTTAGGTACAAAATTTTATCTGACTTCGCCATGAAATGAAAAATAATTATTACTGCGGAGGTCCGAATAATATATCAAAGCTTGCTACAAACAAACAAATACATTAGAATTCTACCCTTAGTTATGTAATGAAATGTCAAATTTTAAATTCATTTTTGACGTTTTTAAACGTCCAATTTTACATAACTAGTGATGCTATGAAATATTACATAACTGAGGGTATAGAATTCTAATGTATTTGTTTGTTTGCAGCAAGCTTTGATATATTATTCGGACCTCCGCAATAATAAATATTTTTCATTTCATAGCGAAGTCAGATAAAATTTTGTACCTAACACGTTATGAAGAGACTAATTTTATTTAACTCACGTAATTTACAAAACTCGCTAACTTCGTTCGCTCGTTTTAGCAAATATTACGTTCGTCAAAATAAAATTTGTCTTTTCATAACTGGTTAGGTAAATAACTTTTAAATTTCTGTCTAACACATATTTCTTTAGTGGTGGGGAATAAGTGGGAGAAAGTTAATATAAGTCCGATTTTCGTCATAAGTTCAGATTCTTATCAGTAACACAGATCAGCAAATTTTAGAAAAATAAGGGTTACTCCGAGGGGTCAGCCACTGTTCTGAATTTGTACACTGACTGCAGTTGAGTGCTCAAGACTGCATATGCTATGGCTGCCACTGACTGCAGATGACTACCATTACCAGCTCAATTTTTGTACATTGACTGCAGAGAGTGGATAACCCCTCGGGTTACTCTTATGAAAATCAACTTTCGATTTTTGAATTTTTTTTATTGGAAATTGTTCTTTACATTAAAATAAGTATTTCAATTAAGTATTAATCAATTTACTTCAATATTAAGGGTAAAAAGTTAAATATTGTGATCAACATTTAATTTAAGTTGATTAGAAATGCTTAGTAGTGATTATAATTTTAATTACAACTTCCTTACATTAATATTATTAATTTTATATAGTGTATAGTACTTTGGAGAAAAGAGGTTTAACATTCTTTGCAAGTAATAGGTCTACTTTAATTACGTACAGTCACGTGCATATCTTTTGGCCACCCCGGCAATATGTTAACACGAATTGTGAGTGCAACCATCATAACACCAACACAGTTTGTTGATTTACTACTTGTTCGCAAAATAAAGTTACCTCTCAGTTTAAGTAGGGAGGGTGTTATTAATGATTGAACCCACAATTCGTGCTAGGTGTATAGCCGGGGCAGTAGCGGATCTAGCACTGAGTGGGCCTCGGTGCAGAAAAGACTCATAGGCCCCAACCAGGCGCGCAACTAGGATTTAATTTTGGTAGGGATTTTGGTCAGTGGCGTAGCAAAAATATCATGGGCCTGGGTTCCAAAGATGTTTTATGGGCCCTCAGCGCCGCAGGCAAAATGTTTTAGATTTTCAAGGTCAACAGATCTTAGATCAACTTTAGGAATTTTTAAACATATTTCTTTACTGTGAAATTTAGCAATTTTTTGTACCGAAAAAAAACTTCATCAACTGCCAGTAATTTTTTATTATAGGCAGAATATGTTTAACAAATTCATTATAAACTAGGAACTATCTAATCTACTTATTTAAGTTTCTTCTTGGTACAGGCGAGCTCGAGATAAGGTTTTCGCAAATTCGTATCAAGCGGCTCTTTTGCTTTATAGACTTCCTGTATTTAATTAGGTGGTCTAGAGCAACTTGTAAGTTGAAATCTGATCATTCTTTAGTAATTTTTAGAAATAAAAGTTATGAATGCAGCAATGCAGTTATTATTTTTAACAAAATATGATACTTTTCGATTTTTTTTTTATTTGGACGAGAATTCGGGGGGGGGGTTAACCCGAAAACCATACCCGTGGTTGCGCGCCTGGCCCCAACTTCCAGGGAGTGGGGGGGATACACCTCTAGAGATTTTTTTGAAAATTTAATGAAAATCGTGAGTTTTATGGCTTCCAGGAGTGCAGTTGCCATTTCCTACTCCTTCCTTCTGACGCCTATATTTAGAGACCTAAGAAAGATTCACTTTAATTTTTCATGAAAAAATATGAAGGGCCGGGTTCTGTCATGGGCCCCTCAAACCCATGGGCTGCGCACCGAACTGCCCGGTGATACATCCGCGCCTGAGCCGGGGTGGCCAAAAGATATGCATGTGGCTGTACCTACACATTTTAGTGAATAGATTAAGTTTCAAATGTTTTAATTTCAGCTAGAAAATAGCAGATTGTGTGTTTATTGATATTTTAACATCTATCTAAGCAATTGTTGGAACCGTGTTCGTTTCTGCATTTTCTACTCCTTGTCAAGAGCAGGAGTAAGTTGGAGCAAGTTGCAGTAAGTTAGTGCAAGACAAACGAACAGACCTCTTGAAAGTAAAGTGCGAAGATCATTTGTACTAAATTTTAGAGATTAAGAGACAATTAAGCTCGCTTTATTCTTTACTACTGATTGTCATGTAAATCGAGACATAATTGTCTTGGTTATAATAATTCTTGTTTTTGTTAAATCAGTTAAGATTTAAATGTGAAGTAAAGTCACAAAAGTCACATAAATTACAATTAGTATCGATTAACAATGTAAGTACCTCCTATATCATTGCGATCAGTGTCAATAAACAATGCTAATGTGATAAAAGTTGATGCTTGTCTTTAAAAAATCACCACAAAGTTAAAAAAAATTAAACTATCTTTAACCATTGATTATACATTATTGACAGTTGAAAACGCTTTAGTAAATTTGCGTATTGAAAACATCGTCTTTTAGTAGGTAGTATCATCACCAAATGTTAGTGAAATTAATTTTGTTTGTTGTAGAAGACATCATAACAAGACATTTTAAAACGAAAATGTCAAGAAAACAAGGTGTGGGTTAGATCATTGTTGCAAAACGATATCCAAATAATTCTAATTAAATTTAGTCTTAGTCTGCTCCAGCAGCCAAGCCTCTAGTGTAAGTTTTCAAATGGACCGATACTCATATATGGTTTAAATACCAGTTATTATTTAAAACTGCACAATTAAGATGTTCCCGAGTCATTAGAGTTTTAGTGTTTAGAGTTAGTAAAAATGGGTTGCCCTAATTTTAAAGTACTAATAATTGGAAGTTATTTTATGACAACAAATACTAAAAGTAACCATAGCTAACATTCAGCAAGAATCGAAGTAAATAAGTCGACTTAACAAAGACAGCTTCAAGACTTTCTATAAGAAGGAATAAAGTCCTTTCACTTTTTGTAACAGATGTTATTAATATAATTGTTTACACCAAACGCTCTATCTTTTTCATATAGCGAAACTAAAATATCTCGCAGCAAGTTAGTTCTTAAGATCTATTAGTATTTAAAACAAAATTTTATGTTGCTTAACATGTTTGTTGCTGGCCCGGCTTTGGGAAAGTGCTCATTATCAGGAGTTAACCTACTTCTTTTATGTAATGTATAAACCGTGGTGGTTCCAGTCGTAGCAGCCGGCATATGCACAGAGTACGCACTGACTTTGATTGGAGCTGCCAACAGCAAATGCGTTAAATACAACCAGATAAAATTAGCTTAAATTAACAGTATCACATCAAAGACAAAGTTTTTTGTTGAACTTTCAACTACTGTAATTGTTTATTTTTTTTAAAAGCAGATTTTTCAATTCGTTGAGTCGTTTTTCACATTTCAAACTCTACTCCCTTTTCTATCTTAATAGTTCTAATTTTCTAGCTGAAATGAAAACATTTGAAACTAAAATCTATTCATTAAAATGTATATTTAGCAATTAAATTATACCTATTACTTTCATGAGGATGTAAAACCTCTTTTCTCCACAGTACGGTGCAGACGATTGTTATAAAATGTGGTTTTGCAAGACGAAATTCTGAATTTATTCTAACTTTTTCTCCTAAACATTTTATCGATTATTAGACAATGGTCTTTTACCAATAGCTCAGATGTTAAAATATCGATAAACACATATGAATCTTTCGATGGTAGCTGCCACCACTGTAATTTAAAAATATCACCTGAGCATCGGGAAGCAGTTCTCGATATAATATTGAATTCTTCTTTTTCTCAATAAGCTTACCCAGTTTTAATTTAAATTACATTTCATATAATTTCACGTAAGGTGTAAAATCTCTTAAAAACTTCTTAAAACGTTAGAACTTTTGTAAACAAAAGTCAATTTGAGGTTATGTATCTTTCAACGAGGCGTTAAAATGAGGAAAATATAATAAATATAGAAAATCATTATAAGCCAAAAAACCAACTTTTTTTTAAATTATTTTTTTATTGTTATAAGTGCCGTATTGTATTAGTGGAATATTTATTATAAAAATTAAAAAATAATGAAAAAAAAGTTGGTTTCTTACTTTTAACCTAGTGATGGTATATCTTCCTCATTTTAGCGCCTCCTATCTTTCATGTATCTTTTGTTGACATGAGCTAAAAGATATGGAGAAAATTTAAAATATCCCTACATTTAAATTTAAGCAACTTCTAATATTCTTCTGTGCTCCTGTCCCTTCAACTTATTCGTCGACTGCGTCTTATCAATTTTTAGCGAATTTTTATCAAAATTATCTGATTTGGACTTTCAACTTTTGAACTACAAGAGCTGTAGGGTTCAAAATCGACACCGGGCTAGTCAAGGGGTCACATATAGTCGTCGTTTTTTTAAAATTTAAATATCTACCCCCAAAGCAGCGGTACATCCCTTAAAAGTTTTAGAGCTTGAACAGCTTAATTCTTTCAAGTAGAAGGTAGAAACTAATAAAATTTTGTACGAAGATAGAAGAATAATAATCCAAATATCTTGTTTAATTGAAAATAAAATTTAATGCTCTATAACTTCTTTTCTGAAGACTTTTACTGTAAAACAAAGGGTCGAGGTGCTAGAGGCAAAAGTTTGGCGCAAAACGTGAGGTTTATTTTTTTCATACATTGACGATTTTTGAGGGCCGATTCTCAAAAAATATAACGAAAAGAAGCAATCTTGTAGGAAATTTAATAAGCCTTCATTTTGCTAAGAGTAATTTTTTCCTAGGGTCTAGGGTACACCGTTTTCGAGTGTCAACCTCGAAACCAACCAGCGAAAACCCAAAAAACGGGACTTTTTCACCTTCTCACTCCTTTAATCATGTTCTTAGAACCTGGGTTTTTCTACGGTATTTCTACCCCCTTACTGATCCAAAAACATTCATAAAATAAAATTCCACCCTCTTCCATGTACTCTATAACCTCTTCGTTGATTAGACTATACAGGGTGTTTCAAATTCGAGTATATGCATGGGGATCTCGGAAACCGTAAGAGATACGAAGGTGGTTAAATGGGGGCAAAGTTGTGCAATCAGGAGCCCAATATTATGACGTTAAGAAATCGCAGGTATTTTAATTACTTTAAAAGATATTCACAAGAAACTGAAATGTTGAAATTTTATTTTTATTTTTTCTTGCCTTTATTGTAAGGAATATTTAAAAACAAACAACACTTCTTCATAGCCACTTTTTATTCTCTATCACGACCTACTATTAAAATTTCCGCACAACGTTTCGTCTCTGTGTAACCATCATCAACTTCATTTTTTTAAATATGCAAAAAATTAACTATTGACATTTTTGAATAGCATTTTTAATTCTATTCAATGATGTATCATACCACACTTCAACTTTTCAGTTGATTGGTACTATTGATATTCCACTCTTATTTAATAATTCAATGAATTTTAACATCGAGTAGGCTAGAAAAACAAATAAAATCCTTAACGGGGAATAACTTTTTAAGTAGCCAACTTAAATCTTAATTTTTGCTTCATTAATTACGGCGGTTTTAACCGAAATAATGAACATATTTTTGGATTTAAAGTTTGATACATCATTGAATAAAGAATTAAAAATACTATTCAAAAATGTCAATAGTTAATTTTTGCCATATTTAAAAAAATGAAGTTGATGATGGTTACAGAGAGACGAAACGTTGTGTGCAAATTTTTATAGTAGGTCGCGATAGAGAATAAAAAGTGGCTATGAAGAAGTGTTGTTTGTTTTTAAATATTCCTTCTAATAAAGTCAAGAAAAAATAAAAATAAAACTTCAACATTTGAGTTTTTTGTGAATATCTTCCAAAGTAATTAAAATACCTGCGATTTCTTAACGTCATAATACTGGGCTCCTGATCACACAACCTTGCCCCCATTTAACCACCTTCGTATCTCTTACGGTTTCCGAGATCCCCATGCATAGACTCGAATTTGAAACAGCCTGTATAAACATTTGTTGTGTGAACTGCAGTGTAGGTTTGTAAGGGCCCGAAAATGATTATTGCCTCAGACCCTAACGTTTTTTGATCCGGCCCTGGCTTAATGGAATACCTATAAATTTCCATGCTTCTTATCAGTAACACAAATCAGCATATTTTAGAAAAGTAACGGTTACTCTTGTGAAAATGAACTTGCGACTTTCGAATTTTTTTTGATTAGATTAGAAGTTGTTCTTTGCATTAAAATATTCGACAAAGTATTAATTTACTTCAATATTATGGGTAAAAATTTAAATATTGTGATCAACAATTATTTTGTAATTGAAGTTAACTAGATCATGAACGCTCGCTCCTCTGGATTTGTCATCTTTCTATTAATTTATTTCTGTTTCTATGTCTCTGGAATTTACGCAATTATTTGTTTATTGATCAATTATTTCAAAAGTTGTTTTTTTTGCTTAAAAGCAAAAGACTTGCTTAAAAGTTGTCAGAAGATTATGGATGTCTGGTTATCAACGTTTCTGAAATTCACTACCTAACATAAACGTATGCCTGTAGTACTGCTCTTGCCCTTCCACCTTCCATCTTGATAATTTTGCAACATATTTCTAGGAGATCTTTGGAATATTAATTGTAAAATAATCATTTTTCCAATACTTTTTTGATTTGTTTTAACTTTGTTTTTTTTCTAAAAGATCTATTAAACCTTGGTGAGAGTCTGCACACAATTTCTTTAGATTATCTTTAGAGAAATTCGTCCTATTTTTTTAATTTTTATGTAACTATCAACTGGATGGTGTTTTGCAACAATCATTAAGTGTTAAGTATGTAGTTTTCCACAAATTAAAACACTTTAGTAAATTGGCGTTTTGCAAACATCGTTTTTTAATAGATGGCATCACCAAGACCAAATGTTGGTTAAATCAATTTTGCTTGTTGTAGAAGACATCATGAGGCATGAGGAACATTTTAAAATGAAAGTCAAAAAAACAAAGTGTGGGTTAGATCATTGTTGCAAAACACCATCCAACTAACCATTGCTGAAACAACCGACGACCCATTAAAAATGCACTTTTTTCATCGTGAATGGCTATTCTATACTTCTTATAAGCTCCCCGACTCACTCTCTAATTTTTATTAGTACACTTTCTTTCCCAGTACCATCCTCAAGTACTAAATGGATAAAATATTTATATAAAACTATATAAAATTGTGAGTAAGGGAGGTTATGTTATAAATACTGTAGCATCCCCTTTAATTAAAAATTTTGTGCAGCAAGCTTTTTTATAACATTTTCTATGGATTAAAATATGTTTTGTAACGTGTGACCACAGACCTGGGGTTAAGAAATATAATCGAACGTTATAATACAAATAAAACGCAAAAGATATATTATACTATTTTTAATTAATAAAAGAATTTAAATAATTTTTTTTTACATAAAAGGATATTAATAAATCCAATACGTCATATAAAATTACCAGTATTAATGTAAGTTAGTTATAATTAAAATTATAATCACTACTAAGCATTTACAATTAACTTAAATTATAATATAATCGTCGATCACAATAATTCAATTTTTACAATTAATATTGAAATAAATCAAATAATATTCGGTGGAAATCTTTATAATAATATTAGGAACAACTTCCAATCAAAAAAAATTCGACAATTGCAAGTTGATTTTCACAAGAGTAACCCTTATTTTTCTAAAAATTGCTGATCTGTGTTACTGATAAGAATCTGAACTTATGACGAAAATCGGACTTATATTAAGTTTCTCCTACCCATTCCCTACTACTAAACATTATACTAACCAATCAAATGCGAGTGTTAAAGTACTGAATAATGGGTTGCCTATATGATAGGTGCAAATTGCTCTCCAAATAGAATTTATTTATTAAAAACATTTGTTGAATTTATTATTCTATCTGCTAGTAAATACGGGTTTTTAATAGTTATTTAATCAACTAGTGTGTTAATAAGGCCGATTAATAATCGAGACATTTTAAAGCGCGAGATAGCGAGCGCTTTAATTGTTGAGATTATTAATCGGCAATTAACACACGAGTTGATTACTAAATTTTTCCGTCGATCGCTTTTCATTAAATTTGAGAAAATCTAATTTTATTTTATGACAAAAATGCAAGTTTTCAAAAATATTCTACAATCAAAGGTACCATTGAAAACAAAAATGACAACTAATGTCACAATTTTAATGCAATTTTGGTGTGATTTGGTTGCCTATACCATAATTGATCATTAATAGAAAATTGATCATTAATAGGGGTTATTAATGATCAATTTCTTATTGCTTAATGACATGCATTAACAATCGATCGACGGAAAAAGATATTAAATTTTAAACAAGAAGTAAACATTCACCAAAGGATGTTGCTTGAATGATGTTGTTCACTTTCAGTATGGCCACCATAATTATTATGGTAATTTGAAATTTCTACATTATATTGTTCACAAGGATACCATTATTAGCTTCTTACATTATAATGGTTTCCTCCTTTCCACCAAGTTTAAATTAATTTACTTCAAAATTAGGGGTAGAAATTTACGTATTTTGACGAACAATTAACCTTTTAATTAAGTAATTAAAATTATTTTAGCAACGACCTCACGGTTTTTGATACAGATTTACTTAGAATCACAGCATTATTTGTACAAACATTTAAAAAAAAATTAAATTAAACAGTTACATTAGATCTTTTTAATTTCATTTTTTGGACGTATTGTAATGTTCGTGTTAAATTATTTTAATAGACAACAAAGAAATAAAAAATCAGTTTTGAACTTTGAGTGCCCATCAATTTATTGTTTCAAATATAAAAATGAGAACTACAGGAGCTATAAATTGACAAAAACGTGTTATTTATACATTTTAGTATACCCAGGAAACTGAATTAACAATAATTGTTCTTCACATCATTTTAAAGTTAAAATACAAAAACAAAATTTTGATTAGCGATTGTTTTCTTACACTCAAAGTTCAATAACTACTTATGACTAACATTTACAAAAAGTTACATAAGAAAATTTAGACTGTACCTTATTAATATTTCCGTTTTTCTTGGTTTTGTTTATCCTTATTATAAAAAATACACTATTCACTAAGGTCACTAAGGTAACAAATACATGGTGCAAAACCAATCGAGTTTGAACTAAACTGCAAATACCTTCGATTATACATTCGACTTGTACCGGAATTATTTTCTTACACCGTGAGACAGGTAAGAAAATGCGCAGTATATGGCACTTCACATGATACTTGAAATAAAACGAGCCTTAATATGAAATACTAATAAAGTTAGATATAGGTACTCACATTTATATCATCCACATTATTCTTCACATGGTGACCACTGTATCATAATAATTTTCAAAATGCAGTGCAACATGTTTAATTTTATGGCTTAACGGAACAACACATAATTCTTAAGTTTTAACCATCAAATCCTTTAGTTACGTAACTTGAAAACAATCCCATTTTAACCAAACAGAAAAGTATCCATTATTCAGTTTTGAACCTTCAAACATTAATGTGGTCATTAACACAAACACACTAACAAATTATTAACTTACAGGCTGTTTATCAACAAATTAAGGTTAGGTACATACTTCCGGGGCTTACAATTATATTATTCTGGTTATTCTTCACATAGTTGCTACAAGGTACGACATCATAAAAATTTACGACATTTTGTGTAGCACGTTTAATGTTACTAATTCTAGAACACACATTTTCTATGTCGCAACCATTGCATTTCTTTGTTACGCACCTACAAAACAATCCAAATTTAATTAAACACAAAATTATCCACTAGGTCTTCGCTATAGAATATCTGCATACTTATTTATAAATCATCTCTTACTAATTAACTTATAATTAATTAGTTAAAATACCTTACAAATTGTTGATGTTTGACACTTGACATCTTAACAGGTTATGTTGGTGTAAAAGAAAGCTGTAAATCTACAGAAATGTTAGTTTTTTGGTTATAACAATTTTATTCGACAATAGATGTCGCACCCTTCGTGATTTTCGCGAATTCAAAAATTTAAATTTTAAATACTTTCTTTAATTTGCTTTCACACAACTAAAATCAATAATTAAGAGAGTGCACACAACAATTAATATTCACCTTTATGTATTTGCTTGGAACTTAGAAATTGTGTTAATTTGACTATTATCTGAGATGCGCAAAATTTTAAATACCTAGTTAATTATTTATTACTACTTAAAATATAATTACAAGCAATTAGTAGGTACACAAAAGTTTATCTTACATGACACACTTATTAAATACATATTTCTATCTTATGCTTTAATTTAAACATTATCTATGTTTCAGACCCGGTCGTAAATAAATTTTATTTAAAATTTCATATTAAAAGAACAAAAGTTTTAAAGCACTCATTACTTCGTGAAGTACTTCACTTCAGTACATGGTTAAGTACCTACATAGCCTCCATTTTCATAGTCCACCCACCACATAAAACTTCAAAATTTTCTTTTTTACAATTTAAAAAGTTTTTACTTTTCCATTATCGGCATAATGTTTTCAATTAGTAAAATTTTGAAATTCCCAGCAAGAGTGTTCTATTAACGATTTTAAGAATTAGTTAGATGTTGTAAAAGTAATTTTAGTTATTGATATACATACACAAATCAAAATTAAACTTACCAAATTTAAAATTATAGAAGTTTGTTAAGCTTCATTCCATCGTTCTTCTAGCGTCTAGTAAATAATGTTTTTCTCTTAAAATTACATCAGCATTCATATGACAAAGTTTGTTGGTGAGTTAATAAATCACCTTGTAGATTCAACATTGAGTATGTTCTCCTATTACCACAATATTATGGTACAAAATACCGGTACAAAAGCTTCTATTAATTAAAAAAATAATAGGGCTCTCTAAACCAAAGCCCCAACTCTGTATCTGGTAAAAGTGTTTTATTACAATGAGATTCAAATGCCCTTTGCATGCAACTTACTTAATTTTACCTTCAATCCTAATCTGTTTCTCTTCTCTATTGTCTTCTAAGAATTTGTTGAAGTTATCCATAACTTTTTGTAATATTCTCCTAGTTCTTCAGATAGGTCACACAACTGTAAGATTTAGCAGCTCATTTGAATCTTTGGGCCACTATATTAACACAACCAATAATAATGGTTGACCATTAAGAGCCTGACCGAATACAACAGGGGCTGGAATAAAAAATAAATTAAGTACAACTTTTCTACTAGCGATAGAAATTTAAGTTATCTACAGTGTACAGAATTAATAGCTGAAGACAAAGTAAATGAACTAGAGAGTAGAACCACCTTAAGCCCTATTAGTCCGTGTGTAGATCCGCCCCTGCTTGGACCTTGAAAACGAGTGGGTTGTAAAGTTGATGTTATGTGGATTGCCTGTACGTTAGGCGTAAACCTGCAAACAAAATTGATCTGTGCATTGATTGAAACGTAAATACAGTGTAGTCTCGGTAATTCGAACGCACTCTAATCCGAACATCCAGTAATCGGAACAAAAGAGAGAAAACTCAGTAATCCGCACAATTAGTTATAATCCGAACATAACTAATAACATGTTCGGATTACAGAATAGTGTTCGGATTACAGAAATGGTAGGTACGGCCTAAAACACGCAATATAAATATGTATTCATTTATAAATAACTTATTTTTGCAAGTATGCGCTTTTAATTTTCTTTGAATCAAGCACGTAGTAACTTAACTACAGGTTTTGTTGGTCTACTAGTCAGTATCAGTATTCAGTATTGAGTTGGTAGTTTATGCAAATACGCGTTTATCTCTAATCTCGCTAAAAATTTAAAATGGAAAAACGAAAGCACACAACCCTTACTTTAAACCAAAAAATGGAAATTATTAATAAACTTCAAGAAAACCAAACAATTACAAGTGTGGCTAAATTGTATAATGTAGGGAAGTCCACAGTATGTGGTATTAAAAAAAATAAAAATAAAATTATAGATTTCATAGCCTCTACCACTGATAAAGGTCCAGGTAAACGAAAGACTCTTAAACCTAGTGAAAATCCTGCTATGGAAAAGGCTGTGTTTACTTGGTTCCTTCAAGAACGTGCCAAAGGGGTGCCAATATCTGGGGAAATTATATGTGAAAAAGCTAAGTTTTTTTACCAAAAAATAACAGACAAAAATGACTTTAATGCCAGCATTGGTTGGTTACAAAAATTTAAAAAGCGGCATGGAATTCGTCAGTTAACAGTGAGTGGAGAAAAGTTATCCAGTGATACAAGTGCAGTGGCACCTTTTCAAGAGCAGTTTCTAAGAAAAATTAAAAATTTGAATTTAACCCCTGATCAAGTTTATAATGCAGATGAAAGCGGATTGTTTTGGAGAGTTTTACCTAATAAAACCTTGGCACATAGCGCTGAAGATTCCGCTCCGGGCAGAAAATTAAGTAAGGAACGAATAACTTTTATGCCATGTGCAAATGCATCAGGCACTCACAAATTAAGATTGATGGTGTTAGGTAAATCAGTAAAGCCGCGTGCATTTAAAAACTGTACACTACCTGTTTTCTACAGTGGGCAAAAGAAAGCATGGGTAACAAAGGACATCTTCAGAAAATGGTTTCATAATGAGTTTGTGTTATCGGTGAGAGAACAAATGGATAAGCTAGGTTTGCCCAGAAAAGCTATTTTATTATTAGACAATGCTCCGGGACATCCTAAAGAAAGTGAGTTAATAAGTGATGACAAACAAATTTCCGTAATGTATTTGCCTCCAAATTGTACCCCATTATTACAACCGATGGACCAAAATGTCATTCAGGCTATAAAACTTAATTATAGAAAGAAACTTTTAAAAATAATTCTTGAATCAGAAGAAGAATTGTCCCAGGTTATAAAGAAGATAAATTTAAAAGATGTTGTGTTCCTCCTAGATGAAGCTTGGCAAAGAGTTACTTCTCAGTTAATAAAAACTTCCTGGAAAAATTTATGGCAAAAAGAGGAGTTCGACGATGAAGACGATCTCCCTTTAATTACATTTGTGAATAGAACAGGAAATCAAGAACTAACTCTGAATTTAAATGAAATAACCAATCTTGTTAACCAACTGAGTAAACAAAGTTGTTCAAAAAGTGAAGTAGAAGAGTGGGTAAATGGAGGAAATATGGAAAATAATAATTTAACTGATGTAGAAATTATTCACGAAATTACTGAAGATTCGAACGTAGATGAAAATGAAGAAAGTGACGAAAATGATGAGACTTGTTTTATAAAACATAAAGAAGCTGTCGATAGTTTTAACGTTTGTTTAAAATGGGCTTGTGAAAATGATGTCCCATCTCATAAAATTTTATTGATCCGACAATTACGAGAAGAAGCAATTAAAAAGGAAATGGGTGCGAAGAAACAAACCACAATTCCAAACTATTTTTATAAAAATATGTAAATGTTTACCTATAAGTAATTTGTATAATCATTTCTTGTATTACCTACTTATACATATATCTAAGAAATTATTTTGAGTTCTTTGTATTTTTCTAATATAAAAACTGTTCAAAACAATTTTTTTTTAAGTTTATCCAGTAATCCGAACTTATCTGTAATCCGAATAAGGCCAGGTTTCTATTAGTTCGAATTAACGAGACTATACTGTAATTAAAATGCGTAAAAATACTTAACAAATTACTCAAAAACAAATCTACCTCATGTGTAATTTCAAATGCAATCAAGTCTCTTTCGAATGATTTGAGTTAGAAAGATAGGCCCCCAAACCTCATTCCTACAAATAACAAGGTTATCAAGCGGTGTCATACTAAGCTAAGAGGTTGGTTTACAAGGTGTTTGTATAGGATTCAACTGGACTACTACATTTAGCCCTAATAAACCCATACATACCTCATACTGTCAATTTGTTCGATAAAGATAATCGTCAAGAAAATTATGCTTTTTCGGTAATAAGTGTCCTCCATTTCAGTTCCATTTAAATTCATCTTTTTAATTCCTCTTCATACACCACAATCTGAAAATATAGAAATTGGATGAAGTTTCAAATGAAGCTTTGTTATGATACGATTTCAATCAATGTAAACAGTAAAACGAGAAAGTTAGTTTGACGTATTTCTTACAAAACGATTAAAAAACATAATTAACACACAGCTGAGTTTATGCAAATTCATTTAATCCGTAACACAGGATTTCAAAACTTAATAATTTTGTTGACAATATTAAATGTCACATCGAATTAATGTCAAACTGTTAAATTAACGACATCTATTATCAACGATCGAAACAAAAGAACTTAAAGAAAAGACAGCGTCGGTCGTTTAGCTATAATTAGTTTCTGATTACACGTATAGATGTTGCCAAAATAAACTTTTTTTAAAAATTAATTTTTTGTAAGTATGCAAAAAAAACTACATTTTTTGTTCTTTTGCACACAAAAAAATGACAAAAATAATACAATTAAATTACGAGTAACAAAAGAAATCATATTTTGTATATTTCCCATTTCATTTAAGACTTTAAACTTCCTCTACAAATTTCTGTTATATTTTCACCTAATAATTTCATTTTCCCAGTAGTTAAATCTGTCCACCTACTCCAATATTTTTTTGTTTACCACTTCTTGAATTTTACAGATTCAATAATGCTTCAATAACCTTGTTTTAAACGTAAAATTTTCACGTTCTAGTCCACATGATGTTTAAGTTATGCGTCCTTTGTTGTAGTTTATCTTGGCAAATCTATAAATAAAAACCAAAATTAGAAAAACAAATTCGACGGAAATGTGAATTTTTAGATCCAACAAAAACGAGATCTTTCAAAAAATTTCCCAAGTCCTGTATAATAATACGAGAAGATTGCTGTATTAGATCAATAAACTGAATTCTGAGTTTCGAAGGTTTAACCATAGATGGAAATCAAATGCACACAATTGAAATTTAAGAATCGAATAATACAAAATCACAGGACATTAATTATCGACACTCGACAGTAAATAATTAATAGTTCCTTCACAAAAAGGCTTGTTAGAATTATAACATCGAAACAAACCATTTAATTAACAGTCAATCAAATCATAACTTGTGATCTTTTTTCGTAGCTACGTTTTAAAATAATTTTTTTAAATTTAACATTTCAATTAAAAAGTAACTGTTGATGTAATTCGAACCCACATTCATCAGATCGTGCTGTTTTATTATTATGACAAATCAAAAGTTTCGATTAATTAAATTAATCAAGAGCTTTATAGTACACGCTGTTAAAAGATGAGTACACAAAAGTATGCTTTATAGTATAATTTTGATTGTTTGGTTTAAATTATAAAAAACATAAATTTTTCGTTTGTTTAGGATTTATTTACATAACTAGAGGAATAGGTAGGTATAAATATATGGTTTTGTCCAAATATTGCAAAATGTAAACGTCTTTATTCTTGGTAAAATCGATATTGCACCTAAACAAACCAACCACAAACATTATTGGTTTGATAATTATTAATTATCTACAAACTTTACGCATATGTAATGTGGACGCATAAAAGTAATATTATAGGGTGTAGGGCCTAGGAATGTTAATAATGTGACATCGTTGCAAACATAGTGTCAGTTAGTTGGACAGCCCCATTATAAACATTCGTAATGCCTTCTCTATAAATATACGTTTTTATTTCAACTTACTATAGAGTATAGGAACTGTTATGCCCGGTTGCATAAAAGAGAATTATATTTTAATCTAAGAATGACATGTATAATCTTTAGATATGACAACGTTACACAAGCATAACAAATAAAGAAATATATACAAATGTCGAAGTTTGACGTTTGTTTTCACAACTCAACGCAAAAAAAAACTTAACCTTAGATGTCAAACTATGACGTTAATTGAATAAACGTGAATTGTGTAACGTTGCCGTATCAACGGATTATAAATATAATTCCCGGTTTAAAATATAATTATCTTTTATGGAACCGGACATTGGAGAGCTAATTAGATATTTATTAGCTCTTCTTTAATTTTCCAGTTTTTTAAACAATAAACCAATCATTAGGATGTTTTAGAGAAAACTTGCACATAAAATATTTCTCATAATGCATTTTATAAGGAATTTCATATTGTGAGGGCATTTCAAAATTAGGAGGACACGAAAGCCGAGCTTCTAAAAAATTCCTTAAATATTTTAAATATTAATTGCTATTAATAATAATATAAGAAGAATAATAAAACTGAAATAATTTAAAATTAAATCACGAGATATTTAATAAATAATGTAAGAATTACTTCATAAAAAGAAAACATCACAAATACAGCCAGTGAATAATTTAATAAAATAAGGGCTTAATTATGTATTTACTTGACATTTTTAAAATACTTTACCCAACTATTAAACTACGTACAATATAGGACATTCCCTCGGGTATTTCATATTATTTCGATAGATAGCATGACAGATGAGTTTCCAGATGGAAGGTTAGATAACTTCACCTGACATATGAAATTGATATAATGGTGACACATGACCTTGACTTTGACATAATTATGTTGAGTGACAGATGAACCCTCCTCTGACATTGTCATTATGGTGTCAGATAACGACACTGACATATAGTGACTATGATAACAGACATTTGACACATGGTAACTATGGTGAAAGATTTGCATTTGACACATGGTAACTGGTAACTACGGTTACAGACCACGCACCAATTCACTAAACCAATCCCTATTCTACTTCCCCCAATTCACAATTTTCTTAAACCAATCCCTAACCTCTTCCCTCACTATCTCTATCTCTTTTTTATATGTCTGTCTCTTTCGGACCTCACTGCGCATTACCAATGATCCATGCGTGTTTTTATTGTGCGGATACCCTGTAGTATTTGGAATATTCGAATTCTCTGTGACAACTTTGGAGCTATGATGCTAGGACTGTAATCACGACTTTTCGAAAAAGCATCAGGTGATTCTACGTGCCTCATGCCTCATCCAAGAGCTAACTCCTGCTGAGATCTAGACCCTTAAAGTCTTGATTATTTTTTCGATATTTTGCTTTAATCTTTAATGTTTGAACGGCTGAAGCTCCAACGGTGAAATTGGAGTGACAATGTGAGAAGGAGTAATTAGTGAGAAATTAATTGACGAAAATCGTTTGAAAAGGGTAGTTGGGGTAGTAGCGATGGTTGCTACCAGTAAAACTCTTATTTTTTGCCTTTTTTGAAAATGAATTTTGCCATTTTCTACAGAATTTATTATATGTTATAGCTTGATGGTTTGTGTTAATATTAATATTTTTTGAAATAATTAGCAAAACGGTTGGAGTAATGTAAAAAAGAGCAAACAGTTTTAGTAAAAACTGTTGGTGTATTTTGAAAAAAATAAATTTGTGAGTTAAAAATACGGTTTTCGTACAAAATAATGAAGACTTTAATGGCCAGTATTTCAATCAAGGGTTAAAGTGACGTTTAACTAAAAGAAATGCACCAAATTGTAGTAAAGCTCAGCTTATCGCTACACTTGGGTTTAAACCTAGTTTAAACCTAGTTTAAACATATTGAATTTTGGGGCTTAAAGCCTTGTATCTCAAATGAAGTTGAGTTTTGGATAAGGGATGTTTAGCTCAATCGTTTTATTTTGACATGTACAATCACCTGTATAACTTATGCTATTTATTTTAGAACCGCTCTGTATAAAGTGACATAAAAAAAATGACTGAAACCTAATATTTGATCCACCCTGTATGTGAAAAGTGATCGTTTTCGATAACCGCTACCGATAATTAAATTAAAAAGTTAACAAACACACTTAAAACAAAGTGATTATTTTTATTGTAAAATAGCTTACAAACAAGAAAACTATTATCTTAGTGGTCAATAAAAGAAATCAGGAAGGTGCCTGAATGTCGCCTTAAAAAGAACTCCTGAAAATCACTCCAAATGTAAACAAACCCTTGTGCTATTTGCTTACTGACCTGTTAGTACTCTACTACATTGTAGAAAAGAATATGAAATTATTTAAATTTGGAATTCTAGCAAGTAAGTTATAAATCGTTCATTAAAAATTGTCACGAGAAAATTTGTGTCGGATTACACGAAACACGTCTAGTAATCTAGTTCCTTAAACCTACTCATGTAAAGATTTTCAAGAGAAACTGTTATAATTTAGTGTCTTATTGCATTTTTTAGAACCGTTATTAATAATAACGGGTGGTTGTTCACCTCGTCGATATTCGACGAAGCATTTGAAGATATACTTGCGTTAAAAGAATGAAATTTTCAAAAGTTATTATGAAACACCTACAACCTACATTGATTATTGTTTGTAGTGAAATGCACGATATAAGCGTGTCAGTCGTGGCCGACGTGTCATTGAAGTGGGGAGGTAGTAATAAGTGTGACAATTTATTATTTTAAAAAAATGTATGAAATTGATAGTTTGAAGGAATAACAATCATTACGATGGGTCCAGTGGAAGTTGCTGTAATTAATGATAAAGAAAAGCATTTGCGTTTTAAACACAGATATGGATAATAATAATAGTAATCCTTAGCGCTTGCTAACACTCTTGCAGAAGATTTGTCCGAGTAAGGTGGCTAAACGTGCGCACATAATTATAATGAAGGTAATGTGGTCATTACGCTTTTAACTGCCTGTTATTAAAATAAGTTATGCTTCAAGTGTCATCCGTACGAAAAAAGTGTGTCATGGCCATAGGTTACTGTAACTTTTTCTAATTACTAAGATTTTTTGCAATTTATACCTAACACGCCCACGTAATCTTACGTGGGGAAGGGGGTATATAAATCTGTATTAACATTGTTTAATACAGAAACAGTCATTCTCTTTTAGTTCGGCGCTACAGGCATTGAACGTTTGAAAAAAAAATTTTTAAAGTTGAAAATCAACCTAACGCCAAACAACGCTAACTCAAAAACCAGTGGCGCAACACGACCAAAAGAGAGACATAATGTGTGCTAACATTTTTCTAAAATTGAAATGGCGTCGATGGTTTAGTGCGAGTTTTCCAGGAATTTGAATTTTTACAATAAATTTCTAAAAACACCAAAATTAAAATGGAGTTATCTCCAAAAACAATTGTGTACCGATTTTAAAAACTGGCGAGGGGGCTATAAAAGATATGTTAAGATTTTTTTTGGAGCTACCACAGACTAATATACCGGGTGTTGAATGACCTACCGATACATAGGGCAATAGCACGTAAAATTACGTTTTTATAAATTCCTGCTTCCATAATTATTGTTTTAGAGTAAACATGAAAGGACCAAAAGTGATGGAGAATTAAAAATTAGAAATGATAGAGGTATTACATTTTATCATACTTTTACTTGAAGGGCAAATAAGACTTTAGAAGTTGTTAAAATTTTCGTTAATCAGGGCAGTAACTTAAATGTTGCTACGGCACACGAATAAATTATTGCTTGTTATTCAAATTGCTATCCTGATTAATGAAAATTTTAACAACTTCTAAAGTCTTTTTTGCTCTTTAAGTAAAAATATGATAAAATGTATCACTTTTATCATTTCTAATTTTTAATTCTGCATCATTTTTGGCTCTTTCATGTTTGCTCTAAAACAATTAGAGAAGCAGGAATTTATAAAAACGTGATTTTACGTGCCCTATGTATCGATAGGTCATTCAACACCCGTAATAGTTTTTATTATTACTCTATGCAGCGACACAGACCTAGCGATTAAGGGTCAGTATTATAAACGAAGGTTGAAACTGAACCTAAGGTTAGCTGTCATTTTAGTTTGAGATAATTGGACAAAATAGTGAAACGACGTTTATTTATTACTTCAACCTTCGGTTAACTAGGCTTTATAATACTGGCCCTAAGAGAGCCATGTCTAACGAAAGAACGGAAAAGTTCGTATTTAGACATTCCGCTTGTAACCATTGGCGACTTTAATATCAGGTTGGTATCACTAATAGTCATAATTCCTAATAGGATAAGGTTCGAAGAAGGCAATGACATATTTGTATATAGAAAATAAGAACCTAATTAGTGACAAAAGTCCAATTAAACTTGATCTAACTTTAAAAAAACAGAAGATTAGGGATTAGAGGATTAGGCTCTAATTTCCCATAAACAAGTATGCCATTGCCTTCTTTGAACCTTACCCTAATAGGAATTATGACTACCAGTGATATAAACTTTTACGTCTATTCGTTAGACATGGCCCTCTTAACACAATATTCTACTTAGAGCTACAAATAGTATTCCAAGTTTGAGGAAAATTTTAACGTGTTAAAAATTTACCCACACCGAGCAAAGGTATCTTGTAAACCAGTGGAGTAACACGAATAAAAATTCTTCTGATGAATATGACATTATGCTACTTATTTATAAATTTTTTGATATCAAAAGTTATAAAGAATATAAAGATACACTCACCGATTTTGGATTAAAATTTTATGAAACGCTCGCGTCATTCAGATAAAGCCACTTTTATCTTGATACCACAACCGATTTGGGAATATATCCAAGAATAGCATCACACCATAAATTGTTGTGTCAATAGGGCTCCGAGCAACTGATCGACTTTTCAATCAACTGAAAAATAAATAAAAATC
The DNA here is from genome assembly GCA_963924605.1 of Malthinus seriepunctatus. Lineage (NCBI taxonomy): Eukaryota > Metazoa > Arthropoda > Insecta > Coleoptera > Cantharidae > Malthinus > Malthinus seriepunctatus. The sequence goes on from OZ004600.1 coordinate 131,735,407, forward strand.
ATTTGCAAACGAATTCTCTTTTTTTACTTTATATATTACAAGTTTTTTTAAATTTTCTATAATACTCTAAATTTAAACATTCATCCATTGCTTTGTTTCATTTGTTTTACGGTTTTACTTTTCATTTTTATTCTTGGACGTTAACATTCGACAAATCTACTCAAACGAAGTTTACGAGGTATCCTTTAAGAGAGGACATGAGATTTAAGTATTTTTTTGTCGGCTCACGAATTTATGTACATTTATATTAGGAATTATTGAAAGCTTTAATTTAATACAGCGAAAAGGCATTCGCATAAAATTCTCAAGTTGACATGGCTTGTTGCCTAAACCATCTTCATATATTGCAATATTTTTTTAAGCTGGCGAGCGATGGGTATGCAGATATTTAAATTGTTATTTATTCCCACTAACGCAGTAGTCAACGTTTTTAAATTATTAAAGGGGCGTGGCCAAATCTGCGCGAACTTATCCCTACCGCTCCTCAAGTTAAATTATTTTAGCTGTACTTTTAGTTTTATACCTACGAATTTATGAGAATTTCATAAAAGTTTACTGCTTGAGCTCTAAAACCAGTGCCCGATGTAGCCAATTTTCTTGTTCAGTGGCAATCAAATAGCTTAACCTTAAGAGCAAAGAACCAATAATATCACCTCAAACTTCTTGTTATGAGCCCATAGTCTATATTTGATGTGAGCCTATTGTTGTTTGCCGCTACACATTAGTGAATAGTGGCCGGCATCCTCAGGGTAGGCAAGGAAATTTAAATCTCCGACAATTGAAAAAAAGCTGCGAAATGTTTCGATCAAACCGAGGGGCATAGGTCGTAGTGGCATGCTAAAGGGTTATTGTTAAAAACCGAGGAGCATAGACCCTGATGAGATGCTGGACGGTTATTATTTAAAACCGAGGAACATAGGCCCTTAATGAGGTGCCGGACCGTTATTGTTAAAAACCGCGGACGGTTAGGCTCTAATGAGATGCCCACGGTTATTGTTGAGAACCGATGAGCATTATGATTGGTTCCTAGAAACGTGTAAAATGAAATTCTAAACGGTTATGATTCGACACGCTTTTTGCGGGAGCGTGTGGTTGGTGCTGATGGGTGCAGGAAGCACTATCAGTGCAGTAGAACCCGTGCTCGAGGACTGAGCGTATCTAATTCTCTACCTGATGAAAAAGATGGATAGAGAATGAGCAATTAGTCAGCTCGATGGAAAAAGTACACCATTCAGCCCATTCAGCTGAATTCGCTCATTAATTTAAACTTTGGTTGATTTTGCAGTGGCGTACTAAGATACAGTCGAAGATACAGTACAACCCCGTCATAACGTAACATCAGGAGCCGAAAAATTTGGTACGTTATAACTGGCACCCGTAATAAAGAATTAACAAAATAAAAATGTTTTAAAATGGGACTAAAGATTTAGTACGTTATATCCAGAGAAACGTTATAAATGGGTACTTTATAACGGGGCTGTACTGTATTGTGTCAACTGCTTCTGCGGAATTTCTTTTGGGAAGTCATGGTTTGGGTGGAAATGGCATGAATACTTGAGATGTTGTCGACAAAAGTGTCAGATTTTTCTTTGGAGTCGATTTTTGATGGCAGGGCATTGATATCGTTCCCAGGAGTCCAGGAGAAGAAGATGAAATTAAAAAACAGTTGATAAAAGTGTAATTTTTATGGAATTAAGTAGAAAAGGTGGCAAGATAAAAGCATTTTTACAAAATTATTTATTATAACTTAAATCCGTTAAATTAATTATTTTTTGTTATGGCAGCGATTGAAAGAGGAGAAGTAAAAAAAATAAGAAATTTAAGGTAAGACACGTCCGTAAAGTTTAATTCGATAATTGATTCGTTCATCAATTTTCCAATAAATAGTACGGAAGTTGTTTTCAAGAATTAATCTCGTCCTTGTCCTGTGGATTTTTTAGTAAAACTATCACGCACAAACCCATGCCTTTTACGAAAAACGTTAAGATTCGCAATTGACTTTGCCGAAATTGCATTTATGGTAGTTTTATAGCACAAGACGCTATTGGGAATCAAAAGGAGATACTTTTTGCGTTTGTTTTTGTTTTATTTATTTTACTATAAACTCGCTATTTTATTACCGATTACTGAAATAAATTTTACACTTTCTCAAAGAGAAAGATAAATATAAAAAGAGCATAAAATCGTGTAAATGCATTTGTACAATTTTTGTTACGTTTCGTTGCATTTTCTATGTCATTAAATTTAATTCATGTAAATTTAATTAAAAGAAAATAAAAAGAAATTGTAAAATTTCTAATTTTATAATTATTTCACGATCAATCGAAATATCGATGTCTCCTATACTATCAAATCTTCTATCTACGATTTACGAAGCGCAAGTAGAGAACTACTGGAAAAACTACATATATGTGACTGTAAATTTGGAATTAGCTAGCCTTAAGAGTGTGCATAAAGACGCAAAAAAGTTTACCACTCCCAGGGGTGTGCAACATGAAGTAAATGTGCCCTCAACATTCAAAGAATATTAGCTCAAAAAGAAATATGAATTTTGAAATTCTGCTTGGGCCATTTTATACAGCATGGAATTTTGAACAACTTATGAATATATGAAATTTTTTGTATTGACAATTTTTTTGTACATAATCACGTTACCTTTTAAAAAAAATTGTCTTATCGAATATAATTCGACGTCATTTTTCAATCGATAAAAAATTGACATTTGCACTCAAGTGCCAAAATGCCTAAGGTAATTTATTTCGACTTTTTGAGCATTATTAATGCAAGAAAAAAGCAGATTTCAGATTAATAATGCTCAAAAAGGTCTCAATAAATGTACATGCATTTTGGCACTTTTGTGCAAATGTCAATTTTTTATCGATTGAAAAATGAGGTCTTGTTATACAGGGTGTAACTACTCGACTCATCCAAAGATATAGGAGTTGTAGATCTCGAAAAAACTAACATTTTTTTTATTTCGCAATTTTGAATTTGGAGCCTCCTATTCCAGATACAGTCGATATTAGTTTTTTTGTTTTTCTTTTCCAGTTTTTTTATTTTTAAGTTCTTAAAAAAAATGAAAGCTGTTTTGAAATCCTTGTAAATTTCTATAAAACTTTTGTATTTACATCTACCTTCTATCTTCGTTAATACCAATATGGCGCCCAATTGAAAACTTTGACCTTGAAAATTTCAAAAATCACACGGTGGATTTTCTAAAAAAGAATATGCGCTTATTCTACTCATCAAGATCTACATTTTAAGTCAAAAAAGTTACTAGAAATTTTTTATAGTTTAGGAGCTACAGAAGATTGTTTGTCAATTTATGTCAATAAATTCTTGAAGAGTAGACAGTTCCATATTTACAAAAAACAGTTTTTATTAATAATTAATAAAAATCACTTTCGAATAACAATAATTAATTAATAAATTCAATTATTATCAAAACTGACAAGGAAAAATCAAAGAGGAACGGAAAAACAGAAACAGCACTCTTTTAGAATTTGATCGTTTAAATTCAATCTCAGCTCCTAAACTATAAAAAATTTCTAAAACAATCTCTAAAATCACATATGGGATGACAGACGGGTTGACAGATGGAATGATAGATAACTGCACCTGACATACACAATTGACAGATACAATTGACATATGGTGACAGATGATAACTTTGACAATGACATATGTTGAATGGCTGATGAACTCCCCTCTGACATGAACATAAGGTGTCAGATGACGACATTGACATATGGTAACTACGGTGACAGACTGACATTTGACACTTGTTTATAATGGTGACAGACCACTCCAGTAGTAGTAATACAATGGGGATTCTAGAGCGGAAGTGACGTCACAGCCGACTAAAAATGGCGGGAAATTCAAATATGGAGGCAAGTGGTCGTGTAATTTAAAATTAAAGATGGCCACCGGATGTGACGTCACAAAAATGGTGGGAAATTCAAATATGGAGGCAAGTGGGCGTGTAATTTAAAAATTAAAGATGGCCGCCTAATGTGACGTCACAAAAATGGTGGAAAATTCAAATATGGAGGCAAGTGGGCGTGGGTGGGAAGTGGGAGTACCAATTTAAAAATTCAAAATGGCCCTCAAAGTTACTGGTGGTAAGTGGGATGTGGGAAGTGGGATGTGGGATGTGGGATGTGAGATGTGGGATAGTGGGATGTCAAAATGGCCGTAAATGAGGCGTAACAATCTGCCTTGGGGGGCCCTGGGGGCCTGAGGCTTTAAACTCTCAAAGGAGGCTTAGGTCCTTGTCTTCGATCTAAGAAGTGTTCCTTGGGGCCCTGCATTTGACGAAAAACTTTTAAATGGGGGAGGATCCAACATCTGAAGGGGGCCTGAGGCTTTACACTTTCAAATAGGGCTCCTGGAGGAGACTTTGCAATCCTATTGGCTATATTCGTTTCTTGCATCTTATTGAAAAAGGGGGCGCTTTGGGGCCCTGCATCCAAAAGGGACCTGAGGCTTTAAACTTTCAAAGGAGGTTTCGGTTCTTGCCTTAGACTGAATAAGGGGTTCTTGGGGTCCTGTATTCAACAAAGAACTTCTGAATTGAAGGATCCAACATCTGAAGGGGGCCTATAACTTTAAACTTTCAAATAGGGCTCCTAGAGGAGGCTTTAAACTTTTCGTATGAGGGGCTGCGTTTTCTAACATGCACATAGAGAAAATGGAACACTATGTCCGATTGTTAAATTCGAGTAGGAGATCGTGATATTCTTCTTACATTAAATGCTCTTTTTTATAAAAGTTATTACCTACTCATCATAAACAACTAAGTTAAAATTGACCTTGGTGCTAATTATAATTTCAATTTGCAAGCTTTGCGTACATTACAAATAGCGACTTTAAATTCTTGAATAAATTAAAAGAAACACAAACTAAGCAAAATTTGTAATGACACATTCTTCTATCTCGCAATAGTTGAATTAAAAAAAACAACTAAAGCAAATTTAACCATGGCACATTGAATTTTCGGGGATTTCCAGATGTAATAGCGTTTGACTTTATATCATTTAAATCAAAATTCTTCGCATATTTGCTTAACCCTTTTTTGATGTGAAAAAAATTAAATTATTTTTTTTAAAACCACAATCACCTCACTAAAAATTTTCAAACTGTTATTAAAGGAATTGAATTTAAAATAAAGAATTATTAAATTTAAAATATCATAAACGATTTTTTTGAAAATTTTTGAACTCTCTAAAACTAAATTCATGTTAAAAATTAGGTATTTAAAAAATTTCATTCAGGAAACAAACCTTTTTAAAATTCAAAGATTAATTAAAGTTTAAAAATTAATAATAATTAATTAAAGTTTATTTGATTTGGAAAATGTATAAATTATAAAAACAAACTCTTATCATAGTACAATGACATTTCTGATAGGAAACAAACAATGCTGACCATACTTTTTTATTGTTTGTAGTTTCAAAACCTTTTCTTTGCAGGTCCGTAATAAAACAATATACTAATACTCCTAATCAAACAATATGCTATTCTATAAGTACGTTTTTTTAAATTAATAGTAATCACCGATCATATTGTAAGTTCTTGGCATACGAATTTTAGGATTCCAAGTTTTACATTGACTCACAAATCGGTCATATCTTAGAGTCCTCGTTCTATTGGCTATTTTCGTATACGTACCGCCAATAAAACGTTATGGAATCACAGGGATGTTTTCAGTAAGTAAACAAAAATATTTAAAAAAAAAGTAAAGCTTTTATTGTTACATTATACTCGTACAAATATTTTTTAACATTTTTTAAAATGATATTACATTATTACTCGTATTATACTTTAAGTACTTTGAACTATAACAATTTTATCAGATGCACCATCAGTAGTTCTTCCATATTTATCTATAGGCATTATGCTAGTATTTTAGCTTTCTTCAATAATTTTCGGCTTCTCGTTGATCCATATACTGCTCAAGATCTCTGCTGGGCCCTTTAATTTACTATGCTTGTGTTACTACATTTGATAGCGGGTTGTATGTAAAGATTTTATCGTGGAGAATTAAACAGTAAGCTGTTGTGTTTGCTTTTATATTTTCTCCAGTTTCAAATTCTAATCGTACTTCGATTGGTCCTTTTTGTAAGACTTCTTTTTGTCTACTACAGTCAACAACAATAATAGGTGCAAGTTGTTTAAAGTCTCTAGGACTTAACGTAGGTTCATTAACCTTGTTGTAATATGAGGTTTGGAAATTAGCAAACATGTGATACAGAGTGGAATAACGATTATTTCCGTAACTGATGTTTAATCCGTCGTACGGATATCTTTCAGAGTTTAAGAAAATTTGTAAATTTTTCAAATCGCAATTATCGAAAACAGCCATGTTGGCCTCATGTTTTTGTTTTTTGTCAGTAGAAAATGCTATAATAACAAATCTAGGAGTTTCGACTCTAGTTGTTGTCTTAATGGCCCAAGAATGTCGGTTTGTCTCAGATAATTTAGCATATTCGTGTAATTCCCAAGATCTAAAAGCTATGGGAATATTCATGTTTTTCTCCACGATTTCAGTTAAACGTAACTGTTCATGTAACGAAACCGTTATATGAGGTATTTTCCAAGATAATTTACTGATGACAACTTCATAATTTTCGGCTGGTGAATTGTTGATAAGAGCATCTACATCATTATTACTTCTTATTAAAACTAATTCTTGTTTAGCGTTCAACATTATGTGTTGATAGTCTTCTGCAAAACCTAACCACATTTTCAAAGGAACACAAGCATTGAAATTACCATAGTTATCCACTGAAAATTCATTATCAAGACTCCATCCTGCATTTTTTAATAGAAGATCATCGTTGCGGTTGAACGACGGGTAGCCTTTCAACGTGGAAGTAATACCTACATTTCTACTGGAATCGATTACTATCCCATTCAATTCGTATCTGAGCTCGCTGAATAGAAATGCTAAGCCATTATTAATAAATTTAATTGATGAACTGTAGGCACCATCGCTATTTCTAATTTTTCCTTCCAAGTAAATATAACTTCGGCTAGGTAAAGTGTAAGTGTCTGATTGTTGAATTGGAATGCGGATTTCGTCATTACTATTGAAACTACTATTTGCATAAGGTTGATGTGTATGATATTCCGCATTAGTTATAGAATTATCTTCTTCGATTTCGGAGGTGACGTCTAAAATATTCATTTTAAAACTTTGAATCCTAAAGCTTTCAAAAACTCTCTGTTTTGTGGTGTTATCAACTTGAATGACGATGTGGAACTAATGCTATCTTGCGGAGAGTAATTACTTTTATCAAATTTGTTAGTACAACTACACTTGAATGATGACGATGAGGACCTAATTCTATCTTGAGGAGAGCAATTACTCTTATAAGATTTGTTAGAATAATTACTGGTGTTATACCTAATGGGCATAATTTAAACGTTTTAAATGAAGTCGCACAGTGATAGTTTCCCCTCGAAAATTGATTAATTTACCGTCTTGATTAACTATTTTGATAGAAATGGACGACACCGTTCTTGCGTTGATCGGTAAGTAAATGACGTTAGACGGTGATTCAACGATTTTATATCCGGGAGGTACTTCGGGAAAAAATTGATGAATAATGTGACTTAATCTACCATTTCTGTAAGATCCCATGGTGAGATTACATTCTACACATATAGAATTCACACTTAATATTTTTACAGGTAAATCAGATTCTTGCCATGTATGAGGAGTAAGGGATTTCTTACTGAAGCCTAAAAGAGATCCGATGCTATTGTTTTTTTCAAAATGTATCGGTACTGAACATTTTATCATGACTTTTAAGGTATTGTTGTTGGCCTCCATGGTGAAAGTAATATTTAATTTTCTTTCTTCTAAAACCTTCTGTATATATTTAGCAATGTCGCTAATTTCATACGCTCCGTAAGGAATCTTAATAAAGTGAACACCATCATAATGAAATATAGAATTATTTTCGTCTATATTAAATATACTGTTGTATGTTTCCAAATTTGTTAAGCCTAAACAATATTCTCCATCATTAAGTACTATAGGAGGACTCACTTCTGACGATAAATCGGATTTATCTCCGGTTAATGTAAACGTGTAAGACATGCTTTTCTGATTGCAAGACTCTGAATGAGAGCAAATGTCCTCGTTTAAGAATTTTAAACTTGACTAACCAATTTTTGTTAATTATTGTATTCTAACTTCATAGCTAAGCATATTATACTGTACAACTAACTAAAAACTGAAATGAAACTAACTAAAGTTTCATAAAACGCTAGTAGGAGGTATAGGTAAATAAGTTGGTATTTGCTCTAGACTCCTAGTACATTAAATACCGTTCAAATACCGTTATCGCTATTTAAGATACTGTTGAAATACCGCTGAAATACTGTTATCTGTATTTCAAATAGCGCTAAATACCGTTATCGGTATCTCTAATACCGCTAAATACCGTTATCGGTATCTCAAATACCGTTATCGGTATCTCAAATACCGTTATCGGTATCTCAAATACCGTTCTCATACCGCTAAATACCGCTCTCATACCGCTAAATACCGTTATCGGTATCTCAAATACCGTTCTCATACCGCTAAATACCGCTCTCATACCGCTAAATACCGTTATCGGTATCTCAAATACCGTTCTCATACCGCTAAATACCGTTCTCATACCGCTAAATACCGTTATCGGTATCTCAAATACCGTTCTCATACCGCTAAATACCGTTATCGGTATTTCAAATACCGTTCTCATACCGCTAAATACCGTTATCATCAAATATCTCTAGATTTGAATAAACAAAAAAAAAATATTGGTTCCCGTATTTAAGCAAGATATTGGAGAGAATCTTACTTTTATAAGAACATGGAGCTTTATTAGGAAAAGATTCCAAGCAAAGTGCAATCATCGGAAATTCTGGCTGAGGTAAAATAAATTCAGGTTGAGGTAAACTAATGTGATGATGAATTTACTTCTACATACTAAATCTTTATACTAACCTAAATATCAATATTTAAAACAAATTTTAACTGATGAGAGTATTAAACGCACAACCTACTCTTTTTTTTCTTTCTTTTTTTTTTGAATTATTGTATTCTAACCTCATAACCTGCATCTATTATACAACTAACTTAAATTTCATAAAACGCTACTATAAATAATCTTGTATTCACTATATCCTCCTAGTACATTAGAAGCTTTGTATCTGAAATACAGCTCAAATACCGGTATTTCAAATACCGTGTAAAACGTTATAAAACCTCGTAAATAAAAATTTACGTTTGTTGTTAGTGTTCCACTGTAGAGAAAGGATGAACGATATGGATAAACAGTTAGCCGCTCGACTTGTACAACTTAGGGATGCGGTTAAACAAAAGTATAAAAGTTTAAAGTCTGATAAAGTACAATCTCGAACTACTAGAGAGACCATGTATAAACCTATAACACAACCTCTCAAGGACTTGGTATCTAAAATTGAAAAGACCGAAAAGACTAATCCCCTATTCTTTTACACCCCAAAAGCTAAACAAACGATCAAAAGAAAGTTACAATTTGTGTCAGATGAAGAAGAAGAAGAAGAAGAAGAAGAAGACAAACCTAAATCACAATTTCCACGAGAAGAAGAACCTAACCCCCAATTACAATCATCAACATCAAGAGTATTGCCTCAACCATCAACATCAAAAGTGTCCCCTCACTTTTTACAAAATGAAGCAGTTTACGGTGATAATAGCGAAGAAGACGATGTAGAAGAAGTTGTAGAAGACGTTGGCAATAATCCTCAAGAGTCTATAGACCCGACTGTTTACAAAGAAACAATGCAAGAAATGCATCAACTCCTTAATTCATCATCCTATGACGAATATTTAGAACAGTTTACAGCGCCATTACCTAGAACTTACATTTCAGACCAGATTCACGATACTAATGATGAGTTCGATTATAATTTTGGTATATACCACGATATGGATACCTCTAAATTTAGTTTAGGTGACTCCGAAATTGATTTTGAAGGCCCAAATATTGTCGCTAAGGTTATAAGACATCCTGAGCTTCCTGACATAAAAGATGAATTTACATATAAAGGAACGGCCGGCTTGTACGAACTTTTGTTTAAAAAACAACCCATAGGTTATACTAAAGAAGGAGCAAGCAGCGATCTCGAGCAGTATATGGATATTGGAAAAAGAACAAATTTGTTTAGAAGACATTATGCCTCAAATCAACAAATTAACGGTAATCCTTCCTTCAAATATAGAAACATAATACTGCCATATTTTGAAAAAAAGAAAAGAGAAAAAAAAGCCAAGCAAAAAAAAATAAAAGGTGGTAGTTTGCTAGCTCTGAACAATAGACCTATAGAGTATATTTACTGGGACGACCCTAATAAACTCATTAATCGTCTCAAGAGTTTGATGAGCTCACAAGCCGCCGGTAACACGGGAAATAACGACGAAATTGTGTACATTATTGAAGAATTGAAAAAAGCTGAAATAATCGCATAATGCCTATAGATAAATTTGGAAGAACGACCGATGGCGCATCTAGTAAAACCGTCATAGTTCAAAGGCCTCCTAATAAGATGTATTATTTGCAACACTTGATCTTTCACTCACATACGGTTTCAGAGAATGGCCGATATCTGCTGTTTAATATGATGGAAAGCTATGAGTTGCAAACCGATGGGGTTATTATTTCCGCTACATCTACGTTTGTTAGTATCACTATAAACGATAAAGTTTATGATGATAAAAAATTAGTTGGGGTTACGTTAAAAAAAGGTGATATTCTATTTTGCATTGCTTTAGAGAAAACGACTGCTCTTTTCATGGAATTAATCATTAAGGTACCTATTATTATGGAATAATTATGATAAAGTTGGATGTTGTTAACAAATTAGTAGTGCAAATTTATCCGTTTTAAATGGGTTCGCACCAGGTACACCCCCTTATATGATCTGGTATCGATGTGTTCCCAATACATAACCAAGTTTAGAGAAAGGACATTTCAAGTACTTTAGGAAGCGATCTGAAGAGTTATTTTTAAATTCTAATGTAATAATAAAAAAATGTATTTATATAAAATGTAACAATAAAATACTTTCTATTCTAAATATATTTGTTTAATTACTGAATACATCCCTGTCATTAAAAGACGGCTGCATAAATCGTCGCTTAAGAGCAGAAGTATGATAATTATGATAAATCACAAAATGCATATTTTACTTCTTATGTTCGGTTTAGACTATATGATTTTTGCTATGATTTTTCATATATGACAAAATCTTTTTTTCAATTTTGTGCTAATAGGAACCGTGCTATACTGAAATTCGTATATTATTTTACTATTATAGGCTTATTATATATTTCTTATCATTAGAGTCATAAGAAAAAACTTATAGTGTAAATAAAAAAATATTGTCTATGACTAAATCACATGAAAAATCATGTAGTCTAAACATAAATTAAGACTTTTTTGTCTGACAAGTACTGACGAGCCAAAAAAAAAGTATTTTTACTCCGTATGAAACATTTAATTTTTTCTTCAAACATAAAACTTAAAAAAACCAAAAATAAAAATTTTTCAAGTGTGGCCATCTCTTGAAAATTATTTGTAGTTCAATTGTCAAATATTTTTAAAAATTATCTTTAACTTGTAAAAAGAAGCTAATTATTAAACGCAACGAATAAATTATAATAGTTTGGGTTAGAATTTACTTTGACCTCCTAGGAAACTTTTACCTCCTAGGATGTAAAAGTAGAACTTTAACCTTACTCGTTCAGTAAGAAAATGTCAATCATATTTTATAATTTTCAGCAACGTGTTCATTTTTATGCAAACACATTAAATTTTAACTGAAAACATCCCTGCGTTTTTTTTTAGATGATGATTGCATTTATGATATTAATTAATTAATTTAAGTATTTTAAAAGGGCGTCATAAGTGAAATTTTTGTTAATTTTGAATTATTTTTATTACGGACCTGCAAAGAAAAGGTTTTAAAACTACAGACAATAAAAAAGTATGGTCAGCATTGTTTGTTTCCTATCAGAAATGTCATTGAGCTATGATAAGAGTTTGTTTTTATAATTTATACATTTTCTACATCAAATAAACTTTAATTAATTATTATTAATTTTTAAACTTTAATTGATCTTTGAATTTTAAAAAGGTTTGTTTCCTGAATGAAATTTTTTAGTGCATTTTAGAGATTTTTTTTAATACCTAATGTTTAATTTTTAACATGAATTTAGTTTTAGAGAGTTCAAAAATTTTCAAAAAAATCGTTTATGATATTTTAAATTTAATAATTCTTTATTTTAAATTCAATTCCTTTAATAACAGTTTTAAAAAAAAATAATTTAATTTTTTTCACATCAAAAAAGGGTTAAGCAAATATGCGAAGAATTTTGATTTAAATGATATAAAGTCAAACACTATTACATCTGGAAATCCCCGAAAATTCAATGTGCCATGGTTAAATTTGCTTTAGTTGTTTTTTTTAATTCAACTATTGCGAGATAGAAGAATGTGTCATTACAAATTTTGCTTAGTTTGTGTTTCTTTTAATTTATTCAAGAATTTAAAGTCGCTATTTGTAATGTACGCAAAGCTTGCAAATTGAAATTATAATTAGCACCAAGGTCAATTTTAACTTAGTTGTTTATGATGAGTAGGTAATAACTTTTATAAAAAAGAGCATTTAATGTAAGAAGAATATCACGATCTCCTACTCGAATTTAACAATCGGACATAGTGTTCCATTTTCTCTATGTGCATGTTAGAAAACGCAGCCCCTCATACGAAAAGTTTAAAGCCTCCTCTAGGAGCCCTATTTGAAAGTTTAAAGTTATAGGCACCCTTCAGATGTTGGATCCTTCAATTCAGAAGTTCTTTGTTGAATACAGGACCCCAAGAACCCCTTATTCAGTCTAAGGCAAGAACCGAAACCTCCTTTGAAAGTTTAAAGCCTCAGGTCCCTTTTGGATGCAGGGCCCCAAAGCGCCCCCTTTTTCAATAAGATGCAAGAAACGAATATAGCCAATAGGATTGCAAAGTCTCCTCCAGGAGCCCTATTTGAAAGTGTAAAGCCTCAGGCCCCCTTCAGATGTTGGATCCTCCCCCATTTAAAAGTTTTTCGTCAAATGCAGGGCCCCAAGGAACACTTCTTAGATCGAAGACAAGGACCTAAGCCTCCTTTGAGAGTTTAAAGCCTCAGGCCCCCAGGGCCCCCCAAGGCAGATTGTTACGCCTCATTTACGGCCATTTTGACATCCCACTATCCCACATCTCACATCCCACATCCCACATCCCACATCCCACATCCCACATCCCACTTCCCACATCCCACTTCCCACATCCCACTTACCACCAGTAACTTTGAGGGCCATTTTGAATTTTTAAATTGGTACTCCCACTTCCCACCCCTTTTTTAAAATCGTACACCTACTTCACACCCCTTTTTCAACGCCATCTTGCTTTTTAAATTTACACGCCCACTTGCCTCCATATTTGAATTTTCCACCATTTTTGTGACGTCACATTAGGCGGCCATCTTTAATTTTTAAATTACACGCCCACTTGCCTCCATATTTGAATTTCCCACCATTTTTGTGACGTCACATCCGGCGGCCATCTTTAATTTTAAATTACACGACCACTTGCCTCCATATTTGAATTTCCCGCCATTTTTAGTCGGCTGTGACGTCACTTCCGCTCTAGAATCCCCATTGTATTACTACTCACTCCACATTTCTGTAAACCAATCCTTATCTACCTTCCTTATTCCCCATTTCTCTAAACCAATCCCTGTCCTACTTCCGCCACTCTCTCTAACTCTACCTCCTCTTTTTTATATCTGTCTCTTTCGAACCTTACTGCACATTTCCGATGATCCATGTGTTTTTTTTATTGTGTGGATACAACCAGTTAATAGTATATTAAAAGACAAGTTTCATAAGGGACCTTGTTAACGTACGAGTTCAAATTTAGATAAAGGGCCTATTGCGACGAGTTTTCTAAATTTCTTTTCGTAAGCTCGAAACTTCTCTTTTATAGTTTGTTGTCTGTTTGGTATTTTTCGATCAAGTTTATTTGAAATTATCTAACGATTTCACAAAGTTTCTTGTAATCATTATCGGCGATATTTAATTTTAAAATTTCTTCAACGTCGCTTAACGATTCAAATTTCGATTTGATTTACATACATTTAACTACCGCGCTTAACTTGGAATTTGTTCCTTAAATTCGCTTTTAGGGTAACTACTAACCACATGATGAAAACTCGCTAAATGCTCGACGAAGTGTCGGAATAATAGACGTTTGAGTTGTAGGTTTTCTCCTTTACTTATTAGTAAATTCCACATCCTCGTCTTAATTATACTAATTAAAAGAGCATATAGGTAGAAACTCAAAGTTGTCTAGTGGGCGAACTCTCAAAGATTTTAATGTCTAACCTAAGTGTAATTTACACAAAAATTTTAAAATCTTCATTAGTGGCTTGTTTAAAATTTGGAAAGTCACAAAGTGAGCCTTGAAAGCGCTTTAGCGATAAAATTACAGATATAAATTTCATGTCTGGGGAGTGCTCAAAATACGCTTATACCAACCCCTCTTTTTTCTGCGCTATTAGACAACATATTCTGCAAGGTCATGTTGATGGTACATTATCTACATCCCCCTTAAAAAGCTACGTTTAGGAATGTTATAAATTAATGACAGAAGAATCGTTGAAAGTATCTATCAAAGTCTCAGAAACTTTAATGTGGACAAAAGCCAATCTTTTCACCTTGAACGTTTATAAAAAAATAAAAATAAATTTGGAAATGTAAAAAAAAATTAATTAAAAATTGAAGTAAGAAAATGAAAATCCTTGGATGGTCTATTTAAGAATTAATCCCTTAAAATGCGTTCATAATACCTCTCCATCATTAATAATGTAAATCAAGTCGTAAATTTGCTTAGCGAATCGAAATTCAAAATTATCAAATTTTATCAATTGTCTTTGGTATAAATTTAGTAGAATTAGAAACATCGACGTCGCAGAGCGGTACAGAATTGTTTGAAGTTTACAGACCTACATTATTAAGATGATTAGGAAGGTATTGTCTAATATAATCGTTCGTAATAGTATTCCACTTTAAACCTACTAATTGCACTTTAGATTTAAACGCTAACGCACCTCCTCTCTTCCAAAAAGATGATTTTCCTCCGACTAAAATTGTTACTAATTTCATTGTTACAACGCGAGACAACACAATTAATTAGCTCTACTTATAAATCACATTTTGCTCCACGAAAAGATTCTTCTATAGAATTTATAAGGAGGGTGTTTCCATGGAAGTTTTTGGGGTGGATGATGTATCAAAATTGAAATTTCTTGCTCTTGTAACAATACGCCCAAATTGATTTCCGCCTTTAAATAAGTCCCATAAAATTTATTCCATTACAAGAACGCATTTTGATAGCGATAATTGGTGCATGAAGTTAACAATATTAAATAACTTTTAAAGAAATATTTTTGCTGACTCATTAAAAGATACTAAAATTCCTACAAGTTGGATATTTCTTATGAACAAAAATTATGAGTAAAAGTGGAATTGACTAAAATGTTTGGAAATTAATTTAAAAAAATTTATTAATAACTTTCAATTATTGAATTTGAGGTGTTGATCAAGGTCTTTATATAATATGTGACCCTGGGCCAAACACCTGTTAGAGAAAATACCTTCCTTAAAATGCCTTCTACACTAATGTAGTAGTAGATTTTTTAGAGAATACCTGGGTAAGCCAATATCTTGCGTACTACCTCACTATCACTAAAATTGTTGCGACCCTACCGCCTACCGGTCACGTTTTCGTTGTAGCGCTTCGACTCCGCCCAGGTATTCTCTCAAAGATCTACGTCTACCAACAATAACAGATAAGAAAATAAAAAAGTAACTCAGGCTGTCGTCGAGATAAAATAACTCCCCCATGTCACCCGCACAAAGAGGTGACGCCGAAATTCATGTACCCTTCCCTCACAATAATGACAATGGCCGAGACGAAAATCTTTCGAGTAATGCTTGGACGACGCCTAGTAGGTACCCAGTCCTATGCCTTCGTAAACGTTGAAAGAACGATAATGGAACCGATTTTGCCAAACTCTTTTCCTCATTTAACATAACACGGTAGAGCGCACATCAAGATTATCAGGGTACACTTCTACCTATCTACTAATCCTAAATCGCCATGAATATTCCAAGATGAATTTTCTGGGATAAATTTGTCGTAAACCGTCTACTTGCGATAAAAATGATTCTGACAGAGCATCGTCGACTAAAAAATCCTGAAAACAAAAAAAGGTAAGAGGAACAGGATGAGAAGCACAAATAATGCGACGAGCAGAGATGAAAGTAGTTTGACAAAGAGACGTTAGCAGCACGTTTGAAATCATAAAGCAATCTCAGAACACGTGTGTCTAAGAAAGGATTGAGAAGAGGAGAAAGCATAAAGTTCCCGAAGTATACCTAAGACCCCTGATTACATTTCACTATTATTTGACACAAAATATTTTATTAACTTAGCACCTTTTGCTTCTGTTTCCTCGTCGCTTCACTCTTAATTTGACGCTTACTATTCCCATTCTGCCTTTCTCTATTATCGCCACTTTATTGCAAAAAAATTATCCGAACTTAATTGAAAAACGGTTAGACGTCACATGCACGTGCTCTTGAGTCTTGTACCATGAAAGAATGTCCTTACCAAGAGCCTACGTAAGACTTCCTTCTATTGTTAAAGTGTAGGTCAGGGGTGGTGGACGATAGGCGGCAAACTAGTTGAATACAGTATAGGGACGCCAGCCATGGAACTTTTTCAATAGTGCTAGCTCTTAAACCGTTTTGAGACTGAAATACTATATCTGTGAGAGAAGGTTTCCAAAGACTGGTTTAGTCTTGTTTAGCCCCAGCTAAACCCGGTATAAATCCGCATGAGCGCACCGCGTAAATCTATCGTAATGTAAACGAGTTACGGCGCATGTGCTCATGCGGGTTCATACCGGGTATAATAGAAAGAATAGATGGTATGTCAGCTGAGCATACGAAAACGCGTCTCCTTTCGCGCATGACGTCATTCACGAACAAGTACATGTGCCCATACGCTAAGCTAAAAACATTTTTAATTAAACTTAGTACAGGTATAATATTTTAAGATGAGGAGCGGTAGGGATAAGTTCGCGCAGGTTTGGCCACGCCCCTTTAATACGTTGACTACGGCGTTTGAGGGGAAAATGCCAATTTAGGTATCTGCGCATCCTCTTATCTCCTCAGCTTAAAATATTTTACCTCTACTTTTGTCATTCGAATGTGACGTCACGTATCCATAGCAATGACAGCCCACATGCGCGCTGATATACCAGTATACTTATACCGGGTTTAGCTTGGGAAAGTTCAATACAAGTCATGATTGTAAAATAGATCCTAAGATGCAATATTTTATTAGTCTTCGAGAAATCCATCTTAACATGAATTACGATTAAAACCCCGTATATAATTGAGTTTAATTATTTAATATATACTGTTAATTCCTATTAATATTTATTTAGAAAATTTATTATTAAATTAATTATTTATTAAGTGTTTTAAGTCACGTGTCAGGAAAGAAGAAAGAAAGAAAGGAAAGAAAAGTTTATATTTTTTTATAAAGATGGTTACTTTGTCTGACGAGGCTGTTGTTTGGCGAATGAGCGTCAGGGCCCCCGTCAGTCGTTATAACCTTTCATACACGTCATCTTTTTTGAATTGAAAGAAAAAATGGTGTGTATTCGCAAAAATTAGATATGAAAATGTGGAAAATCACCTCTGAAATAGCGATGTAATCCGAGAATTAGATTTATAATGGCAACGTTACACAGTAAATAAATAAAATTGTCAAAATTTGACAACTGGATTCACAATTCAACACAAAAATAACTTTAATTTACAAACGTCAAACTTTGACATTACAGTGTGTAACGTTGCCATATCAAAAGATTATAAATCTGATTCTCGGATTAAAATATAATTCGCCTTTATGCAACCGAGCATAATTTTCAAAAACTTAAGAACAAAAATATAATAAGCCGTTTTTGGATATTTAAATTAGAATGTTTACTTTTCTGTCGACTTTGAAAAGCATTATGGTTCAAAATGGCAACTTTCGCATAATTTTAATATTGTACGTCGTGCGCGTAGGTTATATGATCCTTATCACGCATTGCTTTAGTCCCAAAGCTGTTGACTACTCCAGCTTCCTTGCACTGCGTATAGCGCACATCTTGAAAAATTGATTGAATAGAGAAAAATGAATCTTTTATTCTATAATTTTTTTTTATTTTGGTCAAAAGAAACAAATTCTCAATGTTTATAATTTTCTACACGACAATAAAAATAACAATTTATGTCTGGAAAATAAGGATGATAACTAGAGATCTTGCCAAATCGAAACGACCTTAAATACGCAAACGAGCAAGTGAGAACGTTGTAGCAAAAAAACATTGTTTTCACAATGGTTTTCACGTATATGTAACCTTGGTTATGAGGTAGTACACAAATTTGCTTTCTGCGCAGGTCGTTTAGACTTGGCAAAAAGTCTACCTCGAGTACAAAACCGCAGAAAACCTTCCTTCATAAATAAAATATAAAGATTAAAATGTTATGGGGTTCCACAGGGTACAATTCTTGGACCTTTGACATAGTTTTTCGTAGAGGTGTTTTCCGATGCATTTACCGATGACACAAGTTTGTTTTTTTAACACCAAACGTAAGATGAAGTAATTACCAAAATTTTGACGCTTCAAAGGTTGCTTGCGTAAAGAGAATTATTAGTGAGGAACCGCGCGTTATGACATAGTCAAATTAACGTAGGACACCTGACTGACGTTGAGGTGTTCACCTGTCATAATGATTTAAAAAAATACCCACAACTTTCTAGAAATACCAAAACTATCGAAAGAAGTAAAAATGAAAGAATTTTATCTCCAGTTATTGCTTTATCAGTTATTGGGAACCAACTTTCAGGAAAATTCTGCGCGAGGTTTTTATTTAGCCTGTATGTTTTCCACGTTCTTAAATCCAAATTTCTGTGAGATTTCTAATTTCGAGGAAAAGTGTTTCAATTTGAAGATATCTCAGTAAGAAATGGTTTTATAATGACTCGCTTCCTAGATTTACACGAACAATACCACCCTGCAATTGTAGCGCGCAATTTAAAAACACTCTCTATATTTCAATTTAAAAACTTTTTACTAACAAAAGTACGTATTTGGAAGTAGCGCAGATGGGTGCGGAGGATAAAAGAAAAACAACCACTAGTTGATGGTTGCCGAGTTAATTGAAAGAGTTAAAGAGATGTGAAAAGCCAAATGGACTTTCACGAGCGACTCTGTCGATGAGTTAAGTGGAAACGCGCCATTAGGAACTGCAATTAATTTAACGTTTACTTTCAATTCATTGAAAGTGCATAGTCGAACGATTTTAGTTACGTTATTACAGCATTACAATGACGACGTCTTGGGTACCACCAAATTTATCGCAAGTTTGTGCAATTCACACAACAGTTACGACATGTTCACCCTCGACGTTTATTTTTTTAAATCTCGTAGCCTCTTTGTTTGGCAATTCGCGCGATTCGGATTCTCACCAACATTATATTTCAAATTATTTTTCTGAAAGCATGTCGGATGATTATTTTGATAGTTTTCATAATAACCCCGGAGCGAGTAATGAGAAGCAAGTCGCAGGAGATGAATATGACTTTATTGTGGTTGGAGCTGGAAGTGCTGGATGTGTTGTTGCTAATAGACTAACGGAAATTCATAATTGGAGGGTAAGTGTTGTGCTTGCGTTTTATTTTTATTTGAAAAAATTAAAATGCCATTCCTACAAATAAAATGTGGAAAATATGAAGAAAATGTTTATAGAAATTTTTGTTCTAATATTTGTCATTAATAATAGAATGGTGATCAACTGAAGTTTAAACGTGAGAAGCCTTTGTAAACATACCCTACGTTTCTTGCATTTCTGAATTTTGTATCTTTGCTTTGGTCATTTTTTCTTTTCTTTTTCTTATAAAAATATTATAGCGGGTCACAAATTTATAAATTATGTTTTTCTTTGTTGGCTCTGGGAAAAGTTAAATTAAATACAAAATCAGTGTACACAAAAGAGTATGAGGCGAATTCCTAAACGTTGCTTGTGAAACAAGATATGCGATTTGATTTAATTTTAAGATGCATGTTAAAGACGGTG
Source organism: Malthinus seriepunctatus (assembly GCA_963924605.1). Classification (NCBI taxonomy): domain Eukaryota; kingdom Metazoa; phylum Arthropoda; class Insecta; order Coleoptera; family Cantharidae; genus Malthinus; species Malthinus seriepunctatus. Next base: position 131,755,679 of record OZ004600.1, read on the forward strand.
CGTGGTTGCGTAGAGCGTATCGAACACACTAGTAGTTACAATGCCACGCTTCAGAGGGCACGACAAACCATTAGTTGCTAATGATAATATCTTCGAGCCTCTACCAACTAATATTCATCGTAGACTCACAGTTGGTACCTCATTACCGATTACATCAATAATTATGGTCCCAGATCCAGTTTCACAGTACTGGTTTAAACTCAAGCTTATTAAGCTCGACTTGGTCCGAAAGTTAAGCTTACATCATCTATATGTTTCACAGTATTTACCCATACTGGCCTAGACCTTAAAAAAGAGAGATTAATGAGATACTGTGCCACCGGGCTTAAAACCCTACCTTAAGAGCGGGTTTTACCCACCAAGTTTACTAGTAGATTACGGTGATCTGTAGACTAATCATATACCTACTTGGTATAAACTGAACTGCTGATCAGCGGGAACATGGTTGGTAAAACCCGCCCTAAACCTTAAATCGATACTGTGAAACTGCGTAAGTCCAGTATAGTAATCCAAGTTTAAACTTAAGTGTAGCTGTAAGTTGAGCTTGATTGCAACTTTTGATTTTCTATTGGTTCAAGCTCAGTTTAACGCTATACTTCAGTTTAAACTTCGAATAAAATACTCGGCGTTCAGCTCCAGCTCTTGACTTAAACTTTAAACCAGAGATTAATAATTCGATACTGTGCAACCGGTCTTAAAACCTTACTTTAAAGGCGAGTTACCCCAACAAAGTTTACTAGTTGATTACGGTGATCTGTAGACTAATCATATACCTACTTGGTATGAACTGAAGTACTGATCAGCGGGAACTTAGTTGGTAAAACCCGCCCTAAACCTTAAACTGATACTGTGAAACTGCGTAAGTCCAGTATAGTAATCCAAGTTTAAACTTAAGTATAGCTGTAAGTTGAGCTTGATTGCAACTTTTGATTTTCTATTGGTTCAAGCTCAGTTTAACGCTATACTTAAGTTTAAACTTCGAATAAAATACTCGGCGTTCAGCTCCAGCTCTTGATTTAAACTTTAAACCAGAGATTAATAATTCGATACTGTGCAACCGGTCTTAAAACCTTACTTTAAAGGCGAGTTACCCCAACAAAGTTTACTAGTTGATTACGGTGATCTGTAGACTAATCATATACCTACTTGGTATGAACTGAAGTACTGATCAGCGGGAACTTAGTTGGTAAAACCCGCCCTAAACCTTAAACTGATACTGTGAAACTGCGTAAGTCCAGTATAGTAATCCAAGTTTAAACTTAAGTATAGCTGTAAGTTGAGCTTGATTGCAACTTTTGATTTTCTATTGGTTCAAGCTCAGTTTAACGCTATACTTAAGTTTAAACTTCGAATAAAATACTCGGCGTTCAGCTCCAGCTCTTGATTTAAACTTTAAACCAGAGATTAATAATTCGATACTGTGCAACCGGTCTTAAAACCTTACTTTAAAGGCGAGTTACCCCAACAAAGTTTACTAGTTGATTACGGTGATCTGTAGACTAATCATATACCTACTTGGTATGAACTGAACTACTGATCAGCGGGAACTTAGTTGGTAAAACCCGCCCTAAACCTTAAACTGATACTGTGAAACTGCGTAAGTCCAGTATAGTAATCCAAGTTTAAACTTAAGTATAGCTGTAAGTTGAGCTTGATTGCAACTTTTGATTTTCTATTGGTTCAAGCTCAGTTTAACGCTATACTTAAGTTTAAACTTCGAATAAAATACTCGGCGTTCAGCTCCAGCTCTTGATTTAAACTTTAAACCAGAGATTAATAATTCGATACTGTGCAACCTGTCTTAAAACCTTACTTTAAAGGCGAGTTACCCCAACAAAGTTTACTAGTTGATTACGGTGATCTGTAGACTAATCATATACCTACTTGGTATGAACTGAACTACTGATCAGCGGGAACTTAGTTGGTAAAACCCGCCCTAAACCTTAAACTGATACTGTGAAACTGCGTAAGTCCAGTATAGTAATCCAAGTTTAAACTTAAGTATAGCTGTAAGTTGAGCTTGATTGCAACTTTTGATTTTCTATTGGTTCAAGCTCAGTTTAATGCTATACTTCAGTTTAAACTTCGAATAAAATACTCGGCGTTCAGCTCCAGCTCTTGACTTAAACTTTAAACCAGAGATTAATAATTCGATACTGTGCGACCGGCATTAAAACCTTACTTTAAAGGCGAGTTTCAACAACAAAGTTTACTAGTAGATTACGGTGATCTGTAGACTAATCATATACCTACTTGGTATAAACTGAACTACTGATCAGCGGGAACATGGTTGGTAAAACCACCCCTATAGCTTAATCCGATATTGTGAAGCTGCTAGTATTGTAATCGAAGTTTAAAATTAAGTGTTGCTTTCAGTTGAGCTTTACTGCAACTTAGTGATTTTCTATTGGTTCAAGTTCAGTTTAACGCTACACTTAAGTTTAAACTTCAATTGAAAAACTCAGCACTTGAATTAAACTTTAAGGGCCGATTTTATAACTGAAGCTCAACAGCGGTTCAAATTAAACTCCGGTTGAACTTGAGTTTAAGGTAAATTCGTATTGTAAGATCAGGTTCAATCGTAGTTTTACGTAGTAAAACTCAACTTTTGTTAAACGGTAACTTAAGTTGTGTTTGTACAATCGGCCCTTAACAAAGCTTAATCCGACACTTTGATATCGGCCTTTACTGATTAATACGTAATGATTGCTACCTACAATGATACAGAGTGTGCCCATTCGTAAAAAAATTGATCTAGATCTGGGATAAAGCGGAAATTAAAGAAATATCAAAAATGTTTAGAATCACCCTGTATATTTATGAATATTTCAAAAGCTCGTAAAATTTTTAGTACTTTAAAAAAAGTCCTGTTGTAGCCACATCAAAGTCTTCTACTTACATAAATATCTATTATACGCCTTTATAGTTTAGTTAGGGGATGGGTGTACTTCACCCCAAACATATGTGGTCACTTTAGATCAAAGAAATTCTGCCCTTGTAGAACTGCGCTAGAAACTCTAAATAAGGGTAACTATTCGTCATAGAGATATTTAGGTCAGAGTCAAAAAGAGGTCAGTGTATCTTCCTTCGCCTTGTGAGGTGACTAAATAAGGTGATCATACGATTTTACTAAATGAAAATGAAACAGTTTCTGCGGAAACTACCAGAGCAGTAAATTTTCTTTCGCAAACCACATCGACCTAATGGAAATTTGCACATTAAAAATATTTTCGTTTCAAACAATTTACTTTCAAAAACGTGACGTTTTCGTATTTTTAAACAAAAAGTAAAGCAACAAAGCGACTAGAAAGTGAACAGTTTTTCAGTTCGTCAATAAATTTAACAATAACGGTCTCACACATCGAACATTTTGTTCTTGAAACGTGTTTGTGTAATGCATAATGATTAAGATTATGCACGAGCACTTTGTTTAAAACAAGGAGCTAAATGTTATTAGCGGCCTTTTAAAGCGTAAAATAATTAAGTAACTTGGAGGTAGCACAAAATTAAAAGAAAAACCACAAAATTAGATTCTCTCGGTTAAATTTTAAAAGTGTAAATAATTTAAATTACCACCTAAGTTTTACGTAATAATTGACTTTTTTTCTCTCCATCTCTTTATAACAATTTAATTTATATTTAAATTGTCAAAAAAGGCGCTTTTAAACTACGATCGAATAAATGAATGAGAAGTGAAACATAATTTTGTAAGTGTATGTAATTTACGCGTTTTAACTACAAGACAAACTAAGCCTAAACTTTGCTAATTTAATTACAATTTAGTCATGATCTTGAGTTTTGCTTCTATATATTTGAATAAGCCCAAATTAGTTAAAAGCTGAATTTTAATTTGAATTTAATTATTAAAAACTCACGCACAGTATAATTACATTATCCATTTTATTTAAATTAATTTGAATAAATTATTACGAGATCACTACCATAATCCGAGATAATATTTTCCTAACCCACACAAAAGCTTCTTAAAGGTTAATTTTTTAAATTTTTTAGGTCCTTTTACTGGAAGCCGGAAACGAAGAACCGGAAGTTGCCAGTGTGCCATCGTTCGCTCCGATGTTACAACGTTCTAGTATCGATTGGGCGTACATGACTCAACCGTCGCATCATAGCTGTTTGGCGAGACCAGAACAAAGGTGTTATTGGGCCCGAGGTAAAGTAATGGGTGGATCGTCGACTATAAACTACATGATCTACATACGTGGAGGACCCGACGATTACGACGAATGGGCTCAAATGGGCAACCACGATTGGTCCTACCAAGACGTCTTGCCATATTTCAAAAAATCGGAACACAACCAAAATTTGGACAAAGTAGAACATTACTATCACGGGCATAAAGGTTACTTAAGCGTAGAATATTTTCCTTATCAAGACCAAAACGTACAACACTTCATCGAAGCTTTCAAAGAGCTAGGTTTACCGGAACTCGATCAAAATGGAGAAGAACAAATTGGAGTGTCGCTACTACAAGGTACAGTTCATCACGGAGAAAGAGACAGCACAAATTCTGCTTTCATTCGTCCAATAAGAAAAAAAAGGCAAAACCTAACAGTCCAAACAAATGCCCACGTGACGAGAGTACTAATTGACCCACACACGAAAAAAGCTTTTGGCGTGGAATACCTTCTAAACGGTAAACTCACACAGGCGATTGTTAAAAAAGAAGTAATTCTTTCAGCGGGTGCCATAAATAGTCCAAAAATTTTAATGTTGAGCGGAGTCGGGCCGACACACGACTTGCAGAACCACGGTATTAAAACAATCAAAGACCTTCCGGTCGGAATGAACCTTCAAGACCATTCCACTATGGACGGAGTCGTTTTTGCGTTAAGTAACAAAACGTCGACCGTCGTAGACGATCACCAACGCGAATCGGATGTTTACCATTACAAAAAGACTCACAAAGGACCTCTATCGGCAACGGGGCCGCTTCAAATTCACGCCATGGTACAAACCAAATACGAGCAATCGTCCAACAGAGCGGACATTCAATACTCGTTTGATGCGACCGACGTCAAAAACTTTTTCACCGATCCAATTTTAACGGCTCAAACTAGCGTGAACCCTTTAGCCTACTACGACGGTATAACGATACGCCCGATTCTATTAAATCCCAAAAGTAGAGGTTACATAACACTAAACGACACCGATCCCTTATATGGAGATCCTTTAATTTATCCAAATACTTTCAGCGAAGAAATCGACTTATTGAGAATGGTCGAAGGTGTAAAGCAAAGTTTGAATTTACTCCAAACTCATTCTTTGTCTAAAATTAAAGTGCAGTTAGTTACGATGCCGTTACCGACTTGTTATCATTATAAATTTGGTAGTGACGAGTATTGGGCTTGTGTGGCGAAATCTTACACGTCTACGATTTATCATCCGGTGGGTACGTGTAAGATGGGACCGAAACACGATAAGAGTGCAGTTGTGGACCCCAAGTTGAAAGTGCACGGAATTAAAAATTTGCGAGTGATCGACGCTTCGATTATGCCTAAAATACCTCGAGGAAATACGAATGCGCCCACAATTATGATTGCGGAAAAAGGAAGTGATTATATTAAAGAGAAATGGTCGCAAAAAAAAGAAAATGTAAGGTTGGACGATTATTATAATCCGCATCAATTAAAGGAATCGGGTTATTTTTTTGATTGGAAATTTTAAATTTGTGTCGTTATTTTATAAGTGATGCTCGAGTGCCAACAATTTTCATTTTTTCACAATTATTATTTTTTAATAAGTGTTTCATATTTGAATTTCTTTACAATGAGTCTACTTCATATCTATTAAATAAATTATTGTTAAAGTACAAATTTTACAATTTAATTTAGCGTAGAAAATTTGATTAAAAATATCACAATTATCACAGTTTGATTAATTAACGCCGCTACTTTAAAACTTCTATGTCTAATTAAAATTCGATCTGCCCACAGTTGCTATTAACCGATCAGAATCGATTATTAATTTAAAAGACAAATTGAAAGTCGTATGTTAAATTTAATGCCAATAACAACTAATCTAGAGCTTTATAGTAGCGAGTGTAAGTTAGAGGTTATTTTTTAACCAAAGATTAGAGCCTTGCGCAAGATTTATGAAATTAAATTGTTAAAATTAAAAAAGTAGGATACTGGATGACTCCACCGCAGGGTCGGACTGGTCCCTTTTGGTTCGGTGGCAACAAGTGCTTTAAAACTTTAATGTCGAATTAAAATTCAATCTGCCCACAGTTGTCGTTAACCGATTAGAATCGATTATTAATTTCAAAAACAATTTGAAAGTTGCATGTTAAATTTAATGACCAACAATAACTAATTGAGAGCTTTATAGTAGCGAGTGTAAGTTCGAGGCTCTTTCGTAACAAAAAATTAGAGCCTTGAGCAAGATTTAAGAAATTAAATTGAGAAAAATATAAAAGTAGCATACTGGATGACTCTACCGCAGGGTCGAACTGGTCTCATTTGGTTCGGGTGGCTACAAATGTGCTTTAAAACTTAAAGTACCACGCAGACTACGAATATTATCACAAAAATAATCATAAATATTTTTATAAAAGTGGTTTTGACAGTGTGCATAAATACAAACGGTTCTAATTTTGTTGACGAAAGAACGAATTCTATTGGTTTTCGATGCGTGCGCCTTGCTTTGTTGTCTGGTGGCATATGTTTCGTATTTTAATGTATTTCTTGAACCTTGGAAGTTATGCAACACATTCTACAATCCGTAAATTTTTTTTAGCAAATTATGACAGTGTGGTATACCAACATAACGACACATTTTAATTAAAAATTTTTATAAATATATTTTAGGAATTTTTATACAAAATTTACAGTGTGGTTTGTGCTTTAATGTCCAATTAAAATTCGATCTGCCCACAGTTCTCGTTAACCGATCAGAATCGATTAATAATTTCTAAAACAATTTGAAAGTTGCATGTCAAATTTAATGCCAACAATAACTAATTGAGAGCTTTATAGTAAATTGTTAAAAATAAAAAAGTAGGATACTGGATGACTCTACTGCAGGGTCGGACTGATCTCATTTGGTTCGGTCGGTAACACTAACAACTGTGATTTTTACTTTTTGCTTTTCAAATCTCCAAATTACTATTGAATTCCAACAAAAACAGACTGAGACAATAAACAACATTATACATCGTATAATCTTCAATTTAATTGCATTGGATGCACTCAAGACGATGCATGAGAAATGATGTATAAAGCAGTGTTTCAACATGCTTCCATTTAAATTACATTTAAACATACAAAATCAACAAATTAATAATTCAAATACACAAGATCCACTGACAGATTTAAAATTTTGTTGCAACTGTGTAAAGTGCACAAAATAGAAATAGGCTTATTTGTGTCTGTTCGTAGCGTTATTGGTGGGAAGCGCATCTTACCACTTTAACTAAAGCATTTGCAGAACGATCGCTCGTTAGTAGGGGTAGTAGGGGGTGAGAGACTCAGCCTCAGGTCCTTTCAATTTTGGATGAGCTCCTAATACAAATTATCAATTTCTCTATCGAGGTACGTCTTGGTTTGTAGTTTAAACGACTTTTAACCGTACTACTGTGCGTAGCCAAGGGGAGGCTATGTAGAATTGAAGCCCCTAGAAATGAGACCCCTTGTAATTTACGTAAGGAACTGTGTAAAAAGTTGTCAAAGTCTACTCAAAATAAATCAAACGCCATCAGTTACTGCAACACAGATCCCTAATGGCGACCCCTAATTGTAACGGACCCTTAAAAGTTTCCAGCAATCCACTCTAACAAGGTAAGTTTTTTCAACTCCCTCTGTATTTGTATGTATGATATTTCTGTATCCTGTATCCCAATGGAAATTTGGCCTCTTTACCACTGCAATGTGGCGCATGTAAAAGCAGTAAAATTCAAGACTTGATCAGACTTTTATGAAACTTGGTATCTAAGTGGTTTCGAGGTCACTGATCACGAATTTAATATAAAAACTAAGAAATTCAAAATGGTGCATCCAAAATGGCGGCTAGAATATACTCATTTTCATGCCACTTGGTATTGCCACGTGTAGAAATATTACGCAATTATTTAATGCAATTATTAAGTAGTACAAGAATTTAATGTACACAAGTTTACAATACGTGACTATTGTCAGGTATTGGAAGAATGTGAGATAAAGCATAAATCGCCAGTGTTAGCAAGTTTAGTTGGCGCGTGTGCCAAGTTAATAAAAAGGTCCCAAAGTAGGTTTTGAGAGGGAGGTGGATTACGAGTCAGTAAGTAGACTTACTGGCAGTCTATAATTCGGAAACGCGAAACGTTTGTCGGTTGTAATCACTATGTATTGTAATTGGATTATAATGCTAATATTTGGGTAAGAGTCTTTTAAATAAATTTACTTTATTCCAGTATTGTGGTTTTTGTTATCTTAATCTCGGTACACTCTGGAGAGTCTGGACTCCAGAGGTCATGACTAACCCCCAGTCGTGACAGTATTTAGTACGTGTTTTCGAGGTCATTGATTACGAATTTCGTATAAAAAAATAATAAGTTCAAAATGGTGGATACAAAATGGTGGCTTAATAAACCAATTTTCAAAGCACTTGCATGACAATTGCTGTTTAAGTGTTTTCGAGGTCACTGATCACGAATTTGGAATAAAAACAAGAAATATAACGCCTGCAGTTTGCTTGCGGGTACGTTGTTTTTTTCTCCCTCTATGGAATTTCTATTTATAAGATGCACATAACTTAATCAATACGATGTAATTAATTTTAAACTATGTAGTACGTCAATTTGTAAAATTTTCAACTTTTTCAAGATAAAAAACTACGCCAACTTTAACAAACTTAATTTAGTGGTTTTTAAGCATCTTCAAATAAGCTTTTTATATTAAAAAAAATCTTTCAAAAGCTGACAAATTGCCTCAATTATAATCGTTTATTAAGACTACAAGCACAGCGTGATGTAATAAAAAAAGTGTAATCGGTTGTTGAAGAAAATTCCACGCAAGAATGCCTTATTCTTTTAAGAGAAGTTCATTAAAGAAATATCTTTTTGATAAAATTATATTAATTAGAGATAATTAAAAATTTGAATTAGACTAAGTGGACGTTCCAATTTTCTTTTGTAGAAAAAGAAAAAGAATTAAAATTACTTTTATCGAATTAAGCTGACAACAGGGACGGATGTAGATATTTTACAAGGCGCAAATATTGGAAACGGGGCCAACCTAAAATAACTAGACTTATCAATTGATAGCGAAGCCAGAAATTTCTAGAGAAGATCGAGTCGAGGAGCCATTTTAAAAAGGAAGATAAAGCTGGTTAAACACAAGATTACACCATTATCATCCAAGCGGTCATAAATTTTGTTTCATTCGTATTAGAACCCTCTAGTTACCTGAATGGAGTGTGCAATGCACACTGTGCATCCTTTATACTGTCACGCGTAGAAATATTACGCAAATTATTTAATGCAATTATTAAGTAGTACAAGAATGTAATGTACACAATACTTTACAATACGCGACTATTGTCAGGTATTTGAAGAATGTGAGATACAGCATAAATTGTCAGTTTTAGAAATTTTAGTTGGCGCGTGTGCCAAGTTAATAAAAGGCCCCAAAGTAGGTTTTTAGAGTGAGTTGAGTTACGAGTGAGTAACTTGGGGTTGTACTTAAACGTCGGGCGTCCGGCTCATAACATTTTGTAAGAATTATTATAACCGTTTATAAACAACAAGATGTGTAGTTATTGGATTAACCTTATACTTGGGTAAGAACTATTTAACAAATAAATAAATTATATTTCAGCATTGTGGTTGTTATTATCTTAATCTCGGTACACTCTGGAGAGTCTGGACTCCAGAGGTCATGACTAACCCCCAGTCGTGACAATACTCTCACCAGAGTCCCAATGCAGCTTCAAGTAAACTTATTCTTAACTTGAGAAGCCCAGTCACGTGGCTGGATTAAGACTGAGCACCTCTGCCACTTAGCACAATTCTCGACGATCTGAGCACAGATGACGATGACCTCGTGCTTCGCCCTCGAATAATGTGTGGAAAACTCGTTCTTCCTCTTCCTCCCTCGATCTTAGAAGACATTTCGAGGGTCGAATGGTCAAAAAAATCCCAGCTGACATGGCATCACCTATGTATAGAAATCCTCATTAATAAAATGGAACAATTCGCACAAGATGAAAGTAAAAACATATTTTCATCCCTTAGCGTGGCCGATTAGCTAAAGTCATTAATAATTCCAACTAATTCCAATTAAGAAAGCAAACAGTTCTAATTCAATATAATTTGGTTGCTAAATCTAAATTGAGACTAAGAATATGTAAGATAACAAAACCACAGTAGCACGTTTCAAGAGAAATGTTTTACATCCTAAAGTCCGGAAGTGTCTGAAAGGTTTGCGATAGGTTAGGGTTATATCCGCAACCACCTTTTACATTCGATATAAATCTTTAGACCTTAAATTTTACAAAAGTAACAAATAATATTAATATTGCAAAATATACTTCGTGAGGTACTATACAAATTCAAAAGCTTTTTATCAATACCCTTAATCAATTCTTAAACTAATTTAGAAATTCCCTTTCAATAAATTCCTTTGCCCGTAATTCTAATTTACTCCAAAATCGATTTCCAAATTCAAATACCTTTATATGGGATTAAACAAATGTTGCATAACGTTTTATTCATTCTTATACCGTACGTTTTATTAAATTACAACGTTTATGAGTTACCCTTACAACTGGGCTAAGAAGCGCTCCTGGACATTTTTTATGCGCAATACCTTATAAGATACTTAAAGAAAATTTAATTAAAAATAAAATAAAGTGCTTTTAAGGCGGGGACACACGCTCAGGCTTTTACGATAGTCGGCTTGTACAGACAAAACCGGAGCGTTTCTGCAGTTCAAACCTGTGCAGGCAAGCCGAAGTAAATGTTCCTGTGTGTCTCCGTTTTAACCCTACAGTGCTCGCGCATCAAATTGAAGAGGCACTACTCCCTGTTTGTCAAAACGACAGACGCGAATTTTTAAGCTAATAATTCATCACCCAATCCTTCATCCACACAGTAAATTATACACCTACCCTGTATATCTTGTGTAGACTCATGATGGCGCCTCATTATTGATGAAATAAGCTCCAAGATAAAGATTAAAATTATTCCATTCTTTAAAGGTATGATATAAACATCACAATAAAAATTTAAAAACTTTCACTTTATAAAATAAGAAAAAGCCCGGTATAAATAAAAATAGATAAGTTATAAAGTAGATGGGAAAAATCTACAAGCTATTTGCAAAAATTGAGTGCTTGATGTAATTTACTGGTTCATCTGCTTCGAACGAACTCAATACCGAGTGGCACCAAAACTATATAAAGTAACGCTATCGGTTCAATAAACATATAGAACACTAACAATATGTATTAGTATTTCTTATCTTGCTATAAAAGTAACTTCTTTACTAAATGTAAACAATAAACTTTTTAAATATTTACTACTACAGAGTTTTACTTTTTACTGTATACAGGGAACAGCTTAAAAGTTGATGAAAGAGTAAGTAAACACATCCGCAAGCGCCTCGTTCGTATGCACGTATCTGCATACAAATGTAAATATCTAACAATTTTGAGCCACTATCTACGTTTGGCCAAATCCAATTCAAACAAGTGTGTTCTTTTGTATTATTAACACCACCTACTCTCAAATCCGCATAATAAAAAACGGTCATCGGTAATGCGCAGTAAGATCCGAAAGAAACAGATGATATTTACAGATGAAACGACGTGACATCATAATTTACTGACAGATGAGATTGACAGATAATATTCATAGATAGAAGAGGCCGGAAGAGGCATAAACAGACAGAGCGAAGGTAGCACGCGGTCATGATCTAGTGATTGTAAAAAGTAAAACCTATGAATTCAAGTCAGTTGGCCAAACTGCTGATCTTATAACCCTGGTACTGGTAAAATTTAGCAAAGGAAACGAGCGTTCGTTTGATTTAAGAAGCACTACGTCTATAACATACCCAAAAGGATACAAATCGTCCGAACCAGCTAATCAAAAATCACGAAATGAAACTATCACTATATTGGCCTCCATTTTTAATTTTGATAAAATATCAAACTGTTTAATTATGACTAAAATGTACCACTTTACACTAATATAGCATAACTTTGTTCATTTGTACAGCTCTCTCTCTCTCTCTCTTCTGTGATAACACACGTAATCATGTTATTCCACATCTCGTGGGACATATTGTACAATAAGAAGTATACTATTTACGTCTTATTTGATCGAGATTAAAAAATATTGATCTCAAAATTAGTTTATAAATATTAAAATAGCCAGTATGTTGAACTTGAGTTTTTGTTCCGTCAAGTTCGCCCTTAATGGGCTACCTAATGATTTATTTACCAATGAATTATAATATGTACACGTACATAAAAAAAGAGTGCGTACTTATAATATAGGGGAATGAAAGCAAGATGCCCTAATTTGTTGGTAATTTTGTTTAAATCTGCTATTATCAAATACGAGGATCTATTTCGCCGCCAGCTAAAAACAATTAGGTTTACACTAACGGGAATTTTATTGAATTTATGATAGTAATTATCTTCAATTTGTATGTAGGCATACACGAAAACATACTATAATAAAAATATCAAAAGAAAATTATGCAATAATAAAATTTAGATGGGAAATGATACATCAAAAAAATTATTCTCGAAATGATCAAGTTCTCGAAATATTTTGTCTCGAAGAATGTAATAATTATTAAAGTCGAATAGCTCGCAAAAATTTTCTATTGAAAATTAACGTCGGAAATGATTTTAATATAGCTTTAATATAACTTCACTTTACACAGGTACTCGCAGGTTTATTATTTCGTAATTTAATAATGTAAATGCAGCATAATTACACGTTTATAGGTATTAAAAATAAAAACACGTAAGTTTTCATTTTAGCAACTCTTCAGCTATACAAGGTTCTTTCACACGTAAAATTGAAAAGCATAACAGGCCATATAATCACGAAACACCAAAAAGTGAGACTTTAATCAGACTGGACTTAAAACAACTAAAATTGAAAAAATTACTCTAAACAGTGGGTTAACCTATTGGCGCTTTTTGGCCAACTGGAGATGGGAATAAATCAAAACTGTGCAAGTAATACGTTTAAATATGTAGAGGGAACCCAACATAAGGTGAATCCACCACGTGATGACCGTTAAAGTTGCGCAGTAGATTAATGCGGTCGTTGCTTAGAAACGAACGTAGACAGTGCCGTCGTATAATTATTACATTACTTTGGTTTGGTTGAAGCAAAATAATTACAAGCATTTTAAAAATTGTGAAGATCTCATTCACAAAGTATTAAACCAGTAATTAATTATTAATAGTACTTCAAATAAAAATTTTAATTAAGTAATTATTTTAAATTTTGACAACTTTTAAAAATAATTTTTTTTGACAGAAGAAATAACTAGCTCCGCCACTGGGCTCTAAAGCCACGCCTCGCGCAGGTTTGATCACGTGGTGGATTCAACTTACGTTGGGATTACTATACTAATGCCCTCCTTAAGTTTAATAATCTACGTGGTACGTGGAGTTTATTGGCGCTTTTTGACCAATTGCTGGTAAACTGGACATAGGAATTAATTAAAATTGTGCAAGCAAGAAGTTTACAGATGTACTAATGCCCTCCTTAAGTTTAATAATCTACATGGCACAGACATACCCAGGACTGGACTTAAAAAAAATAATTAAAATTGAAAGAAATTCTAAATATTGTGTTTATCTATTGGCGCTTTTTGACTCATTTCTGGTAAACTGGACATAGGAATTAATTAAAATTGTTCAAGCATAAAGTTTAAAGATGTAATTTTGAATATTAGGAAGTTTATTTTAAATTTTGTTTGTGGGTTAAGCAAAATAAATAACCGAGGTTAAAAATTCGTTTAAAAAAGATTTATTGAAACTCTTACTTAGCAAATGAAGCCTCATAACGTAGCTATTAAGCCTTTTTTTGAACTATCCATGTGTGGATAAACTTAAAAAAAGTAAAGCCATTTTGATGATTAATTTTTATAGTTTTGAGGGTTTAATTAAAAAAGTTTCCGCTTTTTTTTATACAAAGCTAACAATACAAAGAAGTAAATTATAATTTTTTTCCACCTCGTAGTTTAGAAAGTTAAAATATAAAATAGCTTAAAATATTCAAATACAAAACTGTATCTCTGGGAGTTCGTGCATAATGTATTGATTTAGTTTAAAAAGTCGAAGAAAATTTTTACACTTTTTAGCCGAGTCGTAAACGATTTCCAAAGTTTTATGAAGGAATTTTCTCAAAAAAGTTTACTTAAAATGTTTCTCAAGATTTTTAAACTATCCGAACATAAAATACAAGTAGGTATTACAAGTGACGGTTCTTGTCTTTTACAAAATTTTCGTATAAAAGGGGGACGTCTGCCTCTACACGATATTATCATATTAAGCGAAGCTTTTAACTTTCAAACTAATTAGAGACAATTTTCTTGCACGCAAAACATGATAAATTGCGATTTAAAACTTTTTGTCTAGGCTTTTTCGAACAAACTCTCGTTTTTAATTTAATTTAAATCGTCCGTCCAACCCCTATTGTTTATTTGTTGGCCCTCCAAGTTGTAGGTGATAAAATTTTACAAGTTTTAGGTATATAGTTGACCGTGTTTTGACAGGAAGCTAAAATAGCACTATTGCACTTTTATCCCTTGGGCATCGATATTCTAGTATTACCTCAACTGTACACGATAAACACGAAACTACCCTTACTATATTTGCATTTAGCTATATATCGGTTATGTTTGTCGAATTTCCTTCGTTGTATGATGTTTCAAACTAACCAAGTACATTTAGTAATAAGTGTTTGACTTTAATTAATGTGTTCCCTAAGCTTAAGTCTATAATAATTTTGTTTAGGCAAATAATTTTTATTCCGATGCCAAAGTTATATTCAAGTGACTATATCTAAAGAACGCTCCATTGAATTTATCGATTTTATTTTAAATTTTTTAACATTTCCCTAAAATATACAGGGCGAGTCTAGACAAGTAAATTATTCAAATAAAAAATTGTTATTTAAATAACGACGTTTATTATTATTACGTTAATTCTTAGTCCTGCTATGTTCGACTTGGTCATGAACAAGATCATTCGGTCAGAAACAATTTATAGATCAGGAATCAGCCGTTATGACCACACGTGAACCGTACGCTAATTATGCTCGAGATGTCAAAAATTTAAATCACCAGGCACCTTCGTGATAATTAAATTATAAGGTAGTAGATTCAATATAAATGTTGACTAGTTTTTGATGGCAAATCCTGAATAAATTGTCCATTGGAAGACGACTGAGGATTATATTTTCCTGATCTCGAGCGTAAGTAGACATGAAAAGAGTACGAAGCAGAAAATGGATGTAATAATACACACCAAAAGAATAATAAAATCGCAGACAAGAAGATATCGATGAATCCGACTTTTGTATACCATAAATTATAAAGCCATTGGATGGAAAACCAGAAAGAAAATCCAGTTCACGCTCCATAAAATCATGGCACTACCATATGGATGTAAAATACGGAGGATCATCACAAAACTAATAATAACAAAAGCAGAAATTAAATTTCTCTGAATATGTACGTGCACGTGAACCTTACAGCAAGAAATCTTGAGCAACTGTGAGACCAGCACCTAAATGAGGTTCCCTACTCCAGCACGTCCAAACGGTGGTCTCCACCTCTCCCGCACTGCCGAATGGTACACTATTGGTTCGTTCGTACCAAACACTACGACTGAATTAGGTAAAAATAATAGCTTAAAGAGAACCCCGGTCACCAAACTGTTTGCTAACCGTGTTAGGTTAGATTAGGAACAGTTTCTGTAAATCGCAAAGTCCTTAACCAACCCTTCTAACGTTTATGAAAGAAACAGACGTGGCCGCACCACTTGCAAATATGGCCTTGAAGCCAGGTCACCTCATTGGTGCTGGTCTAGGAGTGGCTCAAGTTCTCTCGCTGTGAAGTGTCTCACTTTCACGAATGTGATGCACGAATCCTTCAATGGTGGGGATGGTTCCAGTTGTTCACTAGATGTCACGTCAGTGACAGCAATATCCATGATGGGTGGTCCAGGAAGTAGACGGGAACATTACTTCTACTTCTTCAAATCACTTCTACAAATATGGAGTGTTGGTGCTGAGCACTGGGAGCAGGTGGTGGGTGCAAACTGTGATTATAAATGATGAGATGATGACAAAGCAATGTTAATGTAATAGGGAAGCATTATCGGTAGCAATCTCAAGAGAAAAAAAGCAGATATAGTCCAGATTATAAATATGCGTTTTTGACAGTTACCGGAGCAAACCTAAAGTTAGTTAGAAATGTTAACAGCACGGTGTAAGATATAGAAAGGTGACCCAACGAGATATGCTCGTAAGCAGCGCGAAGTGGTTACTGTTTGTCCGCAAAGTGCAACTGCGAGGTCTAGAGTGAGAAAGGCTACGCTACCCGTGTTGCTTGATATATTATTAGGAAGATCAAGCGTTGTAAGATTTATAACAAGTGATTTATCTTCTATTTAGTATTAGCTAGTAAATGTTTTGCCCCTGAGTGTACTAGTGGTTACGCGAATAACAAAAATTTAATAAAAATAGTTTATGTATTTTAAATAAAAACCATTTACAAACTTGGAGCGATGTAATTCCGCTCATTTAGTTCTATGCATCAACCGAGTATCGTAGTGCGTCTCACTCACACAATCTGGTTAAATTTGTTAACCATGTAGCGACGGCTTATTGCTCTACCTTCTTTGTCCTAAACCGTGGTTAAGACACAATGCAGTTAGGGACTATAGTTATTTGTTGGTATGTGGCAACCCTGGGCTGAGATCCTGTAGTTACTAGCCTATTTATTTTTTTTTTTTCTTCTCCTATCAATTTCTAAAAGTTTTTAGGAGAGGAGTAGGGAGTGAGTAGTTTAGCGTAGCGTAGTAATACACTAACAATTACAGGATCCCAGCTCAAGACTGTCATTACGAAACTTCAAAAATTCATATTTAGATAAATTGGGGTATAAAGGCAGAATCAACTAAAATGTCGAGGATTTTTTTACTCAAAAATTAGTGTCGAGCCACATTGGGAGCCTTGTAAAGCGTTTAAATTTTCTTAGGTGGTAGCAAACGGTGGCACCAGTATAACCACTACCTTATAACCTTATAATAAGCATTGCCTATTACTTTCACACCATCACCATTAAATATGATCCATCCTCTTCAAATTTTGTGCAAATTTGGTTAATTAATATTTGTAAATTGTAAAAATAACTTTTGTAATTTTGCCATACAAATATTAGATTATGTATTTTAACTCCAATTATAAATTTGACCTTTTAGAAAGTCAAATTCAACGAATGTTAATTTGAAATTTTCACAATTACATAATTAACGCTTTGTCATATTTTTTATTGATGTACAAGTCGGGTTTTAGTACTAAAAGCACCCATTTTGTAAACCACAACTAAGTTCAGACCCTTGTCACCAGTCAATATTAAACCCTTTTTCAAGGGTTGTGTAACCCTTAGTCCTTTACATGATGAAGCGTAGATAGATAGACCAAAGATTTTTGTTTCCAGTTATGAATATGTTTATAATATAACATATGGTTAGTAGACATGTAATTGAAAAGAACATTCAAAATTTTGTAAATTAGTGCGATAAGTAATTTGAAAAAAATTTAATTTGTTGCCTTTTACAGCGCTCCCATGTTTTTTCAGTAATTACATTTGTATCCTGTCCATTGAAAAATAAAAGCGTATAAACCTAAGTTTTTGTGTATAATTTTTTTTAAGTTAAATATTTGATTAATTTTTTTTTCAAACTTTGTAAAGTTTACCCAGGTTAATTCAACAAGATTAGGTCTTAATTAATTAACTGTTGTTAACTTTGGCGGATATTGGATACAAGATCTCAGTAGTGCTTATTAATAATCGGATTTCAAATTCTAATAAAAAATATCGTGTAACTTCAAAGGATTCACAGTTTGTTTTTATTTTATTCCCCTCCCTCTAAAATAACAACGCAAAAAAAAACTACATTTTGTAGCTAAAATGTGGTGTAGAGTGAGTATACAGGATGGCCCGCCAAAAACGACACCAACGCTCAGCTTTGCCATTTAAAATTTTTGCGGTTGATTGCATAACTGATGAGGGTTTAAAGTGGCTAAGCCTATTCAAGGTAGACAATAAAGTTACGGGTCGCAGCAATTTTTGAAATAAGAAGTACATAATGAGAAAACACGCGTGTGTAATTTTCTGGGCCACCCTTAATTTTTCGAACTTACGGTTGCATAAAGGCGAATTATATTTTAATCCGAGAATTAGATTTATAATCCTTTGATATGGCCATGTTACACAACGTAATGTCAAAGTTTGACATTTGTAGATTAAAATTAAAATTGACATTAACTTTAACAGTTTTATTTATTTATTAATTTATTGTGTAACGTTGCAATATCTAAGGATTATAAATCTAATCTCGAATTAAAATATAATTCGCCTTTATGCAACCGAGCGTTAGGCCACCTGTTTAGAATTATCTCCTTGCATGCTTTTTTAAAGAGAATTAACCTTTATAATAAAATATTGAAAATATATAAAGAGAAAACTTAGCTACGAGGCTTTACATTGTTACATTGTGAGAGGACGGATTTCCAGCGTTTTACGAAGACGTAAATTATCAGAGCTCTAAGTTTCGTGCGTATGTTTATGAAACAATAAAAACGCTGTTTTTACATTATAACAACAACATGTAAAATTAAGGTTCGTATATGCACACCTAGGTATGTAATAAACTTAAGGTGATTACTACAAGTATGTAGATGATAACACAGCAAATGACTGTACTTGCTTTGTCGTTTACATTATTAACCTCACAAAATTTAAAGCTGTAAAATAATCATTAACTTGCATGTAAAAATATCGTTATACAGTGAATAATGTCAGCAGAAGAGCGAAACATTGTTCCAACGCTTGAATGCGATAGGTACAAAAAGTTCGCTCGTTTGGACAATATCACTTTGGATGAGGGAGTTTTAATCGAAATATGTATTTAATTAGACCTGCTTTCATCCAAATAAAACAATGTACATTTAAATTACAAAATGTCAAATCTTCCTAAGATGAAGATCTACGATGTGGCCATACAGAACTTGTTCGTGTGTATCCGGTTAAAACGGAAGTAAAATATAAAGTGTTGGGTATCATCAGATAGCTATTGTTACTATATTTCAAATTATTGAAAACTATATAGGGTGTTCCACTTAAATGTAAAGAAAATACCTCTCAATTTAAGTATTGGATGTTATAACGGTTACATCCACAATTTGTGCTAAACGTATAGCCAGAGTAGCCATTAATTGTGAGGTTGACTGTACGCTTTCTTTATATAATTTGTTATTTGTGCTTGACAACACACCTCTTGGACTACCAAACACCATGATTTTAGATTTTGCAGAATTGATCACGAGTGAATGTGAGGTGGCCAGGCAGTGGATGACTAAAAGATCGTTGTCAATCTCCGCAACAGCTTGGTCAGACTCTCTCATTATGGAACGAGTGGTACAGCTGTATATCGTCGGCGAACATAAATGAACAGTGCATTTACGGATATGCTTGCAAAAATTAGAAGTTATAGCGCGAACAAGTGGCGGCCCAGTATAAACCCCTGGGGAACACCCGTAGTTACAGTTCTAAACCGGGAAAAGCCCTCAGTAAGTTGGACTCTCTGGAGCCCATCCCACAGATAATCACTCAATAAATTCAATACAGTCGGACCACAGCCAATGTATCTTAAAACAGTTAGTAGCATTTCGTGATTTAGTGGGCTGTCAGACAGACGTTTTTCAGCGACCGTCATAGACCGACCAAAATTTTCAAGACGTGGTTTTTAATATCATTAGCCACACAGCATCGACAGTCATTGATAATTCGATAATGGTCACTATCGCCAATCGCTGACGATTGACCGTTTGTCTGACAACCGCCTAATAACATTCAAAACCATGTGTCTAAAATTTTGGTCGGTCTATGACGGTCGCTGCAAAACGTCTGTCTGACAGCCCCCTAATAGTATCACAAGCTCTACTAAAATCGAGCAGGGCCAGTACCGTAACCCTGTGGGACTCATCACAAGCCTCCAAAATGTCGTCAGTTATTCGGGTATTAAATCAGTCGTACAGCTGTACCCACTGCGGATCGTTTTCATTTCCGGTTAAAGCGGAAATCAAAATATGCAGTGTTTGGTATCATGTAACAGTGAATTCTCCAAATTGTCAAAATATTAAAAAATACACAGGGTGTTCTTCAAAACTTTTGATATTTTTGTAATTTCCGGTTTAACCAGAAGCGTTTTGTTTGTCAAAAATATGAAATACTAGATATTCAAGGGATTGATACATTGAACAATTTTGATTTTTATTTATAATTTAATTTTCTCAATTAATTAAAATGAACTGATTTTTCCCTTTAACGGTAGATAAGGTAATTTTACTGATCTGTAAAATTTGTCATGCGATGTCATTTTATCTTCATTTTTTACCAAAGGACGAATTTTTATTTTATACTAGCCAAAACTTTCAAAGGTCTTTGCAAAACTACTCAAACTCACTCAAATTTAAGAAAACGAAAAGCGAATTAAATGGCCGTTAATAGTAGTTTATGATATACGTGTTAAAAAGGACGTTTTATTTTGTGAGTAGAGAAGATTACGAAACGAGCGAAGCGAGTGGAGCAATTTCACGAACAAAATAAAATCACTTTTAACACATCATAAAACATTTTTTATTTTTCGGCCTTTTAAATAAAAAATCGTAACAAATTTCAAATTTCATAATTGAGTTTTTATAAAAAATGATATTATGTCACTATGACCCCTATTTATCGATTGAGATTTTAAATGAGGAGTTAGTTGATACAATAATAAGAGTAAATTTATCACATTTATGTAACAAAATGGACATGTCGAGACAATTTCTCACTTTTCGACTTCCATGACGATCGTCGAGATGGAAAACTTTGATTAGCCCACCACATTTATAAAGAACGACACAAATTTTATAAGAATAAACGTGCTAATGAGTGAACTGAAACTAAAGATGACATTGAATAGTTGCCACGAAATAAAATTTTGTGAAAACGCAAACTGTGCATATTCGAGATAACCTCGTTCTTACCGTTACCAAAAGCAGCATGCAAAGTTATTACAAGTCGATATATTAAAAGTAAAGCGCATATGTCATCCGTACAATTTGCTTTCGTTAGTGGAACCGTTTGCAAGAAAAGAGTCTACGTTTCAAACAATTTTTTGTAAAATAAACTTTACTCGAACGGTTAAAATAGAAGAGGCGATTGCAATTAGAAAGGACGAAGAAACCGACCCTAATTGAAGGTGGTCGAGCTTTAGTATTTCGAGGGCAATAATGGAGCAATTGATCATCGAGAAATCTGAAAGGGAAGTCGTGTGGCATGTCGACATAAAAAGAAATATGGACACCACACATAAATAATCACCATCCCTTAGTAATGTCTAAGCGTTAAGTCATACTTCCGTGACTTTAACAAGGGTACAAACGTACAAGGGTTGTTAGTTTTAAATTAAAAAAAATTGCTCACTAAAGAAAATTTAGTGTAGATCATAATAATGTACATTTTTGTATCCGGAAAAAAACGTATAAACAAAAGAAAATTTAGATCATTTGTCTTCGTAGTTTAAATTCAAACGATAACAGTGCTTTTGTCTTTGTTAGGTTTAATTACTAATTTAATGGTTTTCGTGAAATTGTACATCTAAAACAGACGACTGTATCTAGTGACCCTTCGTGTAATTATTGCATAACTACAAAACGTAGCCGAGATACTCGTAAACCAGTTTCGGTTTTGTTCAGATAACTCCATAGGTGCACTATTACAAAGCTCACTATGATTACAACTAATTTTATAGTAATTAAAACTTATTTTAACGACCTAAGTTAATTTCTTTTTTGACAAAATAAAAAAAAGTTTTGATATTTATTCCAGATTTAGTTGAAAATTGTAATATATATAGTGACTGCAACTGCATTATACCAACATCAAGTCTTGGAATGGAGAATCGACCCGATGCCGAAAGCTTCGTTACCTCGGGAACTACTACGTTGTTACTTATGGCCCCTACGGAAGATAGAACTTGGCAACTTATATCCCCGACATAAGAGTAGCCAAAAGCTTCAATAATTAGTCTCACAAAATAAACTTTCTTTCATAATTGCATTTATTTTAAATTCTACTGAAGTATTCCATTACAAAATCTACTGTCCATAGGGGATGGAAAAATTGCGTTTGTAATAATATTAATTTGTACAAGCTGAAGATTTAACTAGTCGGCGTTTAATTGAGTGGCCGAAGATACCAATCAGTGGGCTATGGGGTCACATTAATTAAAGCGTTCCTAGGGTTAGAATAACAAATCTATTGACATGCTTATTAAAATGTATTTATAGATTTGTTTGTGAAGCCTGACCTGCAATTTTATTTTTTCCGGTCCCTTTCCTACAAAATGCTAGTGCTTATGGACGTTACATCTATAACGTCTTAATAAAAAATAGGGCATCCCTATAGGCCCTAGGTGCATTATTTTATCATAATTATAATTAATTAATAACCGAGTTAATGCTGTGTTGAAGATGGTGTTAAATTAAATAAAAAACGTTAAATAACATCAGCACGCTAAAAAATTGTCAGTAGATATACAAAGCCGCTTCTAGGACAGAAATGACGTCACATTTGGCAAAAAATCAAATTTGGTGGCAAGTGGGCGTGTAAATTAAAAATACAAGATGACACTCAAAGTTATTGGTATTAGGAAGTTTGAGACTGGGACGTCAAAATGGCTGTAAATGACGATAGAGGTGGAGAGATATAAACATGGGGGGTTCTACTACAAAGTAAAAATGAGTAGCAACGCTTTGAACTTTCAAAAGAGGCTTTGGTCCTTGCATCCGACGGAAGAAGGGGGTTTCTGAATGGGGCTCTAGCATACCAAGGGAGTCTGGAGTTTTTAACTTTCAAATAACTAAGTTCCTTAGTTTCCAAATTTGCCCATTCTTTACAGCCCTTGTCAAAACAGTTTATCTAGGTGTGACGTGACTTGACACATTGAAAGACAATTTGAGCAACATATTACGTAAACATTTTGGATTGAACCCAAAATTTATTAAACAACACACATATCACAACTATAACAAGCATTCTTGGATTTTAAAAAAAGCCTCATTATTGAGGACCTACCTTATCATTCCGTTCCTGCCGTTTTGACCATACTACGTTCTTCGTTTTGTTTTTCTGTAACAAAATGGTTGCATTTAAAAAAGAAACATACAAGGTATACGTAGTGCAATGAGGCATTACAAAAATAAATATTTACTTCTAATTCTATATTTAGAGAGCTCTCTTTGCAATAAGCAAAGCCAATTGTGAAAATCAAATCCAATTTTTTAATATTTCATTTCATTTGAAAACAAAATTTTATTAACTTGCATCGAACTATAACGGGTTTACAAATACTTGTTGGCTTGTACGTGTGCAGATAAACTAACTATGATAATAATCAACACACACCTTATCAATACTTCTGCTTATTAAAAACAATTTTTAAATAAATTATTTGCAATTCGAATGCCTTTGAAAATTACTCTTTTTAGAATTTTTTTATTACGTAAAAATGAACTTATCTTATGTTTTCTATTTTAAAAATATTTTAAATTATACAGGGTGCGGTGATCAACTCGATGGACAATGTTGAAGACTTACAATGTCAGAGGCGAGCTCAGAAGCTATTAATAAGGTTGGGTTGGATTATGGCCTAAAATTGGATATTAAAAAACGAGATTAATGATAGTCAATCATATGCAGTATACAGAGTATTCCAACAAAAAGTAGCCACCCTTAACCCTAGAAAGGCCACGATTTGAAACAACTAAGAACTACCCTTGTGGTCTGCGAGACCCCAATTAGTAGAGATAGAAATGATAAAACTACGAATTAAAAAAAAAAATTATGGTACCTAATATTGGGATATTTAAAGCTTCAATAATAATTTTGCAAGAATAAATAAAACAATTATTAACAATTTCCACACACAATAATAAAATTTAACCAAGTCTTGCAGATGTACTTTTACAATTAAAGAAAATTATTTAGCTTTTTCATCTAATTGATAAATTAAATAGCAGGACCTTAAAATATTTGAAATAAAAGGCTTTTTTAGGAAAATCGACGTCTGAGCTGCCCCTGAATAACGACTAAATGCTATCAGAATCATAAATTACAGGCAATGTTACACCTTAATATCCTTGTTGGTGTGTCTAAGCGACTGGCTGGACTGGTCAACATCTCAAAATAAACATTTTTCACGCCCCCATTTTCTTAGCAGAATAAAATTCTCATTTCAGCGATATGCACATGCACATTGCACATGTTGTCATTTAATCTGGCACTTTCAACGATACTAATTTATAATGCCAGTGCTCGCGTCATTACTAGGCTCTTCTGAACTACATTTGCTACGATTTCATCAAGATACTTAAATTAATTATTAAATGGACCCATTTAGGGAAGGCCAGCGACTGAGGAGCCGAGTCATAGCAACCAATCAGAACATAAAACGAAGTCTTTTAGACACATTCAACGAATTTAAAAACAAATATCCATTTTTTACGAAATGATAAATGATTGGCTGAAGAGTTATTTATAAGCTTGAAACGTTGCGTCTGGCGTTTTGCCAAAAAGCAAGTACTGCCTATAATTTTTTAAGCGCGAGCAGTGCATGGTGAACTAAGTGCACCAAGTACAAATGCTTTTTTCGGAAAAACGATGGTTTTTATAACCAATCCATTTAAAGCTAAAGCTAGTCATTGAATTAAAAAATACCCCCTACCCTACCAGGAAAGGGTCATTTAGCTAATAATATGGATTGCAATGGACGAGTAAATATAGCGACTTCCGGTCAATTTTTCCAATGAAAATGGTTGCTTATACTCCCACTTATAAGAAAAAATCATGACAGCCAATGACAATGTAAACTCGACGGAATGAATGAGTCATCCATGGATTTCTAAAATGTCATTTCCGCCGCATTTGGTCTTGTAGGCAACGGTTGCTAACCTTCTTTCCCTTTTCACGATTTCAGGAATCTCGAACAATTGTGAGGTAAATCGTGTGGCACCCGTAATCTTTATAATCTTAACCTACGCCCGTCTCGCGAGTGGACCGGCAACCTCATAGTTTATTTTGTAATTTTGAAGTGTATAATTTTGCCACACCTTATAGGCAACGGTTGCGAACCCCCCTTTCGGATATTTTATATTCTAAGAAGCCAGCATCGTTTTTTTATAGGGTGGTGCCATAAAAACTGGTTTTATCAAGAGGAAATTTTTACGTCGTGGGACGTATGAGAGGCTTCGGAGTTCCTTCGACTCCGCCAGTAATCTTCCTGTCTGTCACAATTTTTAAATATTTAGTTATGCAATTATTTCCGGCAGTTATAGGTATGTACTACTACTGCGTAGTACATAAAACCGATTGCAATTCCCGTTACCAATAACTGAAGACGTGCTCATACAATTTTTAATTTTTGCTACACGATCACTTTGTCAAATGTGAAATTGAATTAAAATAGTGGCGTAAATGGAAAAGTTAAATAACATTAGGTATATGGATTTCTTTTTCGTTTTAATAGAGACGTAAATTTTTGTATAAAAAAACATTTTATGTAGGATCAAAGGATTGACACGAAAACTGATACTACATGAAGCATCTTTTGAAAGGAAAGATTGACAATACGACTAGGCTATAAAGAAGAACCGCACGATAAGGGAGCTAACATCAGATTTGTGGGTACAGATTACTCGGAAGTGAGTGTGCGGTGACATGGAAAAACGTGGGGATTGTGAAAACGCAAGAGACACGTCGAGATGATCTTGGAAGACACGGCGGGACGGTTATCGATATGCCTTTAATAGCAATCATAAATCATGAACGCGATATATACGTGCAGGTGACCGCACCGAGTGCGGTCTTGAGAAGTGGAGATCGATCAATAGTGCCCTCCCCGGATTGTTCGAGTCCCAGAAGACCTCGCCACGGCGTCCGGGATCTGATATACAATCTTCCAGTCCCTTGTCATCGACTTATTGTCCAACAGGTATTAATATATACGAGTTTCCTTAATGGTTTTCGATATTCCCTTATTTACACGCCTTCGATGATAATAATTAATCTGTAAAGTCGGTTTTCATACTTGCCACTAATTTGGATATGCTCGCGTAGTTTTATCGCTAGGGTACGGACGTCCTTTCGTGCGTGAATAGTTGACCTCGTAAACATTATTAACGAATTAAAATTAATTAGATGGTGGCGCGAAATTAATTTTAAAACGTTTCTTCCATTAATTAAATTTACCTTTTGGAGTTGTCGGATTTTTAAATAAAATTACTTTTCCATGCAGATGTTGACATCATCGAATTTAACCAAAGGAAACGATAAACTAAATAAATGTTCAAACGATTTTTATCCTACATTAAACAGCTCCGGGAATATTTCCAACATTTTTGTATTCTTTTCCAAAAATAGTATCTAATTTTAAAATTGTTTAAAGGGTAGAAAAACAAAAATAATTCGCTTTTATACTTATTTAAAAATATATAGTTTGGCCAATTTGGTTTTAAATTACTTGAACTTTGTTTAAAATTAGTTTTAATGCTACGTTCTTTCGCGAACAAAAAAAAAGAATTACCTAGTTGATAGTTTTGAACTATTTGAAGTTTATAAAGGGTAGAAATAAAGCAGCAGCTAACTCAATTATTAAAGTCTGTAAATGATCGAGAACGAGACACGATTCCGTTTCTCTTCAATATACCTTTTTCACTTCTCCATTCACTCATGAAACACGTTCCAATGTTTTTTTGGTTTTCTTTTTGAAACCTTTCCGGAATGTCTCAAAAATTCAAATATTCTACAAAGGAAATCGTTGCGATTTACTAACACTCTTCTATGGCGATCACTTTTCATTTATTTAAATTTACCCTACGCTATGGTTAACACTTATGGCAAATCTTCATAATTTATCGTAGTGCGTAGCCATGTTGGCGCACCGTACCTTGCACTGTCCCTAGCACCGCACCGAAAAAAATAAATAGTGCGTGCTTAAGCGAGTGCTAGCTGAGTTGAAATGACGAGGTAAATGAGTTGGATTGGATTGGTAATGGAAGGGCTGGCTTTTAGTCAGCTTACACTTAGGCCGCTTGATCGGGCCCATTGTGCCCATTCTCCCCAGTTTTCCCTAAAGTTCATCCGAACTTTAAGATGAACTCGAGCAGCTTGGCGGATGGAGTGTCTCTAATTCTGACCATGTCCAGACAGTAGTCACCAAGTATGGATCCTTTAATTGAAGCTACCGCAGAACACGAGCAAAGCACGTGCTCTGCAGTTTCATCATCTTGATTACAATCTTTGCATCTAGGGCTATCGATTAGTCCCAGAGCGTGAAGATATTTGTTTAGCTTACAATGTCCTGTAACGATGTCCGAGAGTATTCGCAGATGTAATCGAGACAGGTGGGGTTGGTATTTTGCGTGTCTTGTCGAAGGAGCAGCAATTGCTTTTCCTTTCGACCACATATGAGCTTAGTATTTTTTGTTTTATGAGGCTGTTGAGAGTGCTGACTGGCAGAGTCAGGGCAAGGCTTTCTCTAATAGGGTACTAACTATTGGCCCTAATCGCCGAACTTCCATGAATCAAAGCTATCCCCGTATAGCGAAAGATCTTGGACCAAAAGGGAAGCGGTTAGACTAATAGGCCCGGAACTACCCGTCAACTCTCACGGACATACATAGGATGTACCTTACATGCTTTAGTTCTAGGGCTAAAGCGGGCGGGTAGAAGCAACCGACTTACAACCGGCGTAAATCCCTTTAGCCGAATTCACATGTAATATCGCCAGACAAATCACACTTCCTCGCTAATTTTTTGAGTGTGGAGGATGGTGGTGTTCCTATTGCCTGTGGTTTCCTAAAAAAGAACATAAATCTGCGGTGTTCGGTGGGCTTAGACGAAAGTCAGAACGGGTTTACATCTCGTTGAATGGCTTCGTGGTGGGGAGTAAGGGAGGCTTCACTCCTCAATCAACCCTCCTAGAGCGACTTCAGTATGATGGTTGTCGAAATAGTGTTGTCAGAGTCAGAGTCTGTTCCGGTCCATTTGGGTAGGAGCCCGAGTCTTGCCTTGCCTTGCCAGCTGATCTGTACTCTCATTGCCTTGATTACCTTGGTGTCCTTTCATCCAGCACATTTCAAGAGCATTACTCGTCGAAATGTCGTTTAGTGCTGCTATGCAATCCGAGACCAGCTTCGAAGTTATGCTCTGGTGGTTCAGGGTCGCGATAGCAGCCCTACTGTCCGACAGTATCCGTCGTCCTGTTACCACACCATTTTACCATTTTAGCACTTTCTAGTACGCCATAAGTTCAGCTTGCAAAACTTAGGTGAATTTACCAGGTGAGTTACCATAGGGAAAGTGGTTAATCACAAAGGTACTAGATTCGTCGATTAAATTGTAGGCACATACTCGTATGTGCACAGACCTTAGAACATAAAATATCAAAAAGGAGCGTTGGCAACCGTTGCCTGTAGGAGCAAATGTGACTGAAATGACATTTACGAATTCCAGTGATGATACATTCATTCTGTCGAGTTTACATTATCATTGGCTGTCATGATCTTTCCTTATAAGTGTGAGTATAAGCAACAATTTCTATTGGAGAAATTGAGCGGAAATCGCTATATTTACTCTTCCATTGCGATCCATATTACCAGCTAAAAAGCTCTTTCCTGGTAGAGTAGGTTTTTTTATTGAATGGCAAAGACAGACCAAGATGCAAGCCCTTTCTTGGTAGAGTAGAGGTTTATTTTTTTATTCAATGGCAAATACAGGTCAACAGGCGGATGCAAGCCCTTTCTTGATAGAGTAGGGGGTATTTTTTATTCAATGGCAAAGACAGACCAACAGGCGGATGTAAGCCCTGTCCTGATAAGAGTAGGGAGTATTTTTTTATTCAATGGCACAGACGGACCAAAAGGCGGATGCAAAAATAAAAAGCAAATAAAACTGATGGCCAGCAAGATGGAAAAATAATTCTCAATTAACCAACGAGCTGGGTAGGCATCTAGGCATACTGACAGACAAACAGACAAATTAATATAAAAATATGCAAGTAAAATCGGCAGGTGGTTGACCGTTTTTGTACAATAACGATATGAATCGTTTTACGAAACGTCAAAACAGCCATATTTGTTATCCACAAAACCTTTTATCTGGATCAAAATACTTTTATTATAAATTGAAAAGTGTAAAAGTTATAAAGCAACTAACATTTAAACAAACTCCTCACTCATAATAAATATAAAAGTAATTTAAAATAACTGCAAAACCAAAATAAATACAATAACCATTAAACTTTTTGAAATCCCTTCATGTCTAGTCTCGTCTTATCTGATTTTATTCACTTTACAACTGCCGTTAACTCTCGTGCAACTTGCCTCGTAAATTAAATTCTACAAGTTAAATTTAAACAATTTTCGACTCATTTAAGCACGTAAAAATTGTAACCCAAAAAGGCATAAAAGAAAAGATTACAGTTTTTGACAACGAAATAAATTTCAAACTAGATCAGGTAAATTCAACAAATTTACAGACTATAATCTCCGTATCGGTATTTTCACAAGAGGTGAAAATCTTTAAGCAATTTTTTTGTCATACTCACATTTTGTGGAACACACTATACTTTACGTACTTTGACAAGAATTTAAACACTAAAACAATTTAATGAGTCGGGAAATAATTTAAAATTAAGAGTTAATTTAAGGCCTTGTTGTAACAAAGCTTAAGGGCTTTACAGCAGTAGAAGAAGTAATTTTTTACATAAAGTTTATACGTACGTGAGGAAAATATCGAACCAAAATTTACCAAAGGAAATACAACCTCTTGTATTAAACTCAATTATACAGTGTGTTCCACAATATTTGTTTAACCGGGACGACTACAATAAATTCAAGACTCAAGACTTCTGTAAACATTTACTAAGTTTTAACTTAGACTTAGGCTTTCTCGACCTCGTCATAGCTTTACTTATACACTCTGCAGGTCTTTGCTTATTTTGGGCCGTTGGTGCCCGCTGAGGTTTTTATGAAATCTTTCATTTACAATGGCACTTCTGAAAGACTTATACGGCCAAAAAACAGTTCTTTG
Source organism: Malthinus seriepunctatus (assembly GCA_963924605.1). NCBI lineage: Eukaryota > Metazoa > Arthropoda > Insecta > Coleoptera > Cantharidae > Malthinus > Malthinus seriepunctatus. Next base: position 131,786,071 of record OZ004600.1, read on the forward strand.
ATCATAAAACACTCAAGTTTTAGAAATTTAAAAAACTGAATATTTACTAGATCAAACTGTACATAATATAGCCGTTATCACGAGAGATTTTGAGTGGAGGAATCACATGTATTTTTTCAATGATACTAATATTGGGATTTCGGAAACGCGTAAGAGTTATGAGATTATTTAAATTAGTTAACGTAAATTAAACGTTTTTAGCGTATTTTGACTATGGTTTATTTTTGAGAAAATATCAAGTTTTCTAACAGTTAAGTGAAAAGAAACCGAAATTGTGAATTTAAATCGGAATAAATTTTAAAAAGCTATAGAAATAAGTTGAATTCGTCCACCAAGTGAGTATCCTTTTAAAGCTTCCCACATAAAGTGAATTAATTTGTCTTTTAATTAAAAATATACAAAGTAAGACAAATAAGTATGCTTTTAGAATCCGCATTGCGGTGTAAAATTCAAGTAGGTACCTAAACATATACTCGGAAAAATATACTCAGGTAAAGTTGTGATTAATAGAGAAAATTGGAGCTTTCAAATGAAACTACTTTTATAAGAAAATCGATTTAATCCAAACTCTTGTGTGTCTCTAAAGAATTGTTTCTTACATTTTTGATTGCGATGATAGTAGTTAGTGCCTTTTAAAGTTGCAATTAATTTTTTTTCTTTCAAGAACAATAACCAAGGCAACTGATACAAATTGATTTTATTTACATTTAAAAAAAATTGTGAAAAATTAACTTATCCACTTGTAGAATAACATGAGGACATTTGAGGAAATTTGAGAGTGCTAGAATATAGAGCACACTTAGAAAGTTTTCTCTGAAAAATAACACGACCAAAATGAACAGAGCGTTGTATACCCTCTCAAAAATTAAGCTTGCAACTCAAATATGTTTTTTGATCTATGGCCAATAATTGCGATGCTGACTGTACTATCACCTGTATATCTCTTGGTCGCCCCGGCAATACGCCTAGCACGAATTGTGGGTGCAACCATCATAACACCAACTCAGTTTGTTGATTTACTTTTTGTTAGCAACACAAAATTGCCCCTCAGTTTAAGTAGAGGGCTATTGATGGTTGAATATAACCGGGGTGGCCAAAAGATATGGAGTCACGTAAGACTGATACGGAAAAGGGAACGTCGATATGTCAATGGACAAATTTAGCAGACAGAACAGTTGAAAGAACGCCCCTCCTTGGGCAGCGATTTTCTATCTGTCTTATTTTGGTAAACGTGCTACAATAGATAGAGCACTCAACTTTTAGCAACTGCTGAATTCGCATATTGTGCTATTAATTGTGCATGTGTTAACGTAAGAGCGTTGTGTTCAGACTAAGAATCAAAAGCAGTCGACCTACTAGCCGACTATACACATCAATACTTTAAATCCACAAGTGTAGATAGTCGTGTCAATTATCAAATGAAGAATAAATTACATTGAGATTTTTCAGTACAGCATTATGGACAATCGTTCAACTCGGGTCCACTTCTACTACCAAGATTTGTCCCAATAGAAGCCGCGCTATAGCATTAGCTAAAGCTTATGAACCTATGGGTATTAGAAATGAGTCACTATCTACAGTTGTGGGTTTGGAGAATACGTTGGTGGATCTGTGGTATTGGATATGTGGTCCTATCCAAAGTGTAAAAATTTTAATTTCAATAAACCCAACAAACGCCCTCCCCCTAGTAAAGTAATTGGAATAAAAAAATGGACATAACATCCCCATTTCGATAATAATATTATCATATAAATAAGAAATTAAAATGATGAAATGAGAAAAAGAAAGTTCTTTTTCCCAAAATATAATAATAAAGTGTAACGAGGTATAAAGAAGATGATATTAAGTTGTCTTTAACATTATGTTCTGGATATGACGCTTATAAACTGGGTGCATAATAACAAGAGTTTGTGAATTCAAGCAGGTGCGCTGCACTGGCGTTACCTTTACTAACGTAATTACTAAACTTTTTCAATTTGACATCTTAAACTTTCAAAGAAATTTTTGTGAGATGGAGTTATATTGCTTGCCATCACTTGAATATTATAATAACCAACTAGAAAGGCAATGCACTTAAATGAAAATTTTTGCCTTTTTTTTCATCAACGTGTGGCGGCGGCGTACCAAACTTTACCAACGTGTTATAACTTTAGTTTGTTTATTATTTTTTTTCTCATTTAAATACCCAAGAGTTTAGATATTAAAATTCTATTTTCTTAAAGAAATTTTTTGATTAAATCAAATTTGCTTTGTATTCCAGAGAAAAGTTTTTAAAATGGGTTTTACTCAAGTCTAGACGAGTTTCTTTTGATTACTCTTACACACCAAGGTATACAAACTTTAATTTTTTTATTAAGGGTCAGTTTACGTACGCGGTGTTTCCAAAATGTGATATCTAATAAATCAAAAACTCTTGCTCGGCAGTTAAATTAGCTGCAGCATCACTACTATTGTATACAAATACTAACGTTCGGTTGCATAAAGGCGACATATATTTTAATCCGAGAATTAGATTTATAATCCTTAGATTTATGGCAATCTATAGATCTAATTCTCGAATTAAAGTATAATTCGCCTTTATGCAACTTTATGCTTTATGTTAGATGATGCCCTTTCCCAGTAAACAACTTGTTTAAGTTACATAAATTACTTAAACTACTTTACCACGCACTGTATACCAGAAGAAGAAATTTTTAGTGCTAATGCTCAGTGTTATAAACGAAGGTTGCAACTCAACCTATGGTTAGTTGCCAATTTAGTTTGGCATAATTGGACATAATAGTGAAATTGACGTTTATTTGTAATTTCAACTTACGGTTAACTAGGCTTTATAATACTGGGCCTAAGTTGCTATAAACGCTCAACCCAGTCTGTACAGGCAAACCGGGGCGTTTGTAGATCATGCAGTCTGAACAAGATTAACCTGCACAGTGCACAGGCTCGCCGTAGTAAAAACCTGTACGTGTGAAGGCAAAGTGAGAATTTAGGCTTGCTCGAGCAAGTTTTGGCCTGCACAGGTCTGTCGTAAAGCCTGAGCGTTTGTAACGGAATAATCCCGCTACAAACCCAGTCTGAACAGTTGTGGCCTGCGCAGGCTTCCGGAAGGAAAAATCTGTAGGTGTAAAGGGGAGGCAAAGTGAGAATTTAGGCTTGCCCGAGCAAGTTTTAGCCTGCACAGGCCTGTCGTAAAGCCTTAACGTTTGTAGCGGACCAATCCTGCTACAAACCCAATCTGAACAGTTATGGCCTGCGCAGGCTTCCCGAAGGAAAAACCTGTACGTGTAAAGGGGAGGCAAAGTGAGAATTTAGGCTTGCCTGAGTAAGTTTTGGCCTGCACAGGTCTGTCGTAAAGCCTGAGCGTTTGTAACGGACCAATCCTGCTACAAACCCAATCTGAACAGTTATGGCCTGCGCAGGCTTCCCGAAGGAAAAACCTGTACGTGTAAAGGGGAGGCAAAGTGAGAATTTAGGCTTGCCTGAGTAAGTTTTGGCCTGCACAGGTCTGTCGTAAAGCCTGAGCGTTTGTAGCGGACCAATCCTGCTACAAACCCAATCTGAACAGTTATGGCCTGCGCAGGCTTCCCGAAGGAAAAACCTGTACGTGTAAAGGGGAGGCAAAGTGAGAATTTAGGCTTGCCTGAGTAAGTTTTGGCCTGCACAGGTCTGTCGTAAAGCCTGAGCGTTTGTAACGGACCAATCCTGCTACAAACCCAATCTGAACAGTTATGGCCTGCGCAGGCTTCCCGAAGGAAAAACCTGTACGTGTAAAGGGGAGGCAAAGTGAGAATTTAGGCTTGCCCGAGCAAGTTTTAGCCTGCACAGGCCTGTCGTAAAGCCTTAACGTTTGTAGCGGACCAATCCTGCTACAAACCCAATCTGAACAGTTATGGCCTGCGCAGGCTTCCCGAAGGAAAAACCTGTACGTGTAAAGGGGAGGCAAAGTGAGAATTTAAGCTTGCCCGAGTAAGTTTTGGCCTGCACAGGTCTGTCGTAAAGCCTGAGCGTTTGTAACGGACCAATCCTGCTACAAACCCAATCTGAACAGTTATGGCTTGCGCAGGCTTCCCGAAGGAAAAATCTGTACGTGTAAAGGGGAGGCAAAGTGAGAATTTAGGCTTGCCCGAGTAAGTTTTGGCCTGCACAGGCCTGTCGTAAAGCCTTAACGTTTGTAGCGGACCAATCCTGCTACAAACCCAATCTGAACAGTTATGGCCTGCGCAGGCTTCCCGAAGGAAAAACCTGTACGTGTAAAGGGGAGGCAAAGTGAGAATTTAGGCTTGCCCGAGTAAGTTTTGGCCTGCACAGGCCTGTCGTAAAGCCTTAACGTTTGTAGCGGACCAATCCTGCTACAAACCCAATCTGAACAGTTATGGCCTGCGCAGGCTTCCCGAAGGAAAAACCTGTACGTGTAAAGGGGAGGCAAAGTGAGAATTTAGGCTTGCCTGAGTAAGTTTTGGCCTGCACAGGTCTGTCGTAAAGCCTGAGCGTTTGTAGCGGACCAATCCTGCTACAAACCCAATCTGAACAGTTATGGCCTGCGCAGGCTTCCCGAAGGAAAAACCTGTACGTGTAAAGGGGAGGCAAAGTGAGAATTTAGGCTTGCCCGAGTAAGTTTTGGCCTGCACAGGCCTGTCGTAAAGCCTTAACGTTTGTAGCGGACCAATCCTGCTACAAACCCAATCTGAACAGTTATGGCCTGCGCAGGCTTCCCGAAGGAAAAACCTGTACGTGTAAAGGGGAGGCAAAGTGAGAATTTAGGCTTGCCCGAGTAAGTTTTGGCCTGCACAGGCCTGTCGTAAAGCCTTAACGTTTGTAGCGGACCAATCCTGCTACAAACCCAATCTGAACAGTTATGGCCTGCGCAGGCTTCCCGAAGGAAAAACCTGTACGTGTAAAGGGGAGGCAAAGTGAGAATTTAGGCTTGCCCGAGTAAGTTTTGGCCTGCACAGGCCTGTCGTAAAGCCTTAACGTTTGTAGCGGACCAATCCTGCTACAAACCCAATCTGAACAGTTATGGCCTGCGCAGGCTTCCCGAAGGAAAAACCTGTACGTGTAAAGGGGAGGCAAAGTGAGAATTTAAGCTTGCCCGAGTAAGTTTTGGCCTGCACAGGTCTGTCGTAAAGCCTGAGCGTTTGTAACGGACCAATCCTGCTACAAACCCAATCTGAACAGTTATGGCCTGCGCAGGCTTCCCGAAGGAAAAATCTGTACGTGTAAAGGGGAGGCAAAGTGAGAATTTAGGCTTGCCTGAGCAAGTTTTCACTTGCACCGGTCTATCGTAAAGCCTGAACGTTTGTAACGGACCAATCCCGCTACAAACAAAGTCGGAACAGTTATGGTCTGCACAGGCTTCCCGAAGGAAAAACCTGTACGTATAAAAGAGAGGTAAAGTGAGAATTTAGGCTTGCCTGAGCAAGTTTTTGCCTGCACAGGTCTGTCGTAAAGCCTGAGCGTTTGTAACGGACCAATCCCGCTACAAACCAAGTCTGAACAGTTATGGCCTGCACAGGCTTCCCGAAGGAAAAACCTGTACGTATAAAGGGAAGGCAAAGTGAAAATTTAGGCTTGCCTGAGCAAGTTTTGGCATGCACAGGCCTGTAGTAAAGCCTGAACGTTTGTAGCGGATCAATCCCGCTACAAACCAAGTCTGAATAGTTGTAGTCTGCGCAGGTTTGCCGTAGTAGAAGCTTGAGCGTTTATAGTGGACTTCATAAATAAATCCCATGCTTCTGAGATCCACGGAAGCCTGGCTTCCAATAATTCGTAATTAGGATAGATACGCTGTTTGTACGTATAAGTAAATCAACTACTCGATTACTGATACAAATGAACAGACAGAGAAACAGAGATTAAGCTAAGTCCAGACAGTAATTTAAATATAAAATTTGTTTAAAACAGAAAAAATATATTTCATTTTAGTTCGGCAATCTTTTTTTAAACTTTTATGCTCTAGGGCTACCACTTAATTCTATTTTATGTATTCAAAGTATTTGAAAATCCCATTTAAGTCAAACTTAGAATCCAAGTTTGAAAATCGCGTACGTTTTATTTCTGGACATAACTTAATTATTGATGGGGCTAAGGGAGTTGAGGTGATCCAAAAGTAAGATAGAAACTGTCCGATTTTTATTTATATTGCATGTTTGAATTAAAACTTTTAGTTAAATGTAATTAAACAAAAATAAAAATTTTGAGTAAATCGCAAGATTAATTAATGCGTGCGGAAAATAAAAGAAAAGGTAAAATGTAATTTGGAGTTGGGTAAAACAAGTCGACGTGCAACGTAAATTTAAAGCCTCATGAATTATTTGATGTATGCATCTATGACATCTGCCTGAAAGCCCAAGGGTTCCGGAACGGCATAGAACACCCTGATTGAATTCTGACACTGAGCACAGGAATCTAAGTAATCTCTAGAGACTTAGGTCTGCGGTTTTCTGCCCAACCCTCAAATAGCAACCCCTAACTTAGGTTGGAACGTGTCGACCCATTCTCTCGACACTTTTATATGTTACTCACTCTTTTGTGGTCAACTGATAACGATAAAGTCGAAAGATAAATTTTAAACGTTACGAATTTTATCGATAAAAAAGTTTTTTATTTTTTATATACTTGCGGGAATATTTATAAGCATTATGGCGTCGTGAAAAATCTAATTTGATTAAATTACAGCATCAGTATTGAAAATATTATACATTTTTTATCAATACCCTTCTTATCCCTATCTACCCTCTGATGGATTTCGTTTAATAATTGAAATAACTAGTGGTCTTATCAGATATTTATCGAGCGACGCTCATGCAAAAATTCTGACTACGTCTCTATAGAAATTTAATAAAATTAATGAAAAAAAAAAGAATTCTTTTGGGATTTAATTTAATAAAATTAAATTATATTCGATAATGAATTTTATGGAAAAAAAGATAATCAGCCCTTAATTAAATTAAATGTGACATTAACGTTTTCTGCACACGTAAATCAAAGTATATTTAATTCTAATTATTAATTAAGAGTAACTAATTGAAGAGTAATTTATTGAGTTTCAAAAAATAAGTTATTGAAAATGAGATTGTCTTTGAAAATCAAAGGAGCCAAGGTTATCAAATTGTGTGTCGTAAGAAAAGTCGCTTGTTACAAAAGAAACCCCAAAACAACCTCATAACACAGTTGCACGTGTAGGAAAATGAAAAAGCACCGCAACCTGCCAAATGCAGTACCTATACAGTTGTTAAAAAGAGTTTAAACATTGTCTAAAACATTGAAATTGACTTTAGCAGGAATTCTGATAATAAAGACCACTAAGTAAACATTTACATAACGCCGGGGTAATCAACTAACGAGTATACCCACCCTCTAAATAATAACGAGATTTGAACTTGAAAGATGTTCTTGGTAACCAACCCCCGTGAAAATTAACAATAAGATCGTGTGAGAAGTTGACAGCTCGCCCATCGTGGTCATGGTAGCGTAAATTAGAATCCGCCTCCACGTTTCTTACACACCGTGCTTCGGAAGGCCCGTTAAGCCGTCACATGGTTACTGAAGGGTTCCTACCAACCGTAAAAATGAGGTTGGATTGGACGGATTGGATTGAATTGCAAATAATTAAGGGGCAGAAAATCACACTTTCGTCGTTTCCTGCTCCACTGATTATTTTAGACAAAAAAATCCAATTGCGAGTGGCCCAAATTTTTCCAAATTAATCATCCGATATCTAAGAAAAGACTAGTTTTGGACCCATATTTATTAAGACTGTTCGATTTATTTTGAGTCATACAAAATATTTTCCCTCCTGTCTGAACAAATCTGAAAACTTTGACCTGTTTGGGTCAACTCAGAAATGTTGACAACATACTGAAGATAATCGTTGTCAGACGATGCAACAAGGAGCTAAATGAGGTCCTACAATAGCCCCACGAAAATCTCCATGCAAGTGATAATTTTTGGCATATTGAAAGAAAACATTTAAAGATTATCTTTGCCCCAACTTCCCATCTCTTCTTATTCTTGTCAGCATTCTGTATCGCATTTTAAAAATCATTATTTACTATTACGTAGGTACTTATAATAAATAATTAAAATTTAAAAATAAAAAGAAGGTCATAAAGTAATACTTTTTTTCATTGCCTCATTTTAGCTTCAATAAAGCTTCCATGCATATAAATATTTTTATATAAAAGTTTATTTTAGAGTTTTTGATGGATTAGTGCACGAGGTAGTAAATGTAGCAAAGTTATTTTTATAACCTTTCGTGACTTTTGTAAAATCAAGTCGTCAATTTCTTTCATGATAGTGATCATACATGAAGACCATGTAATAAAAGTAAATTCTTATTACATTTAAAACTAATTAACGTCAAATATTACAAATAAATATTATTAATGGGTGATATTAATCAATTAATCGCTAATAATTAATCGACACGTAATAATTGTACACAATTTTTATTTTATCAACTGAAAACACGTGATGAATGTATTTGCAATTTGTAAAATCGAGCAACTCTGTAAATTTTGTAATGCAAAAAGGTCCTTAAACCAAAAAGACCCACAGTATTTACAGGTACGAAATCATTAACAATAGATAGGTAAAAAATTAGCATGCTCGTGGACCGACGGGTGACGACGCACGTTTAAAGTCGAATCACTTCGAGCCTGGTAATTTTTATTCAAAACAGTTTCTTAAACCCATAATGCACAAGTTAGAAACTACTCGCCCTGTACAATTAAACACCACTATTATTTCAATTTTATAAAAGTCCTCAAAGGGTAGATAGGTTTTCTATTTATTTTTATTTTTTTTAATTTTCTCTTAATATTTTGAACAATAGAACATAATCACTCCATGTGCTAAGACGTTAATAAATTTTAATCAAAAAACGGCTAAGTAAAATTTTCAAGTACTTTTATGAAAATTTAGAAAATTTTTTTGATTGATGAACATTTCTTTTACACAAAAAACCCCACTTTTGATGTCTCTTCTACGCCACCAAACTAACAATCTACTAAATAAGAAACACCCTACTAAATAACAAATGTTGTCTGTCCTAAAGCTTTATTTCAGTTTACATAGAATTTTTCAGTTGACAGCATCGCACACAGTAAACTTTGCCGAGCTTTGCGAAATTATTAAAACTGAAATATCCTAAGTGTCTCTTTTTTATTATTTTTTAGCTTCTCGTACAATTTTAAATAAAATTTAAAAGCGATCTCTTTCGATTCTTTTTTTTGATTTCTTTTACTCAGTACAGGGTGGACAAAAGGTTGATTCTTTAATATTTTCACTTGGTAAAGTACAGCTTTTCGAATTGGCCGAACTCAACTTTTAAAATTATTCAAATAATATACTAAGCGTTTACAGAATAGCAACAAATATTAACGATTTTTTTCATCTACTAGAGTATATAAAGAACCTCAACTTTGAGGACTTACCTTTAATATTTTGTATACTGGACCAAAGCTTCTAGAAGAACGTCCTTCACTGCCCAGTTCGCGCTCGATTCCCGTTCATCTGAAATTCAAATTGAAGTTTTAGACCTTGGTAATTTTAGGCTGCAAATGGAAGATGCTTTTTCCAGATTTGAATTGTTAGCAACTCATTGAACAACTACTTAGTGCTCATTCGATAATTTGGAAACACATACACCTAAAGGTTCGCTATTTCAATTTAAAATTTAAAAAAAATAAATTTATTTACGTTATAGATTTAACCAACAGCGAGCAGAGATTCGTTCGATTAGCCTTGCAGTGTCAAAGTGCAAGCACATTACTTTGAATAGTGCATTTGTAACACCGTTTATATTTGCCAATTCATCGATAGATGCAACACATAGGCATCTTCGATTAGTCAGCAAAGGAGGAAGTGCATTGAATATCGGAGAGACGATATTATACACGCTCTAAATTGCATTCAACATACTCTCTTAATGAAATGTGAAACTTGTAAATTGAATAAAGTGTCGAACTATAGCAGATCCATTTTAATTTTAGTGTCAATAATTAAAGAGTGCATTTCTAATTTTTACAGCATTTATTGTAGCGACTGTGGCTAAAGCGCCGATTTCTCATAAATAAAAATTTAAAAAAATCTAAATTACATGCAAGGAAGAAAGTAAATTATTGAAACTAAGCACGTGGACAGGTTGGCGCGCCATGCCTCGCATTACCCCTAGCACCGCACTTAGCATTTCAGCCACAAAGTAAATAAAGAATTGCTTTATATGAAAGTGACATTGAAGCACTGATCTTCGCTCCTTCTACTCCCCTACAAAACAATGGACGCATTCGCCGCACTTAACAGTTGTGGAACAGATACCAACCGCTAGATCACTAGCGTGTAACTATGTGGATTTATCTATGACTTGGGGGTGTCCTGAATCATCGAGATTCTTCATAATTAACTTCCCTGCACCAGCTATACGATAGTTTGAATTGTTATCCGCGACCGTTCGCTTCGTTCCATGTAAATGAGACAAGGTCGAGCGCATTAAATTCCAGCGTCGGCGATAAATCAAATATTTTATTTGTTAATATTAATTTTTTTTGAACTTTTGTAAGCCCTTCTGGCATCCCACATTAAGTTTACTAACTCATTTAATTTTAGTTACGCCCTTAATACTTATTTAAAAATTATCGAGATAATTATTTAATTATTCATTAAGTAACTGGAATTAATTTTTTATTAATTAATTAAGGAATTAATTTTTTATTAATTCCTACTCTTAATCTTGTAATTACAACTCCTTGATTTTGTTCTTATCGCTGAAATTACCCTCCTTGACTTTGTGTAAATAATTTAATGCCATTAAGAATTTTTAATGTCGTTTAAAATTAGTAATAATCATTGCAAATCGATGAAATTTTGATAAAAATTTAATTAATTAACCGAGTAACTGGTAAGTCTTGCGTTAGCACATGAGGTGCCGACGTTCCCACTTTAAACATCCAACTGCAAGCCGTGCTCTTATTCTGTCTCCGTCTTAAGTGATAGAGAAGTAATAAATACAAGTTCCTGCAGATAGATAAGGGAGTTCGATGTAATCAAGAAATCCAATGTGATAGTCGAGTAAAGCAGGTCGTTCCTCGTACAACCGAATGGCCCCTACCTGAACCATTAGAGGTGTCCCCGTGTGGTAGCTGTTCCTTGACGGCTCTAACAGCCGCCACCTGAACGTGGGCCTCGGTACTTCCGTAGCATGTCACTTAAGGGTCCTCCCTAGTGATAGCTGCCCGTAGTGGCCCCGGGATCACTGTGAGGCATAAACCTCCGCTTACTTTCGTCATTTTCCTAATGGAATTGGTAGGATGTCACCGAAAGAGAAGAAGAATTTCTTTTCTCAGGGAAGAAGAAGAAGAACCCTAAGTGATTCATTTGGTTGTAATTTAATGTATCGAATTATTTTATTTATTTAGAATATTTTGACTAATATAATTTTTTTGCATATAATTTGGGTGTGTATTTGAACTCGAACCTACCTCTGAGCTATGCCAATAAGACATTTTTACGAAGACACCAAGTTTGGGTCTTACAAGCGCTACAGTCGTGAGTTAATTTTGCGAAGTGAGCAGGTATCGAGATAGTTCAACATAATGCAAATGAAATTGACCCGATAAAATGGCGAACGCTCGTACACGTTCCCAAAGCAGGGTTAAGTTGTCGGGCGATTTGGTAGCTGCCCCACAACTGTTACGTCCGGTGAATGCACCCAATACTTCATTTCTTGATTGGACTCATCACATGGAGCTTGGGATCGTAGAATAGCAAGGGATTTGATACGTTTCGACTATGCACATCAACTCGAAACTACATAGAATTTTCTTCTAGTTTTCTTTAACCATTCTTCGGAAAAAAAATTATGTTACAGTGACATTTACAATTTCCACAGAAGGTTTAAATCAAAAAAATAAAAAAAATTATTTAGCCATCACCTTGTACATGATATGGTTCTGAAGAGCTTATAGAGGTGAAAATATAGTGTTTCTCTACGAAACGACTGAAAGAGGAAGCTCAAAGAGTTGAATTTTGGTCGACAAGGGGTCGTAATTTGTCTGTCAGGGCTCAAGGCAAATAACTAGAAAGGCCCTAGAATATTACATAATACGAAGCAATTAACTATTAGTACCTAATCCAAAATTGGCTTTCGTACAAAATAGAAGAAAATAAAAAGGCATTTAAAGGCTGAAAGTTTCGACTATAATTGTTGTACAAAGTATTCGTTATATTAACGTTAATGAAGGTTCATTTTACTTACAACATGAGGGTACATTTTCATGTTGACTACACTTAATGTCCTTGTTATTACATAATAGTTTAGCTTGAAGCAAACGTTTGTGGTTTCTCTTAAGAACAAATACATAATGCTCGTTATCAGATTTCGTTTCCCATTGCGTGCGATACGCCCGATTATTAAACTTCGTTTTCGATTATTTCATTTTACATCATTCGTATATCCACCTACCCTATAATACTAGAGGAAAATTGTATATTTTAGTACTAAAATAAAATGCAATTCAGACTTTAAATTAACTTTTGCGAAATTTTTCAATAAAAATTCCTTTGTATACAAAAGATTTTTTAATAAAAACTTACTCAGATTTTTGTTTGTATTGTTCTATAGATGTTTAATAAATGCAAACACTTATTTATAGCAATTTCCTTTATTTTGCATACAGGAAGTCGAAGGAAGTGCTTAGAGAGGTGTCATCGCTCACGATCCTTGCGCCAACAAATTATTGTGCCACTTTAAGATTTAAATTTTTTCCTTGAAATTTAAAAGATGGGAAGTTGTCGAAAAAAATCAATTTTTGATAAGGTAAAATTTATCCCTCCCTCACTCATTTTGTCTTAATTTTCGCGACGTATTTACGTATCGAGAACCACGAGAAGAAACTTGAAATTATGGTTTTGTGATGGAATTATACGTACCTATTGTAGTTACATTTAAAAGCGATAATGCACGATCTTGAAACAAAGACATCTTAAGAGAAAAGCAACCCTCTTATGAAATAATCTTATTTAAAGGTTCACCGATTAAAGCTCTATTTAAACAAATACGTAGTTAAATTGCTGTAAAGCGCAAGATAAAAATGCAACCTCTAATTAATTTATGTAGTTTTTTTTTAAATAATATTAAACTGAGAACAAATGTACCTAACCTGGTTTTTTATCTTCATTTCATAATATAACAGAGTAGATGGAGTCGTCATCTTGAAAGATGCAAGTTCTTAATAATTAAAAAATCATTAACATCCGATTTTCTAGTAGAAAATCTTTTTAAAAAGACTGTAGAAGTTTTCTACAGACTCAAAAGTAGAATTCTACTGTTACCAAACTTTAATCTACTCTTTACAGCAGTGCCGGATTAAGACCATATAGACCCTACGTATTTGAGATTTTATCTACCATATCTAAATATACAGTGTTGTGAAAGGAGCTAGTAGAACGCTCTGGTTATTGTATAACACCCTGTTTATCTAAAGCAAAAGTCGTCGCACCCTTAAACTTTTAATATTAAATAAACAGCTCCACCAACCAATTTTGCGTAATGGACAATATGTCAACTAAAAGAATTTTATTTAAAATATTTTTTTGCGGGAAAAGATTCGCCCAATTATAATCAAGAATTCGGTTTGCTTCGCCATGGGCTAAAAGTCACATGTATCGACAACTATTTTAGGTTACGCTAAAACCATTTTGCCACTGCCTTTATATTCAAATTCCCTGTCTTAATGTTAACCTATATTCAATTTTAGTAACAGTTAATTATCAAATTTGGCGACTAAAATACTTTTAACTTGTAGTCCTCGTAGTGTACTTCAAAATCTATGGCAGTGCTGGCCACGCCCCCTTCAGCTTGCGAATGAAGTTCGTGGGACTGTACATATTTATTAAATAGTCGTTATTTTGTTTAACCCTCACCTCTATCTCCAGGGACGTCAACCCTGCGTCTAGAAGCAGTTGTATATTTGAAGAGTATATATTTAGCCCCTCACTAAATAGATTTTTTTTCACTCTTTCACGAGGTAGATACCATGAATAATCAGGATCATACCCTAACAGTTTCCAAAAAAATGTGAATAGCCCAAGAAGTAGTAACCGAGTATAGCAGTATAATGGGATAGGTAGAGATGTAGGGACATTTAATAAGAGGATAGATCATACCCTAAAGATCCTTAGATAAGTCTGATTTTGTAGAAAAAAAGAGGGATCGAGTTGGGGACACCCAGAGCCTACTTTCATGAGTAATACAATTTCGTTTATGCATTCTTTGACGTAATAAAAATTTAGGTATGTACGAGACTTCTTGACATCCTCTTTTATCCAGGAACTTGAAATTTAGTATATTTTTTATGTAGATCATACCTTAAAGGGGGTGTAAACCAAAAATTAAAGTTGTAGTACAAGGGATTCTAAGAACAAATTTTTAAACCGCACATCGCTGTGATGAGCCGTTCAAAAGATAAAAGGTTTTTAAGTAAAAATACGCTACGTCACACGGACAAATTCGCTATCGATGCATCGGTCGCATAGCAGCATGCTAGTCCCGTAGACTAATTTCATATAATCAAAATTGTCAACTTCAGTTCAATGTCAGCTATGCGCTTGCTGGTTGCATGTATTTGTCTCTCTGACGTCACACGTTTGAAACTCTTTATATCTTTTGCTTTATATCTCGGTTAATATTTGGGCTAAAGATGTGCGGTTTTCACCGTTGTTCTTAAGATATTTTTTAGCATATTTCTACGAAAAAAAGTTTTTTTGGTTTATACCCCCTTTAAGGGCGTATTTACGTAGGCATATGCTATCGCAATCGCACTCATTACTTAGATGGAAAGCACCTGCTAATTTTCTTAAAAACCAAAAGGTAAAATGAAATGCTGATGAGTTGTTTATCACATAGTTGCAGTTAGTCTCGGGGATGAGAAATTTTCAGCCTTAAATGTGAAGTATTTATATAAAAATAAATAACTATAAAATGCAGTACAAAAATGAAAAGTTTTTTGTATTTTTTTATTGCTACCTTATTTCTCTACAAAAATCAATCAAAAATTTCTCATCCCCGAGACTTGAACGGCAATTATAATAAACGAATCAGCATTTCATTTTAGCTCTTCGTTTTTGAGAAATTGACAACGCAAAATTAGCAAGTGTTGTTCATCTAAACAATGAGTGCGACTGCGATAGCAAATGCCTACTAAATCAGGCCCTTGAGGTTCTTAAAAGTTCAAATTTATCGAAAAACGGATAGAGATAGAGACTGAGTAAGAGGAGCTAACATTCCTGGCAGTCCATGTGGAAGGACCTTTAGTAGCGTAGCGTAACGCTAATAGTTGCAGGATCCCAGCACAGGTTTTTTGGGAATACTTCCATACTTTGTTAGGAATCTTTAAGATCTTTACTTTTGAAAGCCCGTGCTGTTTGCTCTCTCCGTCAGTCATCGCTCATCGCTTTTTCTAGAATATACATATTTTTGACACATTTTTTTCGCTTCATAATATTCGCGTTGGGTTCGCATGGCGTCCCTTTTTCTGTGATACCTTAAGCATGTACTTATTTTGATTATAGGTTCCTGAATCCGGCCCTGAATTAAGAAAAGTGCCAGACGAGAGTACTACTTACGAAAGGACGAAATATTAGGCAAACCGAATAGAAGGAGTTAGCGACCATTAGATCACTTCGTGTTATTTGTTTTCGGAGTTATCTCAGGGAGCGGAAATCTGGACGTTGACGAAGGGTCGAAGCATTTGAAATGTGAACGTAGTTACTTCAAAATGTGTCGAATCTCTTGGGTAGACAGAATACGTAACAAAAGGGTTCTGGAGCGGATGAGCAGAGAAAAACTCGCAAGCTAGACTATTTAGGACACATCGCATAATACGCAGCTCATGGTTCAAGATCTTTTAAGGACCTTTTTTTTCAACTATGACCAGCCCTTCCCTCCAAAACTAATTATGCTTGTCCTACTGTTGTTTCAGCACCCCTGCATTCTATACTAGAGGGTAGATAAGTATAGGTCCTTAAGGACGCTAATCAATAGCACCCAAAACATTAAATGCCGTTTATTAAAAATAATGGTATATTTAAATTTTAATCTTGTATATTCGAATATAAAAAATGCCATAAAGATCTATAAAATGTTAAAAAAAGTATATCAAAAAAGCAAACAGGGATGTTCATAAATCTAGTAAAAAATGCATCATAAAACATAAATAACATTTAATTCAACACATAAACGTCAAAGAATAGAAAGTCAATAAAGAAAAGGGAAGAATAAAAGCAATAATACATTGTGTTTCCATCATCAATAACTGATTTATAAAGCAACTCGGGCACACACTTTAAAGAATTTTTAGTTTAATATAATGGGATATGAATATCAATGCTCAACTCTCGGTAATTAGATGTAGTCAACTATAGACTCCGAGGAGCTCATTTTGACTTTCTTTACAAAATTTTTGATTTATTGCTATTTTAATTTGTTTCCGATAATGCCAAGTAATTTATGTTTCTCTTTATTATAATTGGCGTTGTAATTAAGCCAGTTTAAGCAACAACTTCTCAGATTATCGCTTCAACTACCTTACCACTTACCGATCCGCCATTTTGTTAGTAAATTAATGGTCGTTGTACAGACTTTTTTATAAAATTACAAACCTTGACGAGATTTAACTTTAATAACGTTTTTAATAAAACGAATTTCCGGTGCTCACCATCGTTTACGAGGTTTGTACACATTTCTCCCAAGTTTTTGATCGTGTAAATCATAATTTATTACTCGGTAAGCTCCTTCGATGCAATTACTCGCCTTTACTTGTAAAACTTTTCATTTCTTATCTTAAAAATAGAAACGCTTCTTATTAAATTGAAACAAAGAGTTTTTCGGTTGTTTCTCAACTTTGGGGGCACCGCAAGGTAGCAATCTTGGTCCACTAATTTTCTTGACATTATTTATCAACGATCCAAAAAATCAGTTCTATTGTGACTTATGAAAGGGTGGAGTGGTAATTTTACTTCTCCTGCACGACTCTTGTAAAAACGTTTCATTTCCGTTGTTCTATTTTATTATTTAAAAAATTTTTGTACCTAGTATGTATAGTTAATTATCTCTTCAACAAATACCGCAATTTAAACAACTCCTTTAGTCTATAGCTACTCGATTGTACGTATGTACCTATATTTATGTATTTCGTGTCGTGTTTATGTTAATTCCGTATTACATACTAACACAATGTCATCATTATCACTGTACCGAGAGCTGTTAACTATTACGACATTAGTAACATTGATGAGTGTCTTCACGCCGGATGTGTCATTGCAAAATATTGGTTGAGCAAAATAATGAATTCGACTGCTTTAGATGCTTTCCTATCTACTAGAAAGATATGACACCTTTATTATTTTCATATTGCTTTACAAACGGCACTATAAAACTTTAGTTTCTAATTTCACATGCTCACAGCTGTTATTAGCCAATCAGAATTGATTATTAATTACAAAGACAAATCAACAGTTGCGTGTTAAATTCGATGTCGAAACTTAGTTAGTAGCTAATCAAGAGCTTTATAGTACCAACTGTTAGTATCCCAACTATACATATTTTCACACATAACATTATGTGCTATTTAATAAAAAGGTTACTAAGAACTAAGTAACAAACATTGCAATAACTAGAACGGTAGTTTTAGTTAATGCAAGTTCAAAACAAAGTTCAAAAAAACAAAACAAAGGGAATGCGAGGTATGCACAATACAGCATTTATGACAGTTGTAATGGAAAGTTAAGAATTTATAAAAAGCCTAGAATGAGGACACGAGAGTTGGTTGCTAACTGGCTAAGTTTACAGTTAGACGGTCAGTTGGAATTGAGAGGGTGAGGAGCCCTAGTTAACGACTGATCGTAAGTGAGGCGCGAATTTAACTCGTAACTAAGTGTCAAGTGTAAGAACTTTATTTTAATAAACATGTACTTTATTGGAACTCTTAGCGTACATTAATAAACCCGAAATTAGCCTGGTACAACTTGAGAGTCCCTCAGGAGTCACGAGAGCAATCGTGACAATATAACATAATGTATAGTTAGGTTAACACATTATGTTAGTCACAAATTGGAACGTTTTAATAAAACGTCTACAATTTCCCAGAAAATTGTTACCATGAGCTTCGAGCTTTCCTGCCGAAGACTGAGTTTGAACTTTATTCGAGCGTGGAGAATTTGCAGTTTCATTATGCAGTCTCAGTGCTGTACCCAAGCTTCATCGCCCGTCACGATTCGAGTTAAAAGTCAGCATTAGTTTCTCGAGTGTCCAAATGATTTTGCAAGATTTGATGTATTCGTAGTTTTTGTTCGGGAGACATCCTAAACACCTGCTAACACCTTACTCAAGCCCAATTTGTTATGCAATAATGTTTGTTACATTAGGCTCAGATATTCTCAATGCCGTGTCGATGGTCGAGACTTTCAGATGGCGATCCTCGAGAACCATAACCTCGACTTTCCTGCAGACTTCGGGATTTCTCGCTTCTGTGGTCTTCCACTTCTAAAGATGCATCGTTTCCGTAGATTGCAAACATCCGCTAATGGCAATAACGATTTATTACCTTGTTTCGTTACTTTGAAACCTTGTAAATATCTGTCACTATTTGACATTAATTGTAAACGCTTGTCAATTGTTTCTAGGGTAGATAACTTTTCTAGTTCTCCTCGTATTAATCTTAAAACCTTCAAGCAATGGCTTGGCGCCTAACGAGCGCTAAGACATACTTAGAAAGCACTAATGTAATGTACTGCAGTATATACACTAGAGAAGATAAATCTATCAGTAGGTAGTTTATCATATTTTTCACATTAAAATACAGAAATATAGTTTAAAGGTGATAGAGCTATGTAACTGTTCATGCCACTAAGAAGTAAGCTCCAATACGTAAAGGTCTAACTAAAAGATCGAATAATACTAAAAAAGAGAGAAAATAAGTAATGCAAATAGAGAATAAAAAATGAAAGGTTGGCAAAAATAGTTGCAGGATACAGCCCTGGTATAGGAAGGTCAAAGAATATCCTGAGGGGTTGGGAATAATGGAGCCATGATCTATCACCACCTAGCACTACTAAAATGTAAAATTCTTATGCTGATTGTAATTAAGGCGTTTAAATTTTACTGATGATAGCTAGTGATAGACAATGGGCGCATTCACCGGATGTAAAAGTTGTGGAACACAGTTGCCAACTGCTACATCACTAGCACTACTATTGTGCGGTAATTTTGTGAAGTGAGCAAGTATCGAAATACTGCAAGACATATTTAAGTTAGCGAGCAGTAGGGATAAGTTGGAGCAGAATTGGCCACGCCTCTTTAATAATTTAAATACGTTTACTGCTGCGTAGGTAGGGATAAAAATCAATTTAGTGATACACACATCCCCACCACTTGCCAGCACAAATTCGTCTTGCAGTAGTTCAACATAACGCAAATGAAATGCTCCCGATAAAATGGCTACCGCTCCGTACACGTTCCCAAAGCAGGGGTAAGTCACAGAACGATTTGGTAGCTGTTTCACAACTGTTACGTCCGGTGAATGCGCCTATAATATGCCCAACCCCTTATCCCTGATAATGATGATGGGCAAATTTATAACCGTTCATCAATTTCTGTAAACAAAATCGAAACTCGTGCATGGTTAAATGAGATTTAGTCAGATGTTACGTCAGACACTCACTCAAGAAGGTTATGTGAAGTATTATCCTCCCCTTTTAATTTTATTCCACAAAGAGGCGCTTAAAAGTCATGTAGAGGTTCTTAAAATAGTTAAAGCTCTAAGATCGCGAAAAATGCAGTCACGCACACGAGACTTGGCGGTACTTTCAATTTGTTATTCCGAGGACTCCTAAGGAATGCTATGCAAAGGACCCCCTACTTTTTAAATGGAAAAATGTTCGAGATAGATCAACTTTGGTATGTTGTAGATATTAGCTTCCTGATCAATTGTCTCCATGAGCGAAAATTCTTGGACTTGGTCCATCTGAGTTTGAGGTCATTAAAGTCGTTAGGATAGCTATTCTGGGGAATTAATGGGGGATCATAAGATGGACAGCATACTTTTCACTTTAAGATCACTGAAACTCAATGGAACGATCTCTGTAAAATCCTAAAATAGACAAAGATAGAGAATGAGAGATTAATGAGCTGTTGGGAACTGTTCTATTCGCCCAATGTATACCCATATATACCATGTTACCCATACCATTCATACGTACAGTCCGGAACTTATAAGAAGAATAGAGCGGAGCCAATATCTTGCGTAATACAGATGGAGGAAGCGAGTGCTTTCTCTCTCTATATCTCTAAAATTGATGTAACCAGATGTTACCAGACACATTTTCGTTATAGCGCATTGGCTTAGCTCTATTCTTCTCTTAAGTTCCGGACTTTATGTACTGTCCTTGTTCATGTACAGGGTGATTCTATGGTGCCACCAAATAAAGCTTTAAAAATAAAGTAAAAAGTACTTTTTGGTTTTGCTAAACTCGACTAAACGATTTTTGATGACTTTATGGGGGCCTCAAAATGAGTCCTATAAAACAGTATTTTTTGTTATCTCTCAAACCCCTCGACTGATTTAGTTGAAATTTTTGGGGTTAGCATAAAACAGCAAGTTTTATGTTGTTGACACACCAGTTTTACTATAGCCGATAGAGGGCGTTAGGATTGTTATCGTAACGACTTTGGAGACTAATCTTAGTGGACGGCGCCCATGGAAACTTTTGCTCGGTTTTTCAATTGAAAGTGCGTGGTTCTTTTCAGCCGAACGTTAATTTGTTTGAGGTAAAATTTTAAAGTATAGGGGGGGCCCCTACACCATAGAAACTAAATTGATCATTATTTTCATTTTAGGCAACGGAGAATTATTGAATAAAAATTGCTCTAGGAAATTGAGAAACGCGCGTCGATTTGTCGATTTTAGCAGAAAATAAGAAATTGATATAAAAGTATTGGTTCGCACACAACATTTAACACATAAAGCCAATTGTTGCTTTATATGTTACGAGGCAATCATCCGAGCGATGGTTTGGTTTCTGTTATCAACATTGTATAAGAGTCGAAGTAAAGGTTGCGGAAGAATTTCGTTATGTAATTGAACTTTTTTTCACGTACAACAAATGGGTTTATATATTTTCCAACAATTAATCGCCATTTTTTACTTCTCAACGAGTTAATTTTGAAGAAATGGCATTTTTAGAATTTCGAAAGATATGTGTACGTATGTAAATGGAGAAGTAAATATTCAAACCCTGTAAGCTAAATATATTGATCCATTTTTGCTTACTTATTACAGTTAAAATTTATTTATCGAATAGGTAGGGTACGAGTAAGTTATATAAATCATTGATATTTGAATAAAATTTATGTTATATTTCCGTTTTATTACGGTAAAAACTTATCAAATTGCATTTGTAGTAAATAATTCATAGTTTAAAATGTAGATACATCAGAAAATGTTTATGTACTTACAATACTCGTGTTTTAAAATAAAAATTTAATTTCAAACAAATTTTTCTACCGCGAAATAAAATTTCGTTTGTAGAGCCTCTTTTACAAACAATGCGGGAGAAATGTGACGCGCGTAGTTAGGGGCATCCTGATCCTGCATAACACATGTAAAGCCAACAGAACATAATATCGTAGAAATAAGTACGAACAAGCCAGGTGTAGCAGGTGTTTTAAGATCCCCATCCGAAAGCTCCGGAACTTCACATACGCCGGTCGGCTCCGGGCAAAGTCCCTCGCGTATTCAAAAACTCTAAAGCCACGGCTATATGAAAACCAGAAAGGAGACCTCACTTAAAATTGGATTTCTAGGATTCTCTAGATCTTTTTTTGTTATTTTCTTCATTTGAACACAATTCGAATGATATATAAAAAAACACGGGTGAAAATGAAAGTGAATTCCATGTAAATTTGAAAAAAGGTTTATCTGCCCAAAAATATTTAAACAAAAAAAATTTACATTAAAATAGCCGCAACGAGTTTCTTTAAAAAATGTATAAATGTATAAAGCTTTCAAAGCACAATTTCCTTTCCTTTCAATATTATGCCATACATATCTGCAAAATACGTCACTCAGTATGATAGAGAGATGTCTTGCAATACAGAAACGAATGCATTTCCTGTAGAAAGCTTATAGAGCAATCGAATACAATGGTCGTGGATGGAGACACTTCGGATGACTAAACTTATTTCTATAAATTCAACAGATTTTTTTTAAAAAAGCTCCAATAATAATTTAAATTTTTTATTACCAAAAAGTGTTTTTCCTTCTCATTATTACTATTCAATAATCTCACAATACTTTCCACTTTTCTATTGAATGAAGACGTAAAGGAAAGTATTGTTATAGAACTATAAATACTTTTCAGATAACAAAGGTTAGTTCCGTTTCCAAGAATGTGCCGTAAAACAATTTTCATACAAAATACGCTAGTCTAATTGTGTTTATCTATTACTCCACACACAACAGTTGTAACATATTAAATTAAAATTATAATAGTGGTTTTAAAAATGTCTATAGGTACTAAAACTTAATAAAGAGTCTAATAAAAAAATCTGGAGTCGTTAAAATTAATTTTTTGACAATACTACAGCTTGACAGCTCCAGCTGCAGCTGCAGAAGATGCCAATGAAGTGAAGAAAACAGTGGAGCCTGTGTCACGTCACTACTCTGCGTTAGCACAAATCAGAAGATCTTAGCCTGACATGTCCAGTATCAGCTTCACTTCGCTCTCCAGTGTCCTCGAGTTCATCCAAAGGTTAGGATTGATTCAGGAGAAAAGAAACGGGAAGAGTTGCTATAAGAAGTATCATATAATTGAGGCGACCGAGTGTCCTAAGTTTGAGCAAACCTTGGTTTACCCCCCACTATAACTATTCTAATCCTAAATCAGAAGAGGTAACAAATGCAAAGTTCTAAAGAGTGGGGAAAATAAAGCAAGCGGTATCCTGGAAGAATTGAAGTTTTATGGCTGATGAACCCATAAGACAGAGCTTCAGAATAAAAGAGATTTCATCATTTTTCCACATGGTGGAGGATTTCGCTTCACTCTCCAGTATCCTCGATCCATCGAAAGGTTAGATAGAATCGATTCAGAAAAAAGGGGGCGGGAGGAGTTGCTATAAGAAGTAGCATATAATTGAGGCGACTGAGTGGCCTAAGTTCACGCAACCATTAGTTTACCCCCATCATATCTATTCTAATCCTAAATCAGAAGAGGTAACAAATACAAAGTTCTAAACAGTGGTCAAAATAAAGCAAATAATGTCTTGGAAGAAATGAAGTTTTATGGCTGATGAACCCATAAGACAGAACTTCAGAATAAAAGAGGTTTCAACAATTTTCTACATGGTAGAGGACCGTACCCCTCAATCAAATTAAGGGTGGACGCTACCAACAACAGGCATAACCCATTTGACTAACTCTCTGACTCAACAAATGGATGAGACTCCTATATTGGGAAGCGTTTTATTGAAATAAATATTTATTTTAAAGGCGACTTTATGTAAATAAAAGAAGAAAACATCATTTAAATACGATTACCTCAAACAAGCAGATAAAATAACGAATAAATTTTTTTCCATCCCAACTTTATCCCAACTTCCTAGTCATTTATTTACCAATAAAAAAATACAAAAATTTATTGGAAACGAAAGGTAAAAAATTTATAAAGAAATGTCAAACTCGTAATAATAATTTTTTCTTTAAAAACTTTATAAATGTTTTCCTTTTATGAGTCAAATAATAATAAAAATATTTGCTAATATTTTAGTTTTCAGGATAAAAACGTCTAAAGGTGAAGCGCGTAAATTATATTAACATAGTGTACAAATAAAGAGAAGCAAATGTTGTAATAATTTTTAAAAAATGACAAAATAAATGGACTCGAAATATCAATGTTTGACATTAAAGAAAAACTCAGATACGAATTCTCTCGAAAATAAACTTCAAATAACAGTTTCTTGACATAAAGAAATGTAAATTCATAGTTTACTTTTATTTAAATTTTATTGGTTATAGTTTTCACAAAATCTTGAATATATCAACAACAAAAAACTATAAAGAACAATCATAGGTAGACAGTTGAAAGAAAAATCATTATTTTATTCGCATCAAGTGATAATTTTTTTTTTAAGTTTAGATAATCAGTAATCACTAATCAGTTAGGATAAAGGGAGTATTAGGATGGCAGGTAAACTACAGTTCACTTAATCATGTTCATTATGCTTCCTCCTTAATAGCAAGTCCATCTGTCCATTTATTTTGAATCCATCCATACTATTAGACGAACCCATCCCATCATTTGGATCAACCCTCACTGAAGTTTGAATCAACACATGTTTGAAACAACCTATCCCTATATTTTGATGAACTCATCCATGTTTGTTTAAGCCTATACCTACATTTGGACGAACCCATCCTTGCGTTTGGATCAACTAATCTCTACGTTTAGATGAACCCTTTCTTACGTTGGAATCATCCCAATCCTACATTTGAAACGACCCATCGCTACGTTTGGACGAAATCATCTTTGTTTTATATAAACTAATCCCTAATGCTTTGATAAACCCATCTCTACATTTAGATGATCCCATCCCCTATATTTTCACCAACCATACCTAAATTTGGATGAACCCATACTAACGCTTGAATCAATATACGCCTGAAACAACTTATCCCAATGTTTTGATGAACTCATCCATGTGTGATTGAGCCTATACCTACATTTGGATGAACCGATCTCTACTTTCTTATGAACCCATCCTTACATTTGAATCGACTAATCTCTAAGTTTGCATTAACACATCCTTACGTTTGGATCATCCCAACCATACGTTTGAAATGACCCATCACTTACATTTGGATAAACTCATCTCTCTGTTTCTTATACACTAAATCCCTATGTTTTGATAAACCCATCTCTACATTTAGATGAACCAATCCCCTACATTTTGACCGACACATCCCTACATTTGGATAAACCCATTCTAACGTTTGAATCAATAAACATTTGAAGCAACCTATTCCTACGTTTTGATGAACTCATTCATGTTTGTTTGAGCCAATCCCTACATTTAAATGAACCATCTCTACGTTTATTAATTAATCCTAACGTTTGAATCAACTAATCTCTACGTTTGCATTAACCAATCCTTAAGTTTGGATCATCCCAACCCTACGTTTGAAACAACCGAACCCCACGTTTGAAACAGCCTATCGCTACGTTTGGATGAACCCATCCCCTACTTTTTAACAACCTATCCCCTACATTTTGACCAACCCATCCCTACATTTGGATGAACACATACTAACGTTTTAATCAACATACGTTTGAAATAACACATCCCTATGTTTTGAAGAATTGATCCATGTTTGTTTGAGCCTATGCCACCATTTGGGTGAATCCCACTCTACGTTTACATAAACCTATCCTTACGTTTCAATTAACTAATCTCTACGTTTAAATCAACCCATCCTTACGTTTGCTACGTTTCGATGAGCTCATCTGTTTCATATAAACTAATCCCTATGCTTTGATAAACCCATCTCCACATTTGGATGAACCCATCCCCTACATTTTGATGAACTCATACTACCGTTTGAATCAACATACGTTTGAAACAATCCATCTCAATGTTTTGATGAACTCATCCATGTTTGTTTGAGCGTATCCCTACATTTGGATGAACCCATCTCTACGTTTATATATAAACCCATCCTTACAATTGGATCAACTAATCTCTACGTTTGCATTAACCCACCTTTACGTTTGGCTCATCTCAACCCTACGTTTGTAACAACCCAACCCTACGTTTGAAACGACCCATCGCTACGTTTGGATAAACTCATCTCTCTGTTTCAAATAAAGTAATCCCCGTGTTTTGATAAACTTATCTCAACATTTAGATTAATCCATCCCCTACATTTTGACCAACCTATCACTATATTTGGATAAACCCATCCCCTACATTTTGACCAACCCATCCCTACATTTGGATGAATATATCTCTACGTTTAAATAAACCCATCCCTACGTTTTGATGAACCCAAGCCTAGCTCTGAAACAACACATGCTTTCGTTTGGATGAATTTATACTTGATTTTTTTTTCTTTTCCAATATTTAATATGTATGAATTTCTCTACGTATGAGTTTAATTATTTAATGTAGTTAATACATTTATTGTTAATTATTATTAAATATTAACTTAGAAAATTTAGTAACAAATTAATTATTTATTAAGTATTCTAAAGTCAATGTGTTGGAAAAAAATCATTTTTGTCTCTATATTTAAATGAACTCATTCCCTACATTTTGACGAACCGTTTGGTTCATCCCATATCCCATTCGCATGACTGGATAAACTCAAGGATGCTCGAGAATGAACTGTCACTGATACTGGTTATGCTATTTCTCCTAACATGGATTCTGCACTCATTGTGGATTGCCTATACTTAGAGCTCTTTGTACTACTGATAACGATGATTCAAAAGCCTAAAATGGAACTTTCACACAACATACTCGCAGGATACTTTGAGGGTTTGAGGCCAACAGTACAGACTGAGCCGTCTAATTAGCAATGGAAATGTAGAAGAAATAGAAAGCAAGAACCGTGCGGTTATGAAATATTAGGCAGAATCCTCAAATACAAATATTTAGTAAAAATGGTTATAGTTAAAGCAACAGAACAGACAGATAGTTAAGAGCTTATTTATAAAGGTGATACTTAATTTCGTTCCAGACGAATAAAATGAAATTGCAATCTCTTTCTATTTTTCAGTAAATTATTCTCACTTCATACTTAATAAAATATGATTTGCATATAAAT
The DNA here is from genome assembly GCA_963924605.1 of Malthinus seriepunctatus. Lineage (NCBI taxonomy): Eukaryota > Metazoa > Arthropoda > Insecta > Coleoptera > Cantharidae > Malthinus > Malthinus seriepunctatus. The sequence continues at coordinate 131,812,941 of OZ004600.1, forward strand.
CATCCTCTTTGAAACTTCTGAGACGTAAAAAAATCGTAATTAATACCAATTAAATTTTGTGACTTTCGACGATAAAAAAAATTTGTCTTAAGCTGGGCGAAATTCAATTTGTTCGGACAAAGTTGTAAATAAAAAAGAGAAAACTTTTTTTGTAAGAATTGTAAATGTAATTTTGTAAAACGTAACTAGAGGATTTTATTAACAATTACACTTAATTTTAAAATTTCTTTTTACTTATTTTTTGAACGCGAAAATTCAACAAATGTGACTGATTTAAGCTTACCTCATTTACTAGGTAGCAGCTTCTGGATACAGCTTAAAGAGCTTTTTTTACAACACAGAAAAGCGGAAAGATAATACAATCATAAATTTTCTCGAGTGTGGCGTGACAAACACACAAGAACGGCTTAATTACATACTATGAGTAATTACCAGAAAAAAAAGGAATTTAAAACAATCGTAATCGCGTAAACAAGACACACAAATCTCTGCATTAATTTTGATTTTTTTTGAAATTTTTAACTACACAATAATTACTAATTTATCGGTTTGTTTGTTTATGGAATTCTCTTAGAATGCAAGCTAGAGCTTATAGTTACAAATGCCCTGCGATTACTGCATATACATATACAAAGGACCCCACAGCTTTAACTTCGAGGAATGTTTCAAGGCAATTTCCTTTTGACGAAATTCTCAAATAACATATCAAGGGGTTATGATTTTGCCGACAATTTTTTAATTAAGAAATTTTGTTGCTTGGTAACATTATTCGGGCCTTTCCTGTTAGCTACCCGCATATCCGCCGCATAGGCACGGTTCGACACGGTTACGTTCTCGCTTAAGTAAGAAATCAACTTTTTTTTTATAATACCACCAATACCATAAAATAAAAAAAATAATTAAAAAAAAATTTGTTTTTTTACTTTTAACCTAAGTGACAACGAACCGTGCCGTGCCTATGTGGGGCTATAACAGGAAAGGTCCCATTATTCTATTTGTCCAGGGTCAATCTTTAGGAAAAATCGTTAGCACGGGATTAATTTGTGCAGAATATTTCCCAAAGAAATTATTGGGTAATTTAAATTTTAAGGAACTTTAAATCACGACTGACTTGATACCACTTGGCATTGTAACACCGAAAACCGGGTGTTACATTAATTCTCCCTTTAGTATCGCTCAGACGGAGACGGGAGAGTTCGAAAATTTAAAAAAAAGTTTATTTCACAAAATAAAAAAATAACTATGTACCCAAAAGTACCAGTACAAAATAAAAAAAAAATATTAATGAATAACCAACTAAATACAAATACTCTCAGGTTATAACTCGGCCACTGTTCTCCCAGACCACCAGACTTCACTATAAGACAACAACAACAAGACCTCTGAGTGAAACCACCAGACCTGAGAGAAACACTGACTTGGCTTCCTTTTAGACTATCAGACCTAAAACGACACCAGCGGGCCGAAAGTTCCTGTCGCTAGACCACCAGACCTTGCTCTAAGATCCAGAAAAGACTTCTGAGTGAGACCAACAGATCTAACGAACAAGACACGGGTTTGAATTCCTGTCGCTAGACCACCAAATCTCGCTCTAAGACCCAACAATGGCATCTGAGTGAGACTAACAGACGACGACAACGAACAAGACACGGAAACTGCGTGTTTCTCCAGACCACCAAACCTCCTCTTGGCACCTAAACAGGCCTCAAGATAAGATGCTGAAGGCTGAAGGAAAAATAAGGAATTTTCTGAAGGCATCAACACGGGAAACGAAATAATACAGGAACGAAATAATAATTAATTAAACTTAATTAATTAATGGCGTTCCATTAATCCAATTAAACATGGGCGTTGCTGAAGGCAAGAGGAAATTGATTAAAGGGGAAAATTAATAAGAGCGCTCCCGCACACCATGATGGTGAAACTAGAAGTCCCTTATCAAAATGGGGAGGGGCTTGTATTGTAAATCCGACGACCACCTCGAATCACTGGACAACCAATAAGAACACGGCAAATGGAACTATCGTAATTGTTATAAATCAAAAACTTTATAATTAGGTAAGGATAAAGGTTAGCTAATCGCACTAAAATAACGAGCACGTGCATAGAAAATTAGCAATTTTAACTTAAAATTTAAGCATTAAATTAATTAATAAAAATTATTTAAAGGGTGGAAATTACTTAAGGGTGCTAATTGATTAAGACAATAGAACAAAACAAACACTAATTACTTATTAATTATAACCCGCCACGTGGTTTTACATTGAATTTAAACTTTTAATAATTTTACAAACCTATAATTAATTAAGAAGTTTACATAAACAATTAATCAATTGATAAGGTTGAACTAATTTATAAGGAGGTAAAAAAGACACCAGAGCCACACTAAAAATAAAACGAAAGCTCTCCCTCTTATGGCTGCCTAGTTAAAAGGAAATAAGCTGTTATCACTGATAACGCCGATAGTAAAAATACAAAAATTAAAATGGGGTAATTTTGGTCCAATCTCTTCAAGATTAAGCTCAAATGACAGTGCTTGAAGAACTGAACATGGGAATGTAAGAATTATCTCCATTTTGATCTCAGGGGCGGCGCTAGGAGAAAGCCAAAGAAAAAAATTACAAATAGCTGCTTTAAACGATACAAAATTTCCAAGATGCTGTAATACTCTTACCAGTATTTTAATCCAGCATCCGGATAAAATTCTGCATCGTTACAACATATTTGAAAAATTTATGGCTGTTAAATGATTACTAAATATATTTAATTTTCTCCCAATGACGTATCTCGACCTAAACACCAGTTTGCCAGGTGGGTAGGGGTGTATCGGTCGTAAATTACAACTGCTAAGGTCTTTCAAACCCAACAGGTTTTTGACCATAGATCAGATAAAAATTCATACCTTTTGGGCCATCAAGTTGGAAGTTGGAAGACGCCAAGAGCAATGCGAGGGTAGCAAATGGTATCTGCCACTTACAACTGCTCCAAAAATTACTAAATTTTAGAAACTGTCAAATTCTTTCTGTAACTCCGAGCATTATTTTAGGAGATATTGTGGTGCGGTTCCTACTGATCCAGTCGCTCGATCAGTACTCAATAGCTAGTTACTCAATAGCTACTCTCAAAAGAAAAGATGCACGGAAAATTGAGCGGAAAATACAGCTTCTGAATATAAAATATTAGCTCAGATGTACACAGGTATTGGTAGTGAAAAAATTAATTTTTAAAGCGCTTGTAAGCAATTTTGAATGTTTGATTTTAATATTCCTCGTCTCGAAGCAAAATTTTGTTTTTTTAGCATATTTTAAAACAAAATTACGTTAGTTGAGCAAACTTTAACATTTTTACTTCTTAAAAAGTTTGATATGAAATTTCAATAAGGTCAAAATGTTATTGAGTTTCTTATAGAGAGAAGGTAATTCGCTTTAAATACTATTAAGCCAAAAGATTTTATTACTTGCATGTTTTTTACGGTATTACATTTCCCATTTCCCAATTACGATTTCACTGTGAATTTATATTTTCTGAAGCCCCGAGAGAGTTTAAGAAAGTACCTTTAAAGCTCCAAAGATGTTGAACAACTTTTTCACTTTGTTGTTGAAAAAGTCTTACACCCAACCTTCTTTTCATGAACTATTATACTTTTTTTAAATGAGTTAAATGTCCTAATTTTTATCTTAATTTTATCCTAACGCTCAAGGCCGTTAAATGCTAACCCTTTTTCCCAATGCAAAGAAGCATGAATAAATTAGACCTTCTTGGCTGGCTTAGACCCATCTCCATTTGATGGACTCTCTTGAACGCTCTTTTGGAAAAGGTGGCAAATTTGAGAAAGGGAAATTCAAAGTACCATCTACGCCAAGTGGTCACTCAGGGCACAAGATACGGGCCTAGCATGCATAGAATATCAAAGTCAAAAATGTGAGACAAAGATTTGGCAAAACAGCTCTAGAACAAGACAATCTCGAAGACAACCATAGCCAGAAAGATGAAACGGGACGTCTGTAAATACTAAAAACGGCATGAAAGACGGTTAGATGAAGATTCAGGAATACCAGACTAAGATAAATGGACCAGAATCACAAGAAATCTCATGTGAAGGGGTAAACCTGTCCAGACTCTGTGTAAAGTTCCTGCGAGGACCTTATTTTAATTTTTCCCAAAAATTGAAAAAAAAATAAGAAAACCATATGTAATGTCAACTAAGCCGCTTTTGATAATTTCCAAAAAGTTTTCATAAAGAATAATTAAAGCACTCTTTAAATAAAGTAGCTTTAAAACCAAAATTAATTAAAAATAACAAATAGTTTAAAGCTTGTTTTAGAGCTAAATTTGAGTAACAAATTAATTTAAGCAGAAGGTTGTTACAATTCATTTAAGGGTAGTATTAAATTATTCGCGTAAGGAGCCGTTCCACACACCAAGGGACAAATACATGTGATAAACTGAAATTCAACATTGCGAATCTCGCTGAATTATTCAAAACTCGATGCTTAATTGTGTCAACTTGTAATCTCGGTCCTATAAATTACGAATTGCTGTTGACAGGACGAACAAAGTTGAATTACTTCAACTTTGAAAACACAAAAATTTTGTTTGCTTCGCCAAATACTAAAATATTCCAATTTTCCTTTTAGATTGCAAATGTGGCCCTAAATTATTTTTGATGTAAATTAATACAAATTGAAATTTATACTAATTGGCAAATTATTAAAAAAGATTCAATAACTGTTTTTTTAATGTAAATTTAAGTTATATTTCGCTAATATAGATGTCGCTTTTTGTAACAATTTACGAGTGCCAGTTTATTATTTTGTGTTCCCAAAACAAAACCTTTGGGAAATAACTTAAATTTAATTCGTTTTGTTTGCACTCGACTGTTTTTCGTTTTAAATTAAATGTTTTTAATTAATCACTGTCAATTATAGCGTTATTATTTATGTACAGGGTGTTTATCAATTAAAATTTTTCATACGTTGAAAATCTCAAGAGAATCGCGTTTGAGAGACTTTACGTAATTTACTGTAACAATGCCCTGAAAGTATGACACATAAAGTTTGGTAACGGAATTTAGACACCCCTGAAAAATTATTTATAACGTCAGTGAGACAAAATTTCATATGCTTTAATTTTACATTGAACATAAATTGTCATGTTCGACAGTTTTTGACTTACAGCCCAAAAACTAAAACCCTGCAAGTATGAAACTTTTTAGAAAATTTGGTAACTGAATTTGGACACCCCTGAAAAAGTATTTAGAACGTCAGTGAGACAAAATTTTATAAGTTTTAACTTTAAATTGAACATAAATTGTCATGTGCGACAGTTTTTGACTTACAGCCCAAAAACTAAAACCCTGCAAGTATGAAACTTTTTAGAAAATTTGGTAACTGAATTTGGACGCCCCTGAAAATATATTTAGAACATCAGCGACACAAGATTTCATAAGCTTTAATTTTACATTGAACATAAATTGTCATGTGTGACAGTTTTTGAGTTACAGCCCTAAAACTAAAACCCTGCAAGTATGAAACTTTTTAGAAAATTTGGTAACTGAATTTGGACACCCCTGAAAAATTATTTAGAACATCAGCGACACAAGATTTCATAAGCTTTAATTTTACATTGAACATAAATTGTCATGTGTGACAGTTTTTGAGTTACAGCCCTAAAACTAAAACCCTGCAAGTATGAAACTTTTTAGAAAATTTGGTAACTGAATTTGGACACCCCTGAAAAATTATTTAGAACATCAGCGACACAAGATTTCATAAGCTTTAATTTTACATTGAACATAAATTGTCATGTGTGACAGTTTTTGAGTTACAGCCCTAAAACTAAAACCCTGCAAGTATGAAACTTTTTAGAAAATTTGGTAACTGAATTTGGACACCCCTGAAAAATTATTTAGAACATCAGCGACACAAGATTTCATAAGCTTTAATTTTACATTGAACATAAATTGTCATGTGTGACAGTTTTTGAGTTACAGCCCTAAAACTAAAACCCTGCAAGTATGAAACTTTTTAGAAAATTTGGTAACTGAATTTGGACACCCCTGAAAAATTATTTAGAACATCAGCGACACAAGATTTCATAAGCTTTAATTTTACATTGAACATAAATTGTCATGTGTGACAGTTTTTGAGTTACAGCCCTAAAACTAAAACCCTGCAAGTATGAAACTTTTTAGAAAATTTGGTAACTGAATTTGGTCACCCCTGAAAAATTATTTCGAACGTCAGTGAGACAAAATTCATAAGCTTTAATTTTTTATTGAACATAAATTGTCATGAGTGACAGTTTTTGACTTACAGCCCAAAAACTAAAACCCTGCAAGTATGAAACTTTTTAGAAAATTTGGTAACTGAATTTGGTCACCCCTGAAAAATTATTTCGAACGTCAGTGAGACAAAATTCATAAGCTTTAATTTTTTATTGAACATAAATTGTCATGTGCGACAGTTTTTGACTTACAGCCCAAAAACTAAAACCCTGCAAGTATGAAACTTTTTAGAAAATTTGGTAACTGAATTTGGTCACCCCTGAAAAATTATTTAGAACGTCAGTGAGACAAAATTTCATAAGCTTTAATTTTTTATTGAACATAAATTGTCATGTGCGACAGTTTTTGACTTACAGCCCAAAAACTAAAACCCTGCAAGTATGAATCTTTTTTTGAATTTTTATAAAATTTTGTAACTTAACGAGGACACTACTGAAGAACTATTTCATGTGTTAATAATACGTAGAGAATTTTATAAAGCTTTAATTTTATACATGACCTAAAATGTCGTAAGGGTAATGTTGAGTTGCAACTAAACAATAAAGAAGTTCAAGATTTGTGTCCGTAAGTTGCTAGGCAGTAAGATAAAGAAGTATTTTTACTTCTACAATCTATCGTGTTTGGCTCTATAATAGGCTTTATTTACTCAATATCAAGGATAAAAATAGCAACACTGAATAATTAGCATTAAACACTTATAAATAACTATAATAATAGCATTAAAATGTATTTTAGTATAAATTGGAGCGTAATTAAATAATTTTGGAACAAAAATAAATTGTGTCGTGTTTAAGGGAGGTATAATTTACTTGGTATTTTTAATTTAGGGCCATTTTAATAATAATTTATGTTAAATTAAAAATAGCATGTCTAGACATATTTTTTCCTATTACTTGTAAGTTTAAGGAAAAATTTTTATGGAAAGTTAATTTTTTTCTGATTCGAACGCATGTGTTGTATAAGAGAATATAGCATGAGTTTCACGTGCTTAATGTTAGTGGGATTCTAATGGCTTTTCCAGCGTAACATTACCGTCATTTCCATTTCCGCATATTCTCCAACATGTCGACGTTGCCAAGCTGCTGTTATTTATACTATTGCATAAATCAAAAAAAATCTAGGACCGTACTTATGAGTGAAAAAATATGTTGACGTGTTTTGCATCACTATTACGTTAGAATTTAAAAACGATTTGCATTTTAAATTGGTTTTTCATGCACAGATTTGTACACCTGATACGAGATTTTAGATTAAATTTGTTGTGTGTGTTTTTTCTCTTATTTTCCTTTAGTCCCTTTTATTTTTCCTATTTTCTTTACAATCGAAAGAACACAACTGCTAATATTTACTTTTGTGCTAGTACGACGTGTATGGTGGTCAAGATTCAATAAACTCTTGAAATTCAAACCGCAAAAGTTGGAAAGACTTTTTCAGGCACGATGCCAAATTTCAATCAAACTTTACGCCAATGTTCCATATGTATCAATTAGATAATAAACCTCAATTTATGATGGGGCTTTAAGTAATTTATAATATTTTATAAAAAATCTATTATATCTCAATTATCGCAAACCTTTTTTAAAAATATATTATTTTATCAAACTCCGAACACCTTTAATTCTTTATTAAATATTTGCAACTATACCATGGCCTGGAACATTCTCTTATAAATTTTTCAAATTAATAATTAACTCGTTAAAATTTGCATTTTTGAAAGGTGGTTGCTACTGAGCTGAGCGTCTCGGGTTCGAACCCTACGCTCGTAGAAGAAAGACAAAGATCCAAAAGATCTCGTAGATAGAGATAGGATCGAATGGGAACGCATAAGTAAAAAACTAAATTTTGATAATTAAAATTCTATCTTCGAGTAACATACGAAGTGAAATTTTAGCACCTCAGGAGCCAAAACATCCAAAAAGGAAATCACTAGTAATTTATTTATGTCAACGAAACAGATAATTTAAACATTTTTAAGCCAAACGAGATTAAAAATATTTTTGTAAATATTTAATTTATTAGCACAAAATGTAATTATGCCATAAAATGTAAAATTAATTCGTGTGCTTGAGCACCTTGCTTTAAATTTAGATGGAAAATTTTTGAACAAAATGGAATGCTCGATAAATTTAATGAAATCATAATTCTAAATTTGTTGATTAAATTTTACAAGTTCATTATTAAGCGTTAGAAATATTTTTTTCAAATTCCGCGCATCAAATATTTTATACATTTAACTTAAACGTTCACTTTTATTAAAATCCTTCTTAAAAGGACAAGGGATTTATTTCAATTAAATTATAATTTTGATGGATAAACGTTGGTTTCAAATTATACTTAATTTATGTATAACTAATCGATCATTTAAAAGTACAATTTTACTCAGAGTCGGATTAGCTTCATTTAGTTCAGTCGCTATACAGCTGTAATTTTGCCCCTACGCCCTCACGGCTTAGGTCAGTTTAGGGTAAGTGAGATTATGCTAGATTTGTTAATAATTAAAAAAATTAAAATTAATTGGCAATAGACGACCTACCTATCTAGCCAGTCCGGCCCTGATATAAGGTGATTAAAAACATACAGGGTGATTTTGAAATACACGTATATATTGATACCCATCGTAGATTACGAAAAGTTAAACGTTTCTGCAAAAAAAATGTTGAGGAAAATGTTGACCAGTTCTTAGATATGTAGTGTTAAACTTTGACCCGCGCCATTTGAAAACTACACGTATAATTTACAAAATCATGGAACGATTGTTTATTAACGCTGTTTCTCATTGGCTGATTCAAACATTTTTTCAAAGAGCTGTCATTTTGACAATTAGTTAACCAAAATTACTTTTATTTAAATTATAGAATAGCACTACCTTGTTTTGCATAAACCAATAGGCACATGTTTTACTACCGGTTGCTGCGTAAACCATGCAGTAATCAAACTGGGAGGGTCAAACTTTAACACTATTTTACTAAGAACTGAAGAACATTTGCTCTAAAAAAAATTTGCTGATGCCTTTAACTTTTCATAGTCTACGGTGGATATCAATATATACGTGTATTTCAAAATCACCCTGTATAGTAAAAAGATTTTGCTAAGCAAGCGCGGACCTTGAACTAACGCGACGGATTGATTACCCAAATAATTCCCTGCATGTGAATATGGAAATGAATTTATTTCGAAGGAGGTCTAAAAATGCAAACTGTATGGCTGACCCTGTATAAGTGTACCTTTAGATACATCCTTTTTAACGTAAAAACAAATTATTTACCTTTTTTCTGATGTCCTCTCGCCGAGAGCGTTCTTCTCCATACCAAAATCTGGACTTCGTTCCATCACCCGTTCACTTAATTTACAACGAATCGAGCGAATAATTATTGAACACTAGCCACTCCACGAGCCATGCACTTATTTTTAGAGCAAAAACCGAATAACAATTTATTAAAGCTTCCATCAAGCTTTTAACAACGGACTCGATATTAATAACGCGTACGCGGGGGTTTAAACTCGATTCCGAAAAAACCGTTTAATTATGTCGCGCCTGAAAGTAAAAACTTTAGCATTAAACAAAAATACAATAAATTCTTTTATGGTTTCCTCGTCCCACGGAAATGGCCTGAAAAATAGAAATTTAATATTATTTTTACGTCTTGATCTTATTTATTATAGTAGGAATACCTCAAAAAGATGGGTTAACGCGGTTAACCAAGATGTCCGAAGCAGGTGGCGATGGATTCTTTATGGGAGAAGAAGAAGAGAAAGAAGATGACGCAAATAAAGCAGTGACTTTCAGATGTCTTCAAATAGGCGACTCGATAGACAAAAATAGATGGAAATTTGGAAGTGAGAGCTACAGTCGTAGAGGATTGTTGCTCCAGTTTCTTGACATATTTTGGATGTTCTTCTGTTGTTTTCTCGTTCAAAAACAAGAGCTAAAGAATATAAATTTAATATTATTTTTACGTCTTGATCTTATATTATGTATTATGCGGTAGAGGGATACCTCGTAAAGATGGGTTTAATTCGGTTAACCAAGATGGCCGAAGCGGGTGGTATAATGGTTTCTTTCTGGGAGAATAATAAGAGAAAGAAGATGACACACATAAAGCAGTAAATTTCAGATATCTTCAAATATGCGACTGGATAGACAAAAAGAGATGGAAATTTGGAAGTGAGAAATGGCTACAGGTGTAGAAGACTGTTGCTGCAGTTTCTTGACATGTTTTGGATGTTTTTCTGGTGTTTTCTCGTTCAACAATAGGACCTGAAAATTGAATAATTCAGAAATTATTTTTTCGTCTTCATTTCTTCCTGTAATTTAAAGAAAGAAGTTCATAATTAGAGAACGTCAAGCAATAGTGTCATACTTGCGAAAAAATAAAATAGCTAAAAATTACCAAAATTTTGAAGAGAATACGTGGAAGAAAGCAACTATTATCTCCTTTACTAAAAGGAAGATCAGGGAGTGCAAAAAGTGCTGAGCCTACATCGTCGATATCTTGGGGAACAAATATTATTGAGTATGAAGAAGAAAATGGTCTTAAATTGAGACCTTTGTGTATTGATGGAGCGTCACACAGGCTTTAATTTGGTTCACATGCCCCCCGATCCTCACAGTAACATTAATAACTTTCTGGATATAAAAAAATGAATAGTTTATATTTTTGTTGACTTGCCAACTTGTCCAGTCCGGCTCTGTTTTTAGTGAGAAACTGAGATGTATTATTATAATGGCGGATACTTTAGTTTTTGATGGTAAAATATTGACACTCGACTTTACTCTTTGAATTTTCTCCTATTACTAGAGAAAATTGAAAATTTCAACATGTAATGTTTCATCACGTTTAGTTCAATTACTGATCATATTGAAAAATTCCGATAATAGTATTTTTTACAACATGAGATGAAACATACGTTTTTTTCGTGAGATAGAATTTAATTCACAAGCCCCGTAGGGGCGAGTGAATTAATCTTTCGAACGAAAAAAACGGATTTCATCTCGAGTCGTAAATGCTATTTTTTCTACGACGATAATTAGTACATTTTAAAAAAATAATTCTTTTTACTAAAATGTGAACCGACCACAAAAAAACTGGTTTCACCTCATGTTGTAAATAACATCTGCTTGTAATAACACTTTTTCTCACTAGAGACGAAAATGCTATTTTCGTAACGAGTAAGTGATGACGAAATGCTTAGTTTCACATATGGGAGTAGAAAATAGTATTTTTTACAACATGAGATGAAACATACGTTTTTTTCGTGAGATAGAATTTAATTCACAAGCCCCGTAGGGGCGAGTGAATTAATCTTTCGAACGAAAAAAACGGATTTCATCTCGAGTCGTAAATGCTATTTTTTCTACGACGATAATTAGTACATTTTAAAAAAATAATTCTTTTTACTAAAATGTGAACCGACCACAAAAAAACTGGTTTCACCTCATGTTGTAAATAACATCTGCTTGTAATAACACTTTTTCTCACTAGAGACGAAAATGCTATTTTCGTAACGAGTAAGTGATGACGAAATGCTTAGTTTCACATATGGGAGTAGAAAAAATACATTTTAAAAGAAAAGACGGTTACATATACTATTGTGGCACGTAGGATCAATTCAATATCATGTTTTTGATATAATTAAAATTGTGTCGAGTTACAACTCTTTATTTATTTGTTATAAACTAGCCAACAGAGTTTTTCCCTCAGTTACAAACCTACGCCTTTACATGCCCTTCGAAGCACACCTATCAGCATTCGGCTGGTTGATTATAAGAAACTCGCCCTGAATTAAATTAATTATCTACAATTAAATACACTCTTGCGTTTCGCGTTTTGGAGTAAGCAAGCAAGTTTTTGGACAAACACGTACTTGCCGGAGAATTACCCAACACCGAGAAGATTGGAGGAGTTTACGAGTAACCCATGTTTAAATTAGATGCACTGTCTCAAGAGACTTAAAAAGAAGAACAAATTAAATTGAATTTCAGGTTTTTCTATGTTATGGGATTTCTAAAATACTAAAAAATTCATCTGTAGACTCTAATATCCATATTACTCACTAAGCTCTCTCATTAGAAGAGAAGCCTGAAACTTTTACTTTTAGGTAATGTTCAACTGGTTTCTTGGTCGTGGTTGATAAATAGTGGCGGTTAATGAAAAATCAAAAAAGAAAGATTCTACAATAAAAACTTAAAAATCTCAATGTGAAAAACAAGGGCCATTTTGAAAAATGAAAATAACAATAATCCTTAGTATAGTTTTGGTAAGACTTATGCCACTCGGTAAAGTTTGGCTTAGCCAAACGGAGTGTATTTAGTATTTAAATTTTGTTATTTGACTCTGCATTCCTGTTTTAGGACCATTTAGAATTTATAAAGATGTCCAAGGTGCAATACAAAATATTTAACGAGGTGATTAATATCTCAATCTCAAACTGGTACTGTTCTTTTAATAAAAGTTTTAAATAACATCAGCATATTCAACATAGTAAATGATTGCGCCACAACAACTAACCAATTTGGCTTACCCTAGCTCTTGTCAATACAGTTTCTCAAGATGTAATTTCTGAAGATAATAAGGGAAATATGACATACATTTTTGGAATGCGCCCAAAACTTACTAAAAGATTACATTGTTAAAGAAATAAATACAGAAATATTATTTCAACTGGCAACTAGTTTTAATTTAAAAAAACCCTCATAGTTGAGGACCTACCTTTTGATTCCACGTCCATCTGCCCTATTTTGACCATACTGAATTCTTTGTTTTACTTTTCTGTAACAAAATGGTTGTATTTAGTTACAGATAGAAACGAATTATTTGGAGCAATTGCAACAAATTAAAATATTTACTTTGAATTATATTTTAAGAATCCTTTGTTTGATAAGCACACGCCATTTTAAAAATAAAAAACAATTTATAATTAATAATTCACTTAATTGGCAACAAAATTTAACAACCTGCATCGAACTACCTAAAATAGGTACTAAATTTAAATTTAAACTTGTACGAAACCACAACGTGTGGCAGATAAAGCAAGTCGATATTGTCACCTGTAGATTATTGTTAATAGGTGTACCTATCAATATTTCTACTTATTTAACAATTTTAAAATAAAATATTTTCAACGATGAGGTCATTTCAATACGTTTTAATTTAATTATTTACAATTAAAAATTTTTGTACAGGGTAGCTCATCGAGAACGAAACACATTTTTTCTTATTATTTATTATTTACTCTTCGATCCTACAACTTTATTATCAAAGAGAGCCTAATTTTATTTCCTATTTGGAACACCTTCACTTCAACCCCTTAGTGGAGGAAATCGATCGAAATTAACTACAAATTTTTTAAATGTCAATGCTATCTATGAATATCATCTGTCAGTCTAATATTATGTCCTATTATCTCATCCGTCAAACGTTTCTGTCAATCTTCTCTGTCATCTCAACCTATCTGTCCAACTCATCTGTGAGATGAGATGAGATGACATATGAAATGACATGTTTGATGACAGATGATGGCCCCTCCCCTCATGGCGACAGATTAACATTTAGTATATAGTAACTATAATGACAGATTACCCCCAATCCCCATTTCTCTAAACCACCCTCTGAAATGACATATGGGACTGACAGATGTAATAATAGATAACTCCACCTGATATATAAAATGACAGATAAAATTGACAAATGGTGACAGATGACCTTGACAATGACATAAATGATGGGTGACAGATGAACTCCCCTCTGACATGGACATGTGGCGCCAGATGACGACATTGACATATTTGAACTATGGTGACAGATTGACATTTAACACATGGTAACTATGGTGACGATTGCCATTTGTCACTTGGTAAATATTATGACAGACCACTCGCCATTTCTCTAAACCAATTCCTATCCTACTTCCCCTACTCCCGGTTTCTCTAAACTAATCCCTGTCCTACTTCTTCCACTCTCTCTATCTTCATCTCCTCTCTTTTATATCTCTTGTCTCTTTCGGACCTTACTGCGCATTTTCGACGAACCATGTGTTTTTTATTGTGTGGACAGTTTTGAAGAAACGATGCTCAGAAGATTTTACAGGTCCTCGCTTTCAAATCAAGCGACCTAAAAATCTTTCATCAAGATACTATAGAACTGGATGAACTCCATTTCTGAGGGGGACTCAGTTTTTTAGAATAACAACTTATGGTCTTCGAGATAATGTTCATAATTCTCAATGATGTCAATTAACATCGGATCCGGATCAATGATGTCTTCTAACAACGCCAAATTTGCCTGGTAAAAAAAAGAACCAACAAGACGACAATGTATAATTTGTTAGTTTTAAGGTTTTAAGCTTTTTTTCCACATATGTGTATTAGTAGATTGCCGCTCAAACTACTACCGCTCGTCCCTTTTTCCAAGAATTTGTAGGAGTTGTAGAGTAAACCCAACGTAACCTGAGTATACCACGTGTGCTTAAAAAACAACAACTTAAAAAATTATTTTTAAAAGTTGTCAAAATTCAAAATAATTACTTAATTAAAATTTTTATTTGAAGTACTAATATAATTAATTACTGGTCTAATACTTTGTGAATGAGATCTTTACATTATTAAATAATGTAAATAAATGCAATGCATATTAGCGTGTCAGTCATTCAACGTGATCGAAAGACGTTGAAGTGGGGATATAGAAGATAGTAATAACTGTGGCAATTTATTATTTAAAAAAAGGTATGAAATTAATAATTTGAAGAAGAAAAAATTAGTGCCGACATGTCTGTGGGTCAACAATATGTTCGGTACAATATGCTATAGTCAGTGGTGTAAATAATGGACTCACAGGGCCCGCGTAGCGGAAGGGCCCCAGGATAGAAAGGCCCCCAAAAACTCCGTTTAGTATCAAAGTTTGTTGTAAAATCGATTTGTGGTCAAGTAGAATGATTATTAACGGTGGGTAGGGATCCCACTCTGGGATATTGCGGGAGGGCCCCCAATCTCTTAGATACGCAACTGGCTACAGTTACCGGTGAAGAAAAGCCTTCGCGTTTTCAACATATGGATTCTGGGATTGGAATAAAACCAATAGCGACAGCTATGAGGAGTAACTACATCGAATTATTATTAATTAAATCAATTTATAGCTAAAATGTTAAAGTGATAAGATCAACCCCTCATAACTCTTTTATATAAATGATGTAAAGAAAGGCTATTATCAGAAAAAAATATTTGATTCTAGTAATACAACAAAAGCAATGTGGAATGTTGTGTCGGATTTGTGTAACAAGGTAGCTAATAATGGGAACATTGCTATCATGCGTGATGGTGTAATGTGTGATGATCCTAAGCAAGTTGCTGATATGTTTAACGATTGTTTCATTGATGCACCTCTTGCAATTGTGAATGACATTGTTTCTAATGATTTGCCTCGTGCTGTAAGTTGTAATTCTGTAAATTTAGCTTCCGTAAAGAAAAACATGATGTTATGTCCTTTTACAGAGGAAGAGTTTTTTAATCTTATTAATTCCCGCTTTAAGGGCAAATCGTCGTCTGGACCCGATGAAATACCAAGTTTTGTTATAAAAAAAGTTTTTAGGGTAATTGTTTCTCAGCTAACTTATATTTTAAACCTGTCGTTCGCTACGGGGGTGTTTCCAAGCGTACTGAAAATGGGTAAAGTTGTACCGGTTTTTAAAAAGAAGAATAAAACACAGTTGGAAAACTATAGACCTATTACAGTCCCATCTGGTTTCTCCAAGATTTTTGAATATGGTTTCTTAAATAGGTTGCAGATGCACATTGAGTTTAACAATTTTTTGTCCGAAAATCAGCACGGTTTTCAGAGCGGTAGGAGTACCATGAGTGCGGTACATTCATTTTATAATAGATTACTCGATTTTTTGGAAACGGGAGAGTGCCCTATTGGAATTTTTTGTGATCTCAGTAGAGCGTTTGACTGCGTGGATCATAATAAGCTATTGTACAGGCTTTCTGAGTGTGGTGTAGTTGGGCTGTCACTGCAGTGGGTCGATTCGTTTTTAAAAAGGCGTAGACAGTATGTAAGTGTGACTGCTGTGAGCAATGGTACTAGAAGCGAGGCACGATCTGACTGTAGAGATTTAAGCATAGGAGTACCCCAAGGCTCTATCTTGGGCCCTGTTTTGTTTCTTATATATCTGAACGATCTTGACAAGGTTGACCCAGGTGCACTCTTCACGCTATACGCCGACGACGCATCTGTTTTAATTTCGCATAAGGATGATGATTTACTGCGTGAAAATTGTAACAGGTTGTTGAGTAGTTTGAACGCTTCGTTTTGTGAATTAGGGCTGTTCCTTAACACAGAAAAGACCCAGTGCTTGCGTTTTCATGATGTCAGGAAAAACTGTGGGGTAATTGAGCTGGAGATTCAGAACTGTGATGCTCTCAGGTTTTTAGGTTTACACATGGATAAAAATCTCAATTGGAGGGTACACTGTGGAAGTATTGTTTCAAAGCTGAATTCAATTAATTATCAGCTGAGGCATCTCAGAGCAGTACTCACAACTGGCCAGTTGATAAGTATATATTATGCACAAGCAGAATCGTATTTGCGCTATGGTGTTTGTTTTTGGGGTTGGTCTGTTATGTCTTGCGATGTCTTCATTGCACAGAAGCGTTTATTAAGAACAATTGTAGGGGTGCAAAGTACTCATTCATGTAGAGACCTGTTTAACAAGTTTAATATTTTAACATTGCCTGCACTATTCGTTTTTGAGATGTGCGTTTACGTATTTATAAACAAAAATAAATTTGTGCTTACGAGAAATGTGCATAATGTTAACACAAGGAATAAGAATAATTTTTATACTACACCGTCAAGATTGAAGGTTACTGATAGGTCTCCACACTGTTTGGGTCCTAGAATGTTTAATTCGCTTCCTCAAACGCTGAAAGACGCCAGTACTTTGAATGTCTTTAAGCGTCAGTTGAAGGAATACTTAGTTGCTAAGTGTTTATACTCTGTGAATGAGTTTTTTGTGTAATTGTTGTATTTGTTTTCTCTATAAGTTTATTATTGTGAGACACTTTTGTAAAACCTGTAAATTGATGTAAACAATTTTTTTTTTTTGACTATTCCTACACGTACAATCGTCACAAGGAAAATAAAGTTTATTTATTTATTTTATTTATATAAAAAAAATATTATTATTTTATGTAAACCTAATGACAAACATAAAAAAATAATAGTTGACGTAAAGTAAATACATCAAAGAACAACTTTTTCCGCTCAGTAGTATGCAAGTTAGTTGTTTTTCCCAAAATAAAGTCATGACCCAAAATCGAATTGGTAAACAAAAGAAATATAAATATTTAAAAAAATCAATAAACATTAAATATGAATTTATAAAAATTGGAAAAGTTTCGTAAACGGTTTGATAGATAATTTCATCATTTGGACTAATCGTGCGATCAAAACGAGAATTTATCTAGGGAGGCTTAGAAACGGTTAGTTAGTACTTCACAAACGTTTTTCTCAGGCAACTCGATAAATTTTTATTTCAATGTCTCCGTAATGAAAACCCTTGCAATTTTTTTTCAAAACTACTCTTAAAATAAAAGTGAAAAACGAAGAAGAAAATTACTTTTCAAATAGTAATTTAATGAGACATAATTAACCGTGGCTTTAAGATAAATAATAGATCGATACTGAAATACACGACATAAGAAGCTTATTGAAAATAAGAAAAAAAAAAAATAAATTTTGTTAGAATTAAAACTGTAAGATGTAATAGATGCAGACAGAATAAGGTTTTAGAGTACAAAGTAAAGATTCCGACGAGGATTCCGAGGACAAGGCCTGTAGCAATCTCTGGAGAATTTGTGATAGATTGCTTCGAGTGTGCAGTAGACGGATCAAAAATTGCCATGAAATATCAATATTGTGTTTGTTCTTATGATGGACCCCGACGGTTTTGTCAAATTTATGACGAATGAATTTCTAAACCTTTGTTTATGTAAACACCAAATAAAAATTATTAAGAAAAAACTTTTTTTATGTAAATCCATCAAAATATTCAATCAAATACTTAAATTTCAATTACCTGTTAATATCCATATCCAGGTTTTGGACACCAAGTTAACCATGGACAATTTTTTGTTTAAGGGCGATATTTATGCTATTAGAAATAAATGGGGTTCAGACATATTTTTATTCCCTAAGATCTTTAAAATTAGGGGCTGTATCGTAAAAATGCGTTCAACTTTTCTAATGAAATTAAATAATTTACCGGTATTATCATGGTAGCAACGTGTGGTTATTTTTCATCACTTTCTATCGAAAAAATGAATTTCGTTTCTAATAAATGCAACAAAACTTTTCACATTTTGGAATTAAAACGTAGTGTACCATCATACAACAACATCAATTTTTAGTTTAAGTGGCTTCGTAATTTTTTTTCTAATTCATAAAAATTGTCCAGTGGTGCCACATTGGTCTCACTTTCCACATAATAGGGCGGAGCCAATGCGCAGAAACGAAAATATGTTTGGTAACATCTGGTCGCATCAATTTTAGAGATACAGAGAGAAAGAGAACTCGCTCCCTCCATCTGTACTACGCAAGATATTGGCTACGCCCTATTCTTTAAGTAAATATCTACCTATACCAACTGTAGTTTCCGGTTCGCCATCAGACCACTGACTTTAATTTACATAAGTGCACAAAAATGATACCAGTTAGTAAAATGTATAAAGTTTTGTGATGCCAATGTGGTCTCACGCGTGAAGCCACTGTGACACCATGTGGCACAATACGCGTGAAGCCACTGTGACACCATGTGGCACAATACGCGTGAAGCCACTGTGACACCATGTGGCACAATACGCGTTAAATGTAAACTTTTAAAAAATTAAGGAAACCGCAATAATTTTCAAGTCTCACCCTGTATTTTCGATTAAGCATTCCAGCTCTGAATTAATTGACATCGAAAAGAAAGAACGAAGGAAGGAATAAGTTCGAGAGAGTAATATTCTTTTCTAAGCCTTCGTTTCTTTGTGCACAAACAACTAACCTAGTTTTTCATAAATTACGCTTAAAAGTTAAATTACAACGTCATAAATTCTCTATTGGAATCAGTAAAACATTCTCCTCAGAGTAATTCTTCATACCATGTTCTTTTATTAGTATGACACGTGATCAAAATTAAAATTCTTTCATAAAGTTGCAAGTAATTGGAGTTGGCGAATTAACTTATTTAGGTCGTACCTGCAATTTTAGTTAATTTCATTTTGAAAATATTGATATTTGTATGTGGGTTAACCTTCTCGTAATAATTTCAAAAGATTATTATCGTCGTAAATGTTACGTAATATCCTCGGTAATATCACTCCCTAGGCTAAAGTGATAAAAACTGTGTGCTTGAGACTTGAGTGCGCCATAACGCTTTTCTATTCCTCTGTATGTCTGTCTGTATGTCTGCTTATGTGTCGCTCTAATCATCGATTTTACCTGCTTGTCTAATTGTCTGTCTGTATACCTGCCTGTTTGTGTCTACAGGGTGTCTGTAAAAACACCTTACAACGCTTTAGGGTGAACTTATAGGATAATATTAGACCGATATGATCCAATTTACCTATATGCAAAAGTGCACCATTACTAAGTTACGGCTCTTCAAAGTTGGCGTTTTAAAAACGTATTTTTTTTATATCGGAAGAACCGTTTCGGATAAAAGTTCAAATTATGGACAACGTTTTTCACTTATAGGAAGCTATAATTCTACAAAGTTTAGAGGAAAAAGATAAACGGGAAGTAGACCAATCACTGAATCGTTAATACTAACAGTTAAATATCTTTTTAATTTGTTAATGAATTGTAAAATTGACTACACCAAGATGAAACGAAATTTAAAAATTAGTAATTTTTGCCTCTTGAGATTTTATCGTAAGCCTTTTGGTTTTCTAGATAATAGGAAAAATGTTTCTAATAAAAGCTATTAAATGCAATAAAATTCAACACATTTTCTAATTTGCTTTTATTTTATGGCGACTAGATAATTTGTTGATTTTTATTGCAATTAATAGCTTTTATTAGAAACATTTTTCCTATTATCTAGAAAACCAAAAGCCTTACGATAAAATCTCAAGAGGCAAAAGTTACTAATTTTTAAATTTCGTTGTATCTCGTGCAGTCAATTTTACAATTCATTGACAGATTCAAAAGATATTCAACTGTTAGTGTTAACGATTTAGTGATTGGTCTATTTCCGGTGTGTCTTTTTCCATTAAACTTTGTAGAATTATAGCTTTCCATAAGTGAAATACATAGTTCATAATTTGAATTCCTATGCAAAACAGTTCTTCCGCTATAAAAAAAAATACGTTTTTAAAACGCCAACTTGGAAGAGCCGTAACTTGGTAATGGTGCACTTTTGCATATAGGTAAATTGGGTTATATCGGTCTAATATTATCCTATAAGTTCACCCTAAAGCGTTGTAAGGTGTTTTTACAGACACCCTGTATATCTGCTCATCTGCCTGCCAAGTTCTATGCAAATCTGTCAATTAGTTTACTTGACTGTTAGCAGTCATAACTGCCTGCCTGTCTACCTATCAGTCTTTCCATCTGCTTACGTGTCTGTTTATCAGCCTACTACTCGACTATCTGAAAGTCTCATAACTGATAACTTGAACGGTTCAAACAACAAAGATAAAAGATCGAGTTCGAGACTAGTTCATTGTAGAAGATCGCAAAAAAACGTAAATCCAAGCATTTAAATGAGTACCGCCAGAGGTTGATTTTACAAAGCTAAAGATTGGGAGCTTTTTTAGCAGTAAACTATACGAGATTAGAAAGAAGACAAAAATTGAGAAACAATCTACAAAGGGAAGCCATTAATATATCTTGGCGATGTTTTGAAAGAGAATAATAAAAGAATCGCACAGATCAGGTAGATAATTGAATCTGTTACAGCATCAAATACGACGATTACTAGTTTTGAGTATCGCAAATCTATCTCTTTTAAATCATAATTTATGGAAAATTCATAAAGCTTTTTCAATAACAGTTACGTTTTATTTAAATGAAGCTATTTAAACACATATAAATTGATTGGATTACCTTTTTTTTCTAGATGAATCCAATTTAAGCACTAGTTGCTTTATGCATTTTCTCATTTTACAAATTAAATTCGGGAATTATTCAAAACTTGTTGCATTATGAATGTTTTTTTCAACTTGATAAATTTAAAAGAAAATTAAAAACTCAATGCATTTTAATTTACTACGCTTTTTTAACTTTTTTTACTACAAAATAAAGTTACACTCAAACTGGGGAAAATTTTAAGTCATTTTTACGAATTATAGTTTTTTGTAATAAACTTTCTAAATGCGAGATTAAAGTAATGAATTAGGGCTGGATTGTGGTCGTATACAGTCAGTCATATGTGGCAAAAATTCAAATGGTATGGATTATTATATAAAAGAGCCTTTAATAAAGCCCTATCTTTTGCCAGAATAATACATAAATGCTTGCTTTTGGTCCAGGAGATTATTTGGAGACCCCAAATATCACGCTCTTAAACCCATTGTGTAAAACTAGATTTTCGAAGAATAATAGTTCCTCAGGAGCGTGGAAGTGCTTCATTAATTCATCTTTTCTACTCCGTTGCATAACATGAATCAATAAAGCAATTCTACGCATCCTAGGAACTATCAATTTGGAACTAAGGTCGATCACATCCTAAAGCTCCCTAAGAAAGTTTAACTTATCCAAAAAAGCTCTAGGGAGATGAAGTAGAGAGAGCTTTTACACCTGCGGAGATTTAAAATCGTTGGCAAAGCCACAAGCAACACTTATAAAAAATCATCCCTTAATGAAGTAGCACTGGTACGAAAAACGAAGGAGTTACTCAGATAAAATTTTCTAAACCCAACCCTTAATTTTCTAAACCCAAGACTTTAAGACAGTTGCCTGCTTGTTTAAAGTAATTAATTAAAAATGAGCTTGTAAATTTTTTATTTTTTTGAATATAAGCTCTCGACTCGAACCAATCCAAAAAACCGAAATATTAACCTCATTGTATAACTCACAATAAAAGAAATTGAAAAATATTTTATTTATTGTTATATTTTCGAAGCTCCTATAAAGTTATGTCATTCAAATGCAACGGTTAAAGTTAAGCAAAAGTTATTGTCAGCAACAACTCTAATGCCGTATGTAAATTTTTATGACGACAATAAATACTAACAGTTCAAATATATTGCTTTAGGGAAACGTTTTATACACAAAGAAGTAAACGTATAGCTAATAAGAAATTGGATGTAAAAGCACGAGGTGTCAAAGAAATGCAAACGAAATACAATAACGACCTTGCCATCTAAATGTTCTTTCAAATGTAAAAAAACAAAAAGGAAAATGAAAAACAAAATTACGACGCAAAAAAAATTGTATTTATCATACAGTGTGTCTACGCATACCTAATCTCTGTTCAGGGACAAGATACAGCTAAGCCACGCCCAAAAATGCGAGCGATATTAAACTAGAATTTTTGCATTGGTCCAATACAAGTTCAGACTGCGTTTTTTGAACCACAAGTTCAATAATTTGACAAGAATTGACATGCGTCAACCTTATTTGACAGAAATTTGTGGGGAGTTGCCTAGCTGTTTCTGTTCCCCGAGCAGAGTATCGCAGTTGGGGGGGGGGGATTAATTTATTTTGATTTCAGATTACAAAAAGCACACATTTTGGCACACTTTACCTGGATTTCAAATTTTTTCCTATCAGTAGGAGAGCCCCTATTCCACTTTAAAAATGAATTTGAACATTTTTGAAAAATCAAGAATTTACACTTTTCGATTTTGAAATGCCTATAAGTAAAGGAGTTAGAAGGGATTAACTTATTTTGATTTCGTATTATTATAAAGCACACATTTTGGTACACTTTACCTGGGTTCCAAAATTTTTCCATCACTAGGAGCTATTCCACTTTAAAAATGATTTTGATTATTTTTGAAAAATCAAAAATTTACACTTTTCGATTTTGAAATGCCTATCCTCTAAGCAAAGTAGTTAGGGGAGATTAGTATATTTTGATTTCGGATTATTATAAAGCACACATTTTGGTACGCTTTTACCTGGGTTTCAAAATTTTCTCATGACCAGGAAAGCCCGAGGGAAAGCCCCTATCCCATTTTAAAAATGAATTTTAATGTTATTAAAAAATTTAAAAAATACTTTTAGATTTTGAAATGCCCACAAGTAAAGTAGTTAGGGAAGATTAGTATATTTTGATTACGGACTACATCGCCCTATTAGACCACATGTTATAGGGTAAAAATTCAAGAAGACTTCAGATGCGTTTGAAGGCCACATTCGTCAAAACTCTCTTTCACCATGCAGTGTTTACAACATTGGTTTTTTAAACAAAACACCCAGTGACCCAGAGTTAAACAATCAAATAAAAATTTACAAAATTAGATTTTGTTAATTCGTCAATTAATGTTTACATTTTAATTCTTTAACGAATTCATGAAATTGTTGTTACGTGACGTGTAACATTTTAAAGCAATCTAATTGATCGATAGAGATTGATATCCAAGATAGAACGCTAAGGGATAAGTGTAATTAATGAAGGCTTTCACATATGCGATTCCCTAGATACATCTGACTTAGCAAAATCTTTCTTCCGAATTAAGATTCATCGTTTTTATGTTTCAAAATTGACATTTTAAAATTGTCTAATTTATTAAATGGCAAGTTCCTTATTAAAGTATAAATAAATAACAAAATTAGAAAAGAACAAAAGCAAAACTTTTATAGTATAAATGAAATAAGGGAAAAGTTGTAATAAGCTCCTTAACGAAATTGTTTTCGGAAACGAAATTATTGTTTAAGTGATAACACAATGCTAGTTGGTTTAACACTGTTTCCACAAAATAAAAAGACAAACACAATCCAAAATATAAGAATTTGTTCAAAAATTCAAAAATTATTTTTGCTCGCGCGTATTATTTACCTAGTGAATTGAATCAATATTTTTTAACCGCCTAACTTTATGTGGCAATCGAGTGTGGAATATCTCAAATTGTTAACCCTCTCACATTCTAGATTTTTTCAAAACCACAAAAAAATTATCGGAAGGACTCTACACATATGACCACCGGTCATTAAGTTTGTTTACAAGTCTTTTGACGTCACAACTGGCCGATCAATCAGAGTTAGTTTAAGAGGTCAGTCACTTTAACCTTTAATTCCAAGTTTCAACGTAACTTTTAGGATATTTTTATTGCTCCATCAGGATTAAACTAGCCATTCGTATGATCCCATAAACATGTACAGATGTACACACTTCATAAATAAAGTCAGCTTATATAATTTTTCTTGTCACTCTTTCGAGCTATTGTTATATGGAGAACTTAGCGATTTTCTCTCTATACTTGGGATGTGCGTAATTAGTGTAGCGCAGCTACAATAGACCAATGTTGTTGCTTAACGTGGATTGTTAACTACGGGAAACATTCAAAAACAATGTCCTTTTAAGGACACTCGGAATAATTATAGATGGCAGGTTTAGTACCATATCCTTAATTTTTTTCTTTAAAAAGGGTCATTTAAACGAAAGTTACTAGGCTGGAAGTGCTTCATGACCTTGAACATCTCGTACACGTTTAGTAATTTTATATTAAATGAAATATCAACAATAATCCTTTCTTGGGGATTACCTACGTATGTTTTGGGTTATTATTACTAAAAGTGCAATACTGTCAATACTTGAGAATTTAGACGAAACGTTTACGTGAAAATAAAATTGCAATACTTTTTAACTTCAAGTTGAACTCTAAAAAAGCTCTCGACATCTAAAAGACTAAACTGTAACTGTAAGTTAAGAGTCTTTTACGTTTGGAAGCTCACAGTCAGTTAAAATTGACCAAAAACAAATTAGAAATAATTCAAAAAACGACACAAAGTTGTATAACAAAAAAGTAATAAATATTTGAGGTAAATAAATAATCAACTTGTTCTCATAATCCACGAAAGAATAATTCAAAGTTATTTGTATAATTCAAAAATAATTTATGGTCTAAAATTTTATTCGATGTAAATTATTCACAAATTATAAATTTTCCCAATGTAAAAACTGAGACAATATAAGAATTTATAAACTTAAAGATGAACATAAAAAGCCCCGAGTATCTTAATTCTTTAACCAAAAACTTTTTCAAACATATTTTTTTGTTTTTTTTAATAAGATTTATTACGGACTATCTTTTAAAAAGTATTCGCAAACTGAAACAAGCAGACAAACCTCCTCTTTTTTTCATAATTAAAATTCATAGATGCTGACAAACTGTTTATAAAACCTGGTAACGTCGACTTAAGCAGTTCGCTTGTGCGGTATTGATTTAAAAACTTTTAAAATCTGGGGCTTATATGAAATGTCGAAAAGTTTATAAAAAGGTCTTACTTTGCTTGATACATTGTGTTATGGTATTTTAAAAAATATACCTATAACAATATTATTCAAATGAAACAAGAGATTATTGTGTAATCTTGTTTACCGGTAGGTACATTCGAGCACACAATGAATACAGAGTAAGATTGCATGGATTAAGGTTTATGGTTTTAAAGAGTTCTTACCACTAGATGATCTAGGTTTAAGGTATAGATAAGCCAGTTTAGTAATAAAATGGTTACTTCAATTTTTTTATTTTATTAAAAATTATCCTTCCTATTTGTTTATTCCGATATATCCTCGGATATATCTCTCACATTTCCTAGGTACGCTACGGTATCTAACTTTTCACTCAACTAATTGCACTAACCAAAATCAAATAGCATTTCAAGTACAAATTAATTTTATTTTCTTCCTTCGGATAGACATGTAAGAAGCTTTTCAAAACAGGTCGCAAGAGAAATAAAAAAGACTGCAGTTCTTACCTAAACCGTATAGGTACTACTGGAGAGGTAATTTGCAAAGAAGCAGCATATTGAGCTCATATCAACATAGATTGATACATTTTTTCGAATATTTGGGAATAATCAATAAGAACCAAGAAGGTTAGTTCAGAGTAATATATAACCTCCCAGAGATCTTCTACCTCCTCAGGGTTGCCTTTTTCATCAAGCCAACTAGGGCGTACGGACCTTTTAGGACCTTTGAACCCTTAAGAGTCACAAAATAAGAGGAAATTGTAAATTTCAGGAAAATAATTTTAAGTATTATAACGAGTTGCACCCTAAAAAGTTATAAGCTCCCTAAGTTGGGGATGACACGAGAGTTGATAAAATCGATTTATTTATTTATAGAGGAAAGTAACCAAATATGGAATACCATTTTGCTTTTCGAATAAAACTCAAAAAATACTTATGTCAAAAATTAAAGATATTTATTGCTGATCGATCAGTGATTACTGATCACCTACAACATTGGTGATTATATTGTAGCACTCCTATATTTCTAACATAATTTGAAATATCAAAAAATAACGAAAATAAAAGAAATCAAAAAGGAGCCCTAATATGGAATAGGTACCCAATTATGGAATACGAAATTTGCTTAGTATATTTACATAGCAAAAACAAATACAATTTTTTTTTGGTCAAACATCAATTTAAAAAATTGGAAACGTATTCTATTTGTGCAGAAATTACAAATCTAAGTATCAAACTATGAACCGGTATAATCGTTATCTGCCCAGAGCTCACTTGACCCAGGTATTCCATAATTGGACCCTCATTGATTGTCCGTATTTATTTTAAAATTTTAGAAATGACCAAATATATCAATAAAAAGCCTTGTGAATATCAAAGACAAACATGTCTACAATAACCTAAGCATGAAATAAATAGATAATATTGATCATAAACCAACGAAAAATACTAGTGTCTTGAAAAAGTTTTGAAACGGTAACAAATTAAAACACTTTGATACTGATATTTGCCCGACTGTCGATATGAAAACGACTATGATGGTAATATGACTTATAGCAAAGAATAAATGCCCTTGGAATTTTATAAGGAACAAGAAACGACTTAGAGATGAAAAAGCTAGTCTTCGCCTAATGCTCATGTCCGCTGGATATGTCAGTGTCACAACATAACCTTATTAATTAGACGTAGATCATAGACATAGTAAACAAAAATATATTTTTGTAGGCTACCAACATTTAAACAGATGGTGGTTTAATTGCATTTAATAAATACATAATAGACTCAATTTTGATAAAAACCTTTAATAAAGTAATGATTGATCGAAAAAATGCACAATTATGTCACACTGATATGTGAAATTCATGCATAATATAGAAACGTCGTCGATTTACATTCTGTGGTACAATATTAATCTGACATATTGAGTAGTAAAATTTTTGACGTTTGAAGAGAAACTTCATTTTATTTAAATATTTAAAAAATGTTGCGTATTTTAGATGATCTGATTGGTTTAGGAGCAATTTCTGACATACCCAGCGGACACGCGCACTAAAAATCTATGCAAAAAATTAACATGAGATTTTGAGCTTGAGTCGCTTCTTATTCGTTAGGGTATTTATTCTTTGCTTATAGCCTAGTAAAATAAACATCATATAGTTCTTGCAATATAAGCGTTCCGAAAAAGGCTTAAAAAGTCAAAGATATAAACCAACAGGGGGTAAGTAACACCCGGTTTGTCTATTTCTCTCTTTCTTAAACTTTTGTATATACCTGTCTTTATTTGCTTTTAAACATAATATTTAACAATAGTAAGTATGGTCTGCAGTTCTCAAACTGTTCTGTATTAGAATTATTAAAACAGTTTAAATTGAGAAGAGTAATTTATTAAAAACGTACTTAATATTTTAATTTTTTAAAATACATCAACAGTAGTAACTATCGTTAGTAAGTGGGGTCTAAAATTACTATAAAAAATGAAAATTTTAAATTGATAATAGAAATTAAATATTTAAGAGAATTTATAATTTATTTCTTACTTAAGTAATTTCAAAATTCTTTTATTTGAGAGTATTCAAATAATTTTTATTTAACTAAATCCAACAATACACCCTATTAAAAAGACATTAGTATCTAGGTAACAAGAAATAATCCTTGCAATTACCGTTAGAGTTCTTTTGGTTAAAAAGTGCCGTTATTATAACTGTTAAGTAAATTTAATTTTGGAGATGTAAGTGCAATAAGGGTAGTTTTGTATTGCCTACTCAAGGATACAGACGTAATTATAATTAGTGAGTGTGAACTGGATAGTGCTTGTTGCAATGTGGTTGAAATTTCGTCGTCTAGTTTAGGCAAACTTTTGCATAATTTAGCTTTTAAATTGAAGACAACCGATAACATGTGAAAAAAAAGATGTCGTGATACAACGGTCCAGGTTTTTAAGAAAATACGTAGATATTATGAATTCGGATAAACCTAAGCCAATAGTATTTACGGATGAAACGTGGATTTTTGCAAGAGGGGCTAATAAGCGTTCATGGCAGGATAAAACCACTAAAACTGTGAAAAACTTAATTATAAAACTATTATTTTTTATTGTTAACGTATTTTAAAACTTAACGAAGTCAAATAATTTTTGTGGCGAACTTACACAAACGCAGATTTTACCGTACTTTATTTAGTAAGTATTTAATTCATTATTTTTTGTTACCTTAAAAAGTTTTATTTTAATCCTGTCAGCGCACAGTTTGAGAACTGCAGATCATATTTACCTGTTAAATATTATGTTTAAAAGCAAATAAAGACAGGTATATACAAAAGTTTAAGAAAGAGAGAAATAGACAAACCGGGTGTTACTTACCCGTTTATATCTTTGACTTTTTAAGCCTTTTTCGGAACGCTTATATTGCAAGAACTATAAACGATATTGAAAAGGAAAAAATATATCTAGCAGCGATTTTATTCCTGAAATACGATGGGAATAACCTCCGGAGTATGTGATAAAAATGCACCACCCGCACCCCCTCTGCTTACCTCAGGGAGGAGACAAACGTATGACTAATTCTAGTTTTTGCAAGTTTGCTCTAAAGTTAAGCCAGATACGTCAAAATAGGTCAGTTAAGAAATAATGTAGATGAAATTTTCAACAAGAAAGCTTTCTTTAAGTTTGTGATAGCAGCGGCGCTACAAGGCCACAAAAATTGGATATTATCTGCAATTGGTTTTTTAAAACATACAAAAATTCTCACGTTGAACTGTTTGTATCCTTTTGCATAATAGGCATGAATAACGTAAAATAACTTTCCTCTTTTGGTAGTGTCCCAGTGGTGTAGATCTGAGGGGGGTATTTTAACATTAACTGCATTACATTAATTTAACAATAAGTATACAAATTACCATCGCTTTCCGTTGCCAATTGCACCCCCCTCACCGAAAATTGTTTTGTGCTCCTTTATATTTTTCAGCGGGTAATCTATTTATAAGTATATAAATGATCATAAGACATATTGAGGACAAATTTTTAGGTTTAAAAAATTGTTAGTTCTACTGCCTCTCGACTACCTCTGAACATTTCAAATCTGGAATATTAACCCTAGAATACTACCGTGGGGTCGCCGGCAACCCGGCTCTATATAAAATTCGCTATAAACATGCATCAATGCCAAAAAGGCATTGGCATGTCTATCTACCTTCACTCTTGAGTATTTATTTAGTATCAGTTTACACACCTGTAGTTTGGTTGCGTTAAATATTTATTTATATAATTTGATATTAGTGTCATAGAGTTGCACCGTGGAATTTTTCTTTGTTCTTCTCTAACACCTTGTAATATATATTTTTACTTCGAAATATGCAATTTTGTTTACATTTATAGAGTTTACAATATGATTACAACAAATTTTTATTAATTTACTATATTTTTTGAAAACTTTTACCGAGTACCGAAAAATATTTTTTTAGGTTAATTTCTGTATATTTTATTTTATTTTATTTTATTTTATAAGGTCTTTTATTTCCAATTTTTGTCTGAAATTTTTTTTTGTTGTATTAGTAAAGTTCACGAAATGTATAAAAAAAATTAATAATTGCATTATCGATTATATTGGCCTAAAAATCATTATTTAAACTTGGGTCGCCGGCAACCCCACGGAGTGATATACGCACAATTTTTTCACGGTGTGGTTCTAGGATTAACAATAAAATTGACCTTAACTCTTAGACAACGGAAATAATTCTAATTCATGAATAACAAAAAAAGGACAAAAGTGACCCTTAGTTTATTGATCTCAATGAGATATTGTTTAATTTTGAGATGATGAATAAATTACAATTAGACTATTAAAAAGTAGACATATTTTTCTTCAAAATGAGTAATTATTTTCTTCAATCTGTTTAATAATAACGATTTGGTGCTTTCAGACGGGGGTCCTGATACTCTGAAGGTTTACCTACGATTGTTTTTAACCCATTAACGCCTAGGCAATTTTTTTTTGAAAATTCACTTACATAATAATATTATAATAAAATAATATTATAATGTTTATGTTTAATTTCGTATTAAAACTGTTAATATGTGCTTCGGCGTAGGATGAAAAACATTTTGATTTTACAGCTTTATTTCGGAATAAATAGGGCCAAAAAATTATGACCATTCATCAACATTATAAATAATAGAATAGAATAGTTACAGTCGTCATATGACGACGTTGGGCTTTGATTGGTTTTAAACGCTTCGCAGCCTGGTAAGCGTCGTCTGGAACGACACTCGACATATTACTACAAAAATAATAAATTCGTCTTTCAAGAGTTAATAAAAAATAATAATTAATTCAATTTTTTGTTTCAACCATCGTTAACGTCAATTTATAACGATTCACCATTATTGTAAGTTTTGATTTATTTTAAATTTAAATATGTGGAGGAATTGCAGAAAAGTTGGCTCAACTTTGGTGGAATACACTCTGGCATCTAGAAAACCGCTTATCTTAAATATTTACGATAAAAGTCAGGTGCTCTTTTAGTTTTTAAACACAATAGTGCATTCACGTTATGTTATGAAATAAAATGAATTCAAAAATAAATCTGACCTTAAGCCCTAAATCGTCTTGACTTGACAGTTGACTTGTGTGTACTTGGTTCTACCATGAATATTTCTGCATTTTCTTTCTTGCACTAGTATCCAAAGAAACACCTATCACGTAAATTTTAATCACATAAAACCATTGAAAATTGTATCTACTGATGCAATGGCGTATGATATGACATCATGTCACACACGATGAGTCACGTACGATTTAAGTCACACGAAAAGTTTTTATTTAATTTAAAAAAAATTAACTACTTGAAGTATAAAACAATACTTTTCACTAATGTTTAAATAATTGAAATGTTTTTAAAGTTTTTAATTCGAAGAAAAATGTCGTTTTGTTTCAGTGGAGGGAGCGGCCATTTTGACGATGCGGTTCCTCATGTAACGCTTTTCAAGAAAAACAATTATCACTTAAAATGTCCTTTGGAAATAGTTGAAACTATTAAATTTCGATTCCACGACACTTTGAATAGTTCATACACTAATTTATGGTAAATTTGACACTGTTTATAATTATTAATGAACAAAATTACAGACACGAACGCGCAAGAGTTACTCACGACAAACACCTCAGTGGCTACTGAACGCAAGCGGGCCACGACCAACGCGTGTCGCCGCTTGAGTCAAAGCGATAACGTTTGACATGCATATTTAATTTTTACCCTATTTATTTCGTTTAAATAATAATTAATTTTAAATTAATAAACATATCAAGAAAAGATGTATTTTATTTAATTATACTAAAGCGAAGGTGATTTATTGCCGAATTTTCACCATTGTTTTAACTCGAAAGCGTACGATACATAAGCGACGTGCCTTTGATGTTTTAGTTTTTGATGTCGATAAAAATAATTTCTGTTTAACTTTTTAATTGGAAATAATTAATTTATGTCTTTTAATTAGCATATTTAGCGACAATAATTTATATTAAATACAATGTGTATTGTAACTTTCAGTTTATTGTACTCAAATTTTATTAAAGCTAATGTTGTGTTTGTACATCTTCGTGCCGACTATAAGAATAAGAATAAGCAAAAAAGCTCTGTAATGCAGAAACCAATGGTAAGGTTCACGCTAGTTTCCATATCGATGAATATTTCTATTCATATGAAACTTGGACTAATTTCGGTACATTTCATGATTATCATATGATCTCAATGAATATAGTACACCCGCCTATTTAATATTGAGGTTAGGTACTTTTGCTTTTTAGTATCACTTTAAATCAGCTGAGCTGAAGCCAAGAGAAAGCATACCTCTTTTCTACAAGAGCAAGTTGAGCATGAACCGCGTGTCTACCAAAATTCTGTGCTTATTCCTGTTCTTATTCTTACAGTGAGCATGAATAATCCCACAGTCTCATAATTCCTACGTATATCTTGGTGCAATAGGCAGGCACACAAAATAGATCTCTGGCTCTAATAGGCCTTTCTAGAACGTAAAATTAAACTGTCTCGAGTAGGGCACTACAATCCACCCTACCATGAACAAGCTGGTGCAAGAGTGAGACGGCCCTTCTCCTAGTATGCAGTTTTGTAATTTTAAAGATGCATCTGGCTTCACTATACCAAGGAAATCTGATTGGAGACTAGACTTTAAGTAATATTTTGCGCCGTCTCAACCATATGTCAATGAAGGGCCGTCTCAGGATCCCACACCAAGACTGCAAATTAGACTTATACCTTATGAAAGCATAAGACTGCACCCGAGTAAACAATTTGGCGTTCCTGATGATAAATCCCAGCACTCTTAAGCCCGAGTCGATGACATTCTCAATATAAATACTAAAACTTATAAGTTGGAGGTAAAACACACTCCCAAAACCACATCGTTTGTACAGTTTTTAGTTGGCTGTTTCTCATATAATATACTCTGAGTTAGATGAAGTCTTTACGAGCGTGTACACCATGTTAACTAGTGATTTCCATGGCTCCAGATTACTACATTGTTAACGTCCATTTGTAGTAATTTAACATCTCGGCCATTGGAGATGCTCTTTTTTAAGTCTTCGGCAAATAGTAAGGACTTACAATGACGTGTGCATTTAGACAAGTTGCTCTATAAATAGCCCTATAAAAGTGCCTAGAGCCTACAAAGGTCTTAAAATAGCTCTAGATGACTTTAGATACCTCATGGCAGTATTTTAAAATAAAACACCCTCCACATCATTGCTTAAAGTATAGCACAATTTTTGAAAGAAAAGCTAGGTAGAAAGGGAAATGAATTATTTTCTCTACGAAATCCATAGTCAATCATGAGCGAATCAATTATTTAATTATATTAACACATAACTGGAATTTTTAGCAAGTCGAAAAAAAATGAGGCGGTCTTTAAGTTCCGCTGTGGAACCGTAATAAACCGAACGCACATTCCTAAGCAAGCTTTTCTTTTGGTGAGCGGACTATAATAGTACTGTAGAGCCATCCTGTATTTTTGAGGGTACTAAATTTAATAAAAAAACGTCGCTTGGGTGTTAAATAACTTAGCAAAGAGGTTGATTGGTCCTTAACAAGTCAACAAGGTCGCTAGCCAGGTTATTTGCTTTGAATTCTATTTCAAGAGAGCCCTTTTGTTTGAAAAGCACTCTCCATTTAGAAAATAAATTTTTTATAATAATTCAATTTAATTTAAATAACCTGCACGAAACTGCAAATTTAAAAATATAAACAACGCGTGGCAGATAAGCACTTGGATATCGTCGCCTTGAGATTATTGTTATAACTTTTAATAAATCTATTCCTATTGATGATTACCTTTACAACAATAAAATAAAAATATTATCAATGATGACTAGAGCTCGGATTATATGCATGTTCTTTAATATTGATATGCCAATTTAAGCAATTTTTTTAAAGAAGAAAATAATTTAGTGTTTTTTTAAGGTAAAATATCGAAAGATGTACCAAATTATTAAAAGTAAAAATGAAACGGTAGCTTTCTACATTTTTTTAAACTATTAATTTGTAATTAAAATTTATTCTTAATTATTAACTTTTATGAATCTAGGTAGTACTTATTTTTAAAAAATACCTATAAAAATTCGAAGAAAAAATATTTTTTAGTTTGCATATCAATGCATATTTTATCATTTTTTATTAATTTTAGTGCATATTTTAGAGAAATTTGGTGCATATATATGCGCATATTTTCAAGTATTTTGGTGCATATAAATCCGAGCTCTAATGATGACATAGCCATCATCAACTATAAATAATCCATTCACAATTTATTTGCGCTATGGTTGGCCATGAACATTTATTTTTTGGTTTGCCAAAATAGAAAGTCCCTATTAAGTTGACTGACAGCTCTTGACAGTACCAAAAAAATGGCAGACTATTGTCAGACCAACTATTAACACAATTGAATAAAAGCCGCTACTCTACAATACTTAACTAACTGATTTTTTTTCAAATTTATACCGGGTGGAATCTGTCACCCTAACATGGCCAACCATAACGCAAATAAATAGTGAACTGATAATAAATATGCGTTTAAAAATTTTATACAGGGTGGTCCACCGAAAACAAAACACGCGTATTTTCTAATATTCAGTATCATTTAAAAAAAAAACGCTCAACCCCTAAAATTTAAGCCAAAATAAGTGTGACAAGTTTTCTAAAAAAAATAAAAGAGCACTTACACGTTGCATAAAGGCGAATTATATTTTAATCCGAGAATTAGATTTATAATCCTTTGATATGGCAACGTTACACACTGTAGTGCCAACGTTTGATGTTTGTAAATAAAAATTTAAAATTTGAGGTTAAGTTATTTTTGTGTTGAATTGTGAATACAGCTTGTCAAACTCTGACATTTTTGTTTATTCATTTATTAATTTATTGTGTAACGTTGCCATATCTAAGGATTATAAATCTAATTCTCGGATTGAAATATAATTCGCTTTTATGCAACCGAGCGTTAGTAAAGCAAGTCGGAGGAAGATGCCATACATTTTTAAATTAATTTATAAAAACGTTATTATACACATTTAGATTAATTTTAAAATATGTGTTTATCCCTCAAAGAATACACTATTAGATAGCAATATCAAATCAACATAAATTATTAGTTAACATAGTTAAAAAAAAAATTTTTGTATTTTTCGACAAAAAAATTCTTGACAAAAATGCATGGGGTAAGATGCCATAGTGAGTTTTAGTCCCGAATAGAAAGTCGGGAGCGGTACTAAACGAAAAAAAACTGTTTTATCCTTATATATTATTGACTTCAATCGTTACATGTGTCATCAATCCATGTACATCTTTCGTGTTACCACTTCTTGCAAATTATGCAGCAAATCCAATCTACGAAGCCCATTGCTATCGCAATAGTTTTCATTACACATTTTCATCATTGTGAGCCCTATTGTCGCATTATTACTATAAATCTAAATAAAATGAGTCTAAGTTACATACTTTGCACTAATTTGGCGTCTTACCCCATTGTATGGGTGAAAATGCAAAACTCTCTAATAGAGCAGGCGCCCAAGGTAATTGAGTATGTAAAATATGAGGACCGTATTCTGTCAACGGATTTGGGTTTGGGAGATATCAAAGTTTAATATTTTCGATGTTGCCGGACAGTCTTATGGGGCAATCATTAATGGTTGGCGCTCGAAGTCTTAAGACATGTTGAAAAATCACATTTTAATTTTTTTCTACTTAACGGTTAGGTTGACGAAATTTTGCAACAGAGATAATTTATGTAAAATTGAAATACGAACAAAATGATGTATTTAAATGTTTAAATAGTAAAAGTGGTGACGAAGAAGAATAATTTTTCATAATTTTGCGAAGAATTTGGTAACAGCAATTTTTTTTTCTTAAACGGTTGATAATATCACGGTGTATGTGCCGATAAGATTTCCGAACCCAATTTTGACTAAAAGGCACTTTTAATGTAGTTTTCTTAGACCACAAAGAGCTTAAGCTGAGAGCAACCCACTCCTTAAATGAATTTTGACGAAATTGTTTTTATTGAGTTCTCAAGACCCTAAAGAACAAAGTTTATACTGTAAAAAAGTGTACATTTGCTTCATCATTTTTTTAAACCACTTCTTGTGAATTCAATTTTCAAAATTTTAAAAATAAGCTGAAAAAGAAGGTTTTTCTAAAAAAATTTTTTTTCGCTAAACTTGTTTTTTAGTTACTAATTATCAAAAGAGTAAGCATTTGCACCCAAAATTTTGAAAAAACAGCGTCTTTTTCAGCTTATTTTTAAGATTTTGAATATTGAATTCACAAGAAGTGGTTTAAAAAAATGATGAAGCAAATGTACACTTTTTTACAGTATAAACTTTGTTCTTTAGGGTATTGAGAACTCAATAAAAACAATTTCGTCAAAATTCATTCAAGGAGTGGGTTGCTCTCAGCTTAAGCTCTTTGTGGTCTAAGAAAACTACATTAAAAGTGCCTTTTAGTCAAAATTGAGTTAGGAAATCTTATCAGCACATCCACCGCGATATTATCAACCGTTTAAGAAAAAAAAATTGCTGTTACCAAACTCTTCGCAAAATTATGAAAAATTATTCTTCTTCGTCACCACTTTTACTATTTAAACATTTAAATACATCACTTTGTTCGTATTTCAATTTTACATAAATTATCTCTGTTGCAAAATTTCGTCAACCTAACCGTTAAGTAGAAAAAAATTAAAATGTGATTTTTCAACATGTCTTAAGACTTCGAGCGCCAACCATTAATGATTGCCCCATAAGACTGTCCGGCAACATCGAAAATATTAAACTTTGATATCTCCCAAACCCAAATCCGTTGACAGAACGCGGTCCTCATATTTTGCATACTCACTTCCCTTCAGAACCCGGTCTATAACGAAATCAAATTTGATGCGAATTTTTTTGCAAAAATTACAATAGACGTGAAAAGTGCCGTCTTTTCAGCTAACAATTCGTTGATATCGATAACACAAAAAAAAACGCCTAATAAAATTTAAAACCTGAGATGTAGCAAAAACTTCGTCGAACATAAAAACCTAATTTTTTAGAAAACTTTTCGATGACTTGCGAAAACTCGTTTTCAACGATGTTTGCTAGTAGCTTATAATCACAAGCAACCTATACATAAAATTTTCCAGAGATAGGTTGGAGGAATTTTGAAAAATGCTGGGGTGGCATCTCGCCCCACAGTGGCGTCTTCCCCCGACTTACCTTATGTCTAAATTATCTATCGAATTTACGGAAGATAAACTTGTGGGAATTTAATCTGAAGGAAGATTTAATCTCAGCAGTAAAGAGTTGTGGGATAAATTAACAAT
Organism: Malthinus seriepunctatus; assembly: GCA_963924605.1. Taxonomy (NCBI): domain Eukaryota; kingdom Metazoa; phylum Arthropoda; class Insecta; order Coleoptera; family Cantharidae; genus Malthinus; species Malthinus seriepunctatus. The sequence continues at coordinate 131,850,487 of OZ004600.1, forward strand.
AAGAGCAGATTGAATTTATTTACAATCACCCAATTAAGGTTCAATTTAACGAAAGCAATTTTAACTACACACGTTGGGCGTTTTTAATTACACGAGTATAACAAAAATGTAAGCCGTTACCGTTCGATTATTAAGAAAGTTTGTACAGTGTGCTAAAAAAGAATGGTACAGTGGACAGGGTCCATATAAATTAAGCAACCAACTATTTTTTAAATGTCACTCTACTCTTCTGTTATTTTCTGATTCTGAAAAATTCCTATATTCACAGAATTTTCGAATTAAATTTTAAATTTGATTTTAAACGAACGTGGATGGTTACAAGTTACATTCAGATATATTCTGCTCGATGAATGAAGCGTCGCGCCTTAGCTTTAAGTAGATACCTACATGTCCATTGTTCGTTCATGTCTAGACGTCTTTAGTTCTTTAGTTCGTACACGATAGTACGAGTGAATCTAGAAAAGTTGTCTACCAATTAATGTTAAATAGCGACAGGTCTTTCAATCAAATTCAGTTATTAATTTTCGTTCTGTGAAGTGAAGAGTGCTAGCAAATGGATGTATTAAAATTGGAGCTTTGAATTGTGATAAAGTTCCTTACGGAAGAAGACAATAAACCGAAAGTTGTTCATGAGCGGATATCTGCAATCGACGGAAACAATGCCTCTTTGTGTTATATCGTTATATTTTGGTTGAAACGAATTCGCTAGAGATTGGAGTTTATTGAGGATGTTGTCAGAAGACTTTCAGAAGCCAGAACCAATAAATGCAGAAGTCCTAAAGTCTCGACCGTAGCCACGAATTGAGAATATCTGAGCCTAGCGTTCTAAACATATTGCATAACAAACTGTGCATGTGCCAGGTGTCAGCAAAATGGGTTCCATATCGGTCTCTTACAGAACGCATGTCTTTTTATTCTAGGTTAGTTTCATAACTTTTCTAAACAGGGTTGTAGCCAGGGGTACGCCAGGGCAGGCTGAGCCTGCCTTGAAAAATTTAAAACCTGTTTTAGATGAGCTTGCTAAGCATTTCGCAATAATAATAAAACGGTAAGTTCCTAATTGGAGCCGAAGAAGAAAACATTGATTTGCAAACTTTGAACAAAAAACTTCCATCCTCAGAAAAAATTACAGTGATTTATACAAGAAGAGAGAGAAGAGTCCTGATTGTAGCTTTACATCGTCCCTTGAAATTTTTTGAGACCCTGTTTCTAAATGGTTCCACTTGTAGAAAAGAAAGACGTTCAGCAACCGCCCATTTTACGATCGTCCATTTATGGTTTTGACTGAGGATCGTTCAACTACCGTTCATACGTTGACGTCCGTAAGACGTCCAGATTTGGTCACAGATCAACGTGGATCACATTGAACAGTCTGTGTGGGTCTATTATAATTGGACGAATTGTACTACGTGACTAAATAGTTGACCGAAAAACAATTTCTTTCGAACATAATAGCCATACTTGATGCCAAAAACCAAAAACCCTAGTAGTTAGAGCACCTTAAATTTTCTAATAATAATAATAATTTCCGTGCATTTTTTTGACGCGTTAATTGATCCTTAAAAAATGTTTAAAATATTGGGCTTTTTTTTAACAATAAATTCAACCCAGTTCAATAATCTATGCAAATCCTCTACTAATAACGCTACTTAGTAACTCAACGATTAACATTGCTGTTATACAAACTAACGTCTAAACTAAATCACTACAGTCTTATAGTTGCGGTTAATTAGGAATTAGATGATGGTGATCTCCGTTCGTCTTTTACTAAACCGATAATCTCAAATTGACGTTTACAATAAACGTCAGTATAAAAGAGCTAAGCTCTAAGCAATTGTAAAAAGTACTTATTTCAAACGTAAAAAAAAACTCAACGACCGATGTAATTAATATTAGGAATTGGATCAATATTTTTAAGAAAAATGTACTTAAAGAAGTGTATACCTACTTCTCAAGCTGGATAAGGTTTCAGAAACTAAATTCGTCTTAAGAATTTTGATTGCGTAACCTACATAATGGACGATAAAAACAGATATTATGGAAGCTGCATAAGCTAGTGCTGCTAGCAACGTTTCTAGTCTATTGGTACCACTAAGTACATAGCCGGTTTATGATGTAATGTTCGCGATTCGACTACTGTAACAGCGGAAAAGAAATAAATGCATCTTCATAAGTCTGTCACAAAAATAAACAGATGGAAATAAAAAAAAAAACTTAAATGCAGTTATGAACTAGGTTCCAAGAAGGCGTTCTCGTCTATTAGAAGGAATTCTGAAAAATGGACGAAAGAGTGTTTTTTTTATGATGCGACTTCGAAATAAAAATAATTGCAATCGGTGCTTCTACGTCTACATTTAACTCTAAAAATATATGAAACTGTACAACAGTTCATCACCGGCTTAGCCCGTAAATGGCTGCCTATCTAAATAATTACACTCATGTCTTACTCAGAGTGACTTTTCTGTAAGTATTGAGTGAATTCAGTAAAGAGAACAACAGTTCCTAACAGCTGACCCCTCGCTCTATTTGCTAAAATAGTCAGAGGTAGAGAATTAGCGATCAGTCAGCAGTTGAAAACTGTTCTTTCGGCTCAATTCATCCATTGGCGTTTGGGCATCTTACTTAAATAATTAGGTAATGAGCTCTACTAGGTAGGAAATTTATTTTCGGTGGTAATTACCTTGCAAAAGATTATGCCATTACTCCTAATTAAGAATTTATGTTACAATTTTGGTCTTGGTAGTAAGCTAGTCGAACCCGAGGACCCTAGATGAGAAACTGGAGCTTTAACCTCTACATAACGGTCCCCTTCTTTTGAAATGGAGCGCTCTGTATATTTTTCCTTTCTTTTTGAAAATAACTCTTTAAGACAAATTCAGAAATGCAGTGGTAGCTAGATTTATCTTTGAAAACAAAGATGACATTTAAAACAATATAAATAAACATCAAAGATGGCTAGTAGCAAAAAACAAAACAATTATTTGTCAAAGGCGGTTTTGAGTTATTTAAAATTTGTTTCTTGTTTGTCAGTGAGGTTGTGGTCGGTTTCGAGCATTTTTTGAAGTAGTAATAACAATTAAGGGACGCTGAATACCTAATTAATTTGTCTAAATCATAGAAAACGTATTTCTACTTTGAAACATTAATTGTTTAATTGTTATTTGGCTGAACTTTGCTTGAAAAGAACGTAAGAATATTTATACAGGATGTTTTATTTAAAAAAATGAGTTTGTATCAAAACAAAGCAAATGGCGACCGTGACAATACCTCAGAGAGGTCGTTCACAAAATTTGTGGACGGAATTCAATATTTAATGGGTAATAAGGTAATAAATAAAAATTATATCCAAACTGCTGGATCTGATCAAATCACAGCTCTAAATCGGAACGTGGAATAGATCTACCAGACTCGCTCTTTTTCTCAATCTAAAATGTATGGGTTTCAGCTCGATTTTAAGATTTCATTTCTATGAAAAACATCAATAATTACAGGGTGTTTCAGAACTGTTGGGAAATACATTAATGGCGTATTCGTTGGTTACCGGTGCGATGTCAGTGCAGTTTTATTTGCACTACCCCAGTTTCACGTGTTTTATTGGTGTTGTCCCGCAACAGTGCACCCACCTATACTTGTGTATAGGCTCCGCACTGGCTCCGTGTCGGTGCGGTCCCAATTGAATACGCTATTGAACATTATTCCTCACCTATTATAATCTGACTGTGAAATATGGAGACAAAGATAGTTGTTATTCTCGCACTTTCTTTTTCTTTAAGGTTTTTACAACTCCAATTATTTTATTTTATAGCTCTCAACACTTATTCAAAGGGGATGCTAATCGGAGATTACCCCGATCTGACCGCTGTTGAAATCGATAAGCGAGTAAGCAAGTAGGTACGACAGTCTAGAGGTTTTTTGGAAAAATGTTTTTTTACAAGGTAGAGTTTAATATCAGTTTTGACAATTTAGAGTCGAAAATGATCCGTTACACTAAGGCAGCGAGGGGGTCCTTTAAAGTGAGAAAAATGTAACAATTAATAGAAAAATTAGCAACTGAGCCATCCTTAGATTTTAACAGTCCAAATGTAGGGATAACGTAAGACACAACCACCGCTATTCCCTCCCCAAATTTTGAACCAACCCGAGCGATCCAAGGTTTTTTATAGGTTTCAATTGGACAAAATTGAGATTGGGGTACTCTTGGGAGTCCCCATAAACGCTCAAATATTAGTTTCCAAAAATCACACAAGATGGCCGCCTAGTGACCATGAGAAGAACTCGAAAAATCGTACTAAATGTTTGAACTTCGACTATCGTCTGGCAAGCGATTCGAACCGATCCCTTCGGCGGTTGTCGCGTGTAAGCCCGTCACGGAATTTCGGCGTACTCAAAAAATTTTTTTTATGATCGCATTGAAAATTTGGATGGGGGTCCAGATCGTCGTTCGTTTTCGGGATCTTTTTTATGGCATCTATGGCTTTCGGACGGGGCTTAAAAGTTACCTCGAACCTTATCCTAAAACTGACCATGAGATCATTTTTACGATTCCCAAAAAGTATCAATTTTTATTTACAGGCTTAACGGAGCGTGTGGACGACGTTCAGGCGGTTTGGACTGTGCAAGCCGATCTGCACAAGCCAAGGCAAGCCTGTGTGTTGCGCAGGTTAAGCAGTGCACATTTTAGAACAAAAGTTCTGGACTCAAAATGGGGTTACGAATCATATTCCTAGATAATTTCGTTCCAGCAATTCTAAAACACCAAATTTAACATCAATATCCGAGATGTGTAAGAAAACAGCAGTTATTTGGACTCAATTTTCAACAGCCACTCTGATGGTAGAATTTTGATTTTTTCTTCATTTTTATTTCTACCCACTCCTCGAATGAACTCCTTTATCTTCGTCGTATTAAATCAGTTCAAAATTCCAAAAACGTAAGTATTTCTGTTAATCTGATATAAGCACAGTACGTAGAAAGACAAGATTTTTTTAAAAACATTTCATACATTGTAAATTCCACAAATAAACCGTCAATTAAAAGTTATCACAAGTTAGTTTAGCAATTTGATTTAAAACTTCCGTAGAATATTAAATTTGTATAACAAAAATTTCTAAAATGCTCTTAGGTCGCACGAGATTTGTTTTAAAACGTAAAGAAGAAAGTTTAACCTCAACAGCTCTTGTAAATAGGTGGATAAAAAGTTTTTAGAGCGATCAATAGCGGTTTAAAAAGGAGTCTAAAAATTCCTTAATCATTTTAAATTTACCACACCTAAACAAAGTCGGTTAATTAAAAATTAAACAAAATTAATTAGCGTTTTTTGTGTATCTTTCTCTTAGAGCCTTGTTTGATCAATTCTTGAACTTAATAATAATATCCCATTGATATTTTTTTAACACCTCGTACGTTTGTTATTTTGTTTGATTTTCTCGTTTGTTTGTTCCTCTACTATTTTCCGATTGCTATCTATTGTTAGGTTAGAAGCAAGTGTTTCTCTTTTGAATTAGATAGGGATTAAGGACGAGTTGAACACAGAAGGGTAGGTGACAGGACTGGCATACCTTTATTTACACTATTATCCTGCCGTGTATAAATGTTTGCTAGTTTAACGGTCGCTTAAGTGATTTCCACTACTTTAATGTAGTTTGTTCTTCTCGTTAACCTACAGCTAAACCGAATTAGTAAAATTAATCTGGTTACCATTAGGCTTGAATTAAATTGTAAATGTACTTTTCAAAATTTAAACGTAAATTAACCCTTAAATTATATCACGGCTGCAATTTAATTATGTAAATAAATTTTAAATTACATTTTATAATTAACTTTTAATTATTGATTAAATAACCCAAATGAGTTTTGAAAGAAAATTCATAAATTAAATTTAAAATAGGCCTATAGTTATTTTCACCCTTTTATTAACCCATAAGAGGGCGCTCGTTATCAAACTGCTCCAAAAGTCGAATTGAGTTTGTTTATGAGGGATGCAATCAAATACGAAAAGTTTCGAATGTATGGTTTATGCGCAGCAAAAGACGTTAATTATTTAATTTAGGATTACGCTCCCTTTAGACCAATACAAATAATGTCGATTGTGGCTATTTTGCGTTGATAACCGTGGCCAAACTAAGTGATAATCCTTCCTACTACGTCAATAATACGGTTGACCTCATTTGTTTTATTTAGGTCACATAGATCTTTAATTCGATCAACTTGTCGTTTGTTTAATTTTAAAGTTTCCTGGTGTAAGATAGAATGGGCGTGACTGAACTTAAAGCTTGCGTAGTTGGAAATAATAATTATCAACGATACACTGAACTATTTGAACTATGACAGAGTGGAAATTATAGTCGATCCGTATAATGTCACTCAAAAAAAAAGTGTGTGGCCACGTCGACGCACCGCACCTAACACTACTCCTAGCACAGCACTTACCGACGCACCGAAAAACATAAATAAAGCATTGCTTTATGTTTAAGGCTGACCACACTGAAGCACCGACTCTCGCCTAGCACACTTTGATAAAAAAACAACGCTTTATTTGTGCGATGTTAGGGACAGTGCTAGGTGCAGTGCACCGGCGTGGCCATACACACCTGGCATCGGTCCCCGTAAAGCCGTAACAGATACAAAGTCAGGAAGTTAGTAAAAAAGAGATGAGATGAGATGAATCAACATTCACCTTTTGTATAAATCCAAAGCAGTCCTCCGAGTTTCTTAGACAATAGCCACCCTTTACATAAAAAGAAAAAGCCTTAAATGCCCTTTAAAAGATTAGAAATAAATTTAAATTTAAGTTTAAATTAAACGATAAAGTTTTTGAATTGGCAATAAATATAAATCGACAATTTTTATATAAACGTGAGTTGATTTGTAAGCGTCGTCAATTCTTTTACACTATTTAGAATCCATTAGTAGGCGATTTTGAAATATGATATGAGCTCGAGTCGTTTGCAAGTATAATGCTTTTGCGAGTCGAAGTTCTCAACCTCAAAACTTTTCAAAAGCCGTTATAAACATTGTTTGGTATGCCTTGTAATATATCGCCATCTATAGAATTTGTTCCAAATTAAATGAAAACCCGATTAAAATTAGACGAGAGAGAGGCTTAGAATTTCCACTAACTCTTAAACTATTAAAAAGGACAATACTCTGCCTATTATGGAATTGTCCGTTAAAGTTTCTCAACAGAATAATTATTCCCAAAATTTTACTTTTCAATTTATTTTCGGGTCATTAATTATCGACATTTGTTTTATCGAAGGAAGGGTTGTTGATGTAGTGGGAATTTAAATTTAAACTGCTCGTTTGATTTAGATATAGGTAAATGATGATACCTAAGTAAATACAAAAAAATGAAGAGGATACCCTGATTTATTTTAGGTATAAAAGATGCTAAACAGAGCCGGATGCTCACTGCATGTGCTGCCCCTTCCTAGCCCTCACCCTCGTCATATTTTTTATGAACAGAGGTCAGACAAATAAATATATATGTTACGGTAAAGACTGTGAATTTGGAGACTAACGTTATTTACCGGGAAATGTTGATAATTGCTTTAACTAATAACTATTTAGATTTTTGTTTTTATGTTTGTTTGGATAAAGTACAAAAACCAATTGTGATTTTATAGTTTATAAATAGCCTTAAGAGGCCCAATATTAAAAAGTTCATTAAAAAATATAGATTGGCCAAGCTATAGCCATTTATCAAAAAATAATTTAAATAGTGGAATAAAGAATAAAACAAATATTTTTTTAGGCTTGCACCTTCTCCAAATAGACACAAAACCAATAAAAAAAAGCCCAAAATTATCAACATTTCCCGGTAAATAACGTTAGTCTCCAAATTCACAACATTTACCGTAACATATACAGTTCGAACGAAAGATGACAGGTGGTCTAAAAACATTGTCTATTGGACACACAGATATCTGTCAAGAACCGGTGGAAGACAATATGTACAATGGATGGATGAGGAAGATATGCAGGAAACCATTGGACGAGATTCGCTCAAGAAGGAAACGCATGAACAAACGCCATTAAAATCCTATCACCGATACCATGACCGTAAGAGTCATCCACTCTTGGCAATCAATGTACAAAAATTGAGCAGTCAACGATAGTCATCGGCAGTCAATAGCAACAGTGGCGGCGCTACCTATTCTGGCGCACCCCTGCAAATTTCAAATATTTCACCCCTCTTGTTATTATTAGCAATCTATGGCGCTAGCGAAGAATAGCAGTCATAGCATAGGGGTTCGTGAAGTTAGCGAAAAGTTGAAAGCACTAATTTTAAAACAATAGCCAATCGTTAGTGCTTCATTAGTGCCTCTTAGTGCCAAAAAATCTTAATCACCCTTCTAGTTTTAGTTAGTTCTAGTTTTCGAGTTATTAACAAATATTTTTTTTGGAGGATGCTATTGTATTGTGTATACCAGCTGTTGGTTTATTGGTTACAATTTTTAAACCTTTTTCAAAAAGATTAAAAATTTGTTTCCTAAAGAACAAATACAAGAACAAATGAAAAAATTATAAATTTTTGAAATTTTAAAAAGAAAAAAAATTATTTAAATTTGGTTGTGATAAAAATAATGTAATAAATAATCACTTAAACAATTTAATAATACCCTTCACACCATAAGTAACTGCCATATTTGAGTGTTGAATAATTAATTTCCAAAGATTCTGAATTCAAAAACCTTTGGGGTATTTTAAAATGAATGGAAACATTTCTTTACATTAAGGTTCAAAATGTCCCACTTTCACATAGGAAAGTGATGCTTAGCCATTTTACCCATTTTTTTTTAAAATCTCAAAAACCGTTAAAGATAGAAAATCGGTTTTTAAGGCACTGAAGCACTAATGAGGCCCTTAAATTTGAATTAAAATTTTTTTTTCGAAATTCGAAAGTGTTGGTGCTAAAACTTCACACTCACAACCACACACTTCACACGCAAAAATCTATTTGTTAATAACTCAAAAACCCTTAAAGATAGAAAAGCGGTCTTTAAGGCACTAAGAAGCACTAATGAGGCACTAAAGTTTGGCAAAAAATTTTTTTTGAAATTCCAAAATGTTGGTGCCAAGTATGAAATTGGTTCCAAAAAAAATGTTTGTTAATAACTCGTAAACTAGAAGGGTGATTAAAATTTTTCAAAAGGCACTAAGAGGCACTAATGAAGCACTAACGATTGGCTATTGTTTTAAAATTAAAAGACCGTAGAACATGTTTATATTGTATTTTTTTTTGGGAAGACCATAGCCTTTAAGGCTGCTAGGTCAATTATAATAATACAGGGTGCAAATATTCTGTTGGGAAGAGCTTTCGGAAAAATAGAAGAACCGTGTCTTCGATCAATGTGTTCTGCTATAGTGTGATGTGATAAGACTTACGTTGTGCTAAAAACGTGAAATAGAGGAAACACATCGTACTGAGACAATTACGTTCTTGGGTTTCCGATGGTTGAGGATCTGAAAAGCTGGAGGCAAAAGACGTATAACAGTGTTATACTTTCACCATTAACACCACTACTATTAACACTCTATAGTACTACTAGAAGTTTCAGAAGTTAGATTATGCGGTTATATGGGCCTCAACTTGCTAATTTAGAGAAAATATCTATTTTATAACGAAAAAATGTTGAGTAAATAATAAAAATAATTGATCAAAACCAGAGAGAACGTGTTTCCTTTGTGATTTGATCCACTATTATAATCTCTATAATGGAATAATTTGTAAATATTTAATTCTTCGTCGCCGCATAGTTAGTGTACTCTGTACATACATATGCGATCAATTGCATGCAGAATTTGCTTCCGAATAATTGAAATTGTGAAATAATTTCCATCATTAATATTAACAAAGTTCAAACGGGTATTAAGAAAAACTATATTCGATTTTTAATTACCGCATCCAACAATAATTTTAAATTAATTACTGGTTCAGCTATAATGTTGGAACGATTTGTGAATGACGGAATATTTTATTTCTCTCCACTTTTTATACCCAACAAAAATTATTTTGTCATTAGAATGTTAAATAAAAGGTAATGTGTACATACAAAAATAAAACAACGGTTGACATAGAGTAGAAACATATGAAAGGACAAGTTTTTTCGATAGCAGGTAAATTAGCTTTTTCCCGATGACACAAAATCGAACTGGTAAACAAAAGAAAGGTAAATATTTTTATGTTTTATAAAAATCAATAAATATTAAATATGAATTTGTCAAAAGTGGAGAACTTGCAAAACGTTTTGGTAATTTCATCGTATGGACCAACTGTGCGATCAAAATAAGAATTTATCTAGAACGCTTAGGAATAGTTAGTTACGTTAGACTCCGTAACTTACGAAAAGAATAGGGCGGAACCAATATCTTGCATAGTACAGATGGAGGGAGCGAGCGCCCTCTCTCTCTTATCTCTAAAATTGATGCGACGAGATGTTACCAGACACATTTTCGTTATAGCGCATTGGCTCCGCCCTATTCTTTACAAAAGTTCCGCAGTCTACAAACGTTTCAAAAAAAAATTGTAAAAATTTTACTTTTCAGCTATAATAGACAAATCTGGTTGGAAGATACACAATACATCCCCACATAAAAAAAAAATAAAAAATTCAACAGCTCTTTCCCATGGAACACTAGTAGGTATGTATAACTGGTGTTCGCCTCACCGAAATTGGTATTCCTTTACTGGTATTCGTAACAACACACTGACTAGAGCCATTGACTATCACCAGCTACCACCACTTAAATTAAAATGTCTTATAGTACAAGATGTTTAATTGTCAGCAGCTGCAGCTGGTGGTCGACGATGGCTCCAGGGTGCCTTAACCCTTACTTTTTTTTTTCAAAAGCTCAAAAGGAAAACCCTATGCAATACGAAATTATTTCTTATCAGAAAGAAGCCAAAAAGGACTTTCCTTAACAAATGTATCAATATTTACTAAACAAAATTCTGCACTAGTGCTCTGGAAGTAACCAATTCTTGCACTAATTGCACAGATTTAAAATGACTATTTTCTAAATTTAGGTACTTAATTTAAAAAATTTTAATTTTGGAAGGGTAAAATAATCACACTTTAAGAATCCAAAATGAGTTTTTCTTCAAAAACGCTTCTCACATTTAATGTAAAAAATAACACTTTTTTTAAAAGAAGGGAAAATCAAAGGATATTGAAGTGTTCCACTTTTAAAATAGAAATGAAAAACGAGACGAAATCCTTGAAATTGTTTTTTACAACAGCTCATTTCATTTAATAAAATTATGTTTTTTTACAAAATTGTACATTTCTATAGATACTTGTTTACTTTTAATTATTTTTTATTTATGAATTTACAACACTTTTTGTTTTTTTTTGGTATTTTGTAATAAATTTATAATTTTTATAAGGTTGCTATAATACTATACCTAATTTAATCATTTGTTGTGTTTGTGGAATTTTAAATTCAAATGAAGCCATTGTGGCCACAGTTATTATTACATACAAAATATTTTTTTGAATTATCAAAATATTTAAACCATCTAGGTGATGATAGTATTTGGGCCCATCGCTTAGAGATAAGCGATTTGGGTGCCACTAAACACAAAACCCCACTTGGTGACATATCAGGCACTATTTATAGTAGCTTTAGGGTTCAGGACTATTAGCAATTGACTTTTACACGGTGCACGTGCAGGAAAAGTACCTGAGAGGGATTTCAAAGTAAAATATTCCTTTTTATGTTAAAAATAGTTAATTTGCCATTGGACAATCCAAGTACTGTTTAGTGTTTATGGCAACGTATAAAGACGTTAAATTCAGCACAGCTGCCAAAGTTTTTAATTATTGTAGAGAGCTAATTTATTTGTTCTTTATAGGAATGAAAGGCTAGCAAAGTTGCTGCTCAGCGAATACTGTTTTTTTCTTACTTTTTTCCTTTTCTAAAGCCAGTCCCACATTGTATTTTTTTCATAAAAATTCCTAAAATATAATCATGAAAATTTTTATAAAAACTTGGCGTTATTTGGGTATACCACACTGTAATAATTTGGTAAAAAAAAAATTACTGATTGTAAAATGGGTTGCATAACTCCAAGGTCCAAGAAATGCATTTAAGTACAAAAAATCTGCTACCAGACAACAGAGCAAGGCGCACGCTCGCATCAACAACCAATGGAACTCGTCTTTTCATAAAAATAAATAGAATCGTTTCTATTAATGTGACGTCACGTCAAAATATTTACGTGCAGACGCAAAATCCCATAAATACAGTTTTTATAAAAACTTCGTAAATATAGCCGAGCACACTGTAAAAACCAGTTTTATCAAAATTTTTGTCAAAATATTTGGTGCTTTTTTTACAGTGTGAATTCGGTATAACAATTTACTGAGACCTAAAGCCGGTGCCTGATGTCTTCAGTGGGATTTTCTTGTTGGGTGGCACTCAAATGGCCCATCCTCACGATATGAACCCAAAAGCTATTTCGAGATGCTATAAACAATTATTTTAACTATCTTCTCAATAATTTATTAATACATGGGTTACACTCCATTAACGCCCAAGCACATAATTTCAATATTTTGTATTTCATAAAAATAAAAAATGCCAAAAGCAGCAAAAGGTCATCAAAAACACAATGTGTCTGATTTTCATATGAGATCGCTGGGGGTTAATGAGTTAATGTGTTCATTCAGTGGTGTATTCTACAAGTCCGTGAAGCCCGGGCTAGTAGCATAGAATATTGGGAGGAGGGAGGTAAGCCAGTATTTAAAAAAAATCAAATCTTGACTGTAAGCAAAAAATAAGTCGCGTGGAGTTTCGAAGATGCGGCTAAAGAAAAAGAAAAAGTGCTATGAAAATACAAAAAGTAGACATTTTTTTCTGACTGCACCGTAATAACAAAAACCAATAAATTGCTGTTTCATCGTCGTCCTGTACCTATAGCAAGTGAAACATATGTTGGTTGTATTGAGGAGAGTACAGAACAGTTTGCAACAACTAACTATAACAATAACTGACTGATTGCTCATACTCTGTTCCTGTATTATAAGCCATAAGTCAGCTGTTGGGAACTGTTCTGTAGTCTGAATGCACCCATTGAAGAACATATTCCTTGCTACACTGAAACTCTAGCTGTATCTACACTGTATTGTCACGTTTGGTTTTGTGACTTTGTACCGAGGGGTTTTGGATCAATCAAAGTTCACCGTAATTTATAATAATAAAGTTTATTAACAACTAATACTTAAAACTAAAAAACATAATTGCATATCAACTACTCTCCTCTAAGGTTACTTAACTACTCTCTCCTTTCAACTCTTATCCACGACTAACTCATTATAGTTGACTTGAGTTCAACTTCCCTTATATGCTGACTTGCATTCTGATAACAATGTAAGTTATTTCTTGTTTGTTTAATTTAACTTTTATAAATTCATTTTAATTCAATTTAATATTTTCTAATTTATTTCCATTCGTGGCATAACTCCCCTTCTTAAAAAGCGGCTGACCCAAGTCGCTCTTCAAGAATACGGTCAATAAAAAAAATTTTGCGTTCAGCATACGTAGGATTCAATCTTTTAAAACTAAATAATTAAAAATTCAAATTTCACCCAATAAAACATAAACATTTCAAACAATAAATTCTTATAAAACTAAATACAAAAAAAATTCAATTGGTTTTACAACATTGTTTCTTAAAATACATCAATTCAACCTAAAAAATTAAAAACACAAGAATGAGTCAAGATTTTCAAAATAAGTTCAATACACGTAAGTTTTCTCACAGGGGTTCACAATTTCTTTTAATTTGTTTTTTATTTTAAAACACATTTTTAATTAGTCTTTTAATGTTCGAGATCACTTTTCTTTTAACATGTTTATCACTGTATTAAGTTTTCACTAATTTATTTTTCACTTGACACTCATTGATCTGCTAAGGTTCTTCACTTCTGGACTGGATTGTTTTATACTTGTAATATTTTTTATTTACTCGCAGACTAGGACAACATTTTTCACCTTATGCTAGAATTTTCTTTACTCTGTTATCAAACATCTTCATTTACTTGGTTCTTCTTTAACTGTATCTTCTGTAACTTTATTATAAACCATTTATGCATTAACCATTTTGCATCTTGCTTTCATATCTTCTTGTCACTTTGTTAACTTTTAACTTGGTTGTTGACCATTCAACCATTTGTAGTTTTTCGTTCCTCAAATACATATTTCTGTTTACTCCAGATTTATTCCATACTTTGTCCCTCATTTCCATTATTTACTTTTGTTGTGGACATTACTCGAATTTTTCTTAGTTTGGGAACGACTTTTGTGTTAATCCCATTTTGCTTTTATTGTCCTTTTGAAGTCTCCTTTCCAATAGATATTTTCATCCAATCCTTAGCTGAGTGTAGCTGTAGAAAGTTAATTCGTGCTATGTGCTTATTTTGCTTTAGGTGATCTTTCCAATTTTCCTTAGTTTTGTGTGACCCTGTTTTCATCGGTTTTAATCTTGTCTCAGACTCGTTTGGCGTTATAGTGGTTGTACATGAAATCATAAACTACATTAATAATTTGCTTTTACAAAACTTATTTTCTAAACTTATATCTAATATTATTGATTTATGATCTACAAAAAATTTTTTTTTTTCCCAATTTCCATTTTCTTTAGTGTTCGATGATCATTTTTGACAAAAACTTTCATTTACTCGTACATTACAAAATTTAGTTTAACTTATACATTTTGACGTTATTTCCCCTATTTTCTCTCTGGTTTGTTTATTCTCAAGTTTTTCTAAAATACCTGTTATCTTTTACACTATTTTCATTCAATCTTTCAATATTTTTTCTCTTAATACAGTTTTTATTATTGAACCTCATTGAACCTTTACATTTATTCTACGTTAATCTACATTAACTTTTTACTTTTGATTACAATTCTCTTTACTTTTATAATTATTTCCTTTCGTATTATTTTATTATTTGTCTCATTTATAACAAATTTATCTCATAAATTCTCTTATCATATTCGTATTATTGTACTCTCAATTTATTCAATTATTCTTTATTTCAATCTCACTGTTTATAATGTTTTGAGTTCTTAATGCAAACGCGGTAAGATTTTAAATTTGTCGACATGTACGGCGAATTTTGCATTAAGACTCGTCCCATTTTTAGAGACGGGAGCTCCCTCGTTTCTATTTTTCTCTTTAATCTTAACTTCATTCTCTTTATTTAATACGATTTTACCTTTTTGGTACTCACCTCAATTATTTGTAATCTTTTTCAACGAAGTTTTTCCTCAACTTCTTATTTACTGCAACTACTTGTAATCCTTTTTCAACGCAGTTTTGATGCTTTAACCATTTTCCATATTTATAGGTTCATTCAGTTCTTCAACATTGATTTCCTTATCATTTTCTGTATTCGTAGGTTCATCTATTTCTTCAACCCTGATTTATTGATCCATTTCCATGTTCCTCCATTTTTTCTAGGTATTTTGATTTGCCTTCCATTTTATGTTTCACTTTCTTATTCTTCCTTGTCTTCCAGGGGTTGTGGTCTATTCATCTGAACGCCTAGTACTTTATGTTGATTTCCATGCTAATTCCACGTTTGGATTTGACTATAATGATTTCTATTAAGAATCTGAAACATTCTTTTAAACACACAAATATTTGATCATTTTTTCATGACCATTATTATTCTCATCATCGAACACAATTTACTTTAATCTTTATTTTTAATACCTTAAAAAAAAACCCTATGCCTATTTTGTTTATTTGTTTTTTAAGCAACACAAAATTTTATCATTTCAATTTAAGCTTCCTATTTACATCTCTTTCATTTTTATTTTTCATATTAACTTGACTTGCTGGTTTCAATACAAAATTCTAATAGACCCCAAGATATAATTTTTTTATTGACCAAGACCTAGCACAATAATTTCTTTCAAAAGTAACACTTTTACAGACAAGAACAACAATTACTTCTATTTATTATTTCAAGCAACACAATTTTTTTCCTTATTTTCATTTTGTACCTATTATTTTCATTTTGTACCTATTATTTTCATATTGTACCTTTAATTTTCATTCTGTACCTATTATTATCATTTTGTACCTATTATTTTCATTTTGTACCTATTATTCTTCTTTATGCACCTATTATTTTCTTTTTTGTGCCTATTATTTTCATTTTGTACCTTTTATTATCATTTTGTACCTATTATTTTCATCTCAATTTTACTCATTTAACTTCGTTTATCATATTCATCTCACATGTTTCTCATGTAAGGCATTTTTTATCATCTTTGGCACAATAATAATTCATCTCATATGTTTCTCATATAAGGCATTCTTTTATCATTTTTGGTACAATCATAATTCCTCTCATATGTTTCTCATATAAGGCATTCTTTTATCATTTTTGGTACAATCATAATTCATCTCATATGTTTCTCATATAAGGCATTCTTTTATCATTTTTGGTACAATCATAATTTATTTCATATCAGACCTTTTTTATCATCTTTGGTACAATCATTATTCATTTTTAATATACTTCATACGCGTTACCTATTTACTTTTTTCTTGTACACGTATTTTTCTTCTCCTTTTGCGCGTCGCTTGAATTCGATTCCATATTTTTTATTTTTTCTCTTGTCTTTTTGTGGTTCTTTTGTCTTCTCTTATCTTTTAATGTCACTTTGGCTTTCCTTTGTAACCTTTGCCTCTCTTTTTACTTTGCTCTTTTGGTTAATTTCCACTCTTGTCGTAAGGTCGTTGTTTGCCTATTTTTTAAATTGTTTTTCGTTTCCTTTCTCTTTATTTGAATGTTAAAATTTTCCCAACAAACTATTTTCTAGATAAACATAAAATTTATCATTTTACTCCTTGGTTGCTACTAAAAAAATTATATTTTTACTGTCTCTAGTTGCTTTTAACTTTTCCCTTTATTTTTCAAATTTTCATTTTCGTATTCCCTATTCAAATCAGTTAAACTATTACTCTAATTTTTTTTTTCTTATCTATCCTATGACTATTTTCAAATAACTTTTATTTTGCATTAACTACGTAATAAGCCTACATTATGAAGTTAACTAAATCATCCTATCACTAAACCTTAAATTTATAATTATTTAAAATGATCTATGCTCTTAATCTGAAACGTCTGATTCTTCGATGGGCAAGACCCATCATGCACTGTCCCTGTCCAGAGCGAACTCCAGACCACCGTTGCTGACAGCAACTTGTCTTCCTTGACTTTTGACTTGGACTCAACTGTGTCACTGCTCCAAAATTCTCAATCATGGTTTTGATAGCCATTTTATTATAAAAATTTAATACTTACTATTTCTAACTCTTACCCAATATTGCAAAAACTACAAAAATATTCCCCAAAAAGAAAACTACATACACCTAAATTCTAATTGCTCACGTATTACGTGACAACAATAAACCTAACATCAGCATTTCTAAAATTTTGTAAAAAAAAATTTTCACAGAAAATTCTACTATCATATATTCTCCAAAAAATTCGAAAATTTATCCCGAACTTCCCTAAAATTCTTATAAAACTTTTTAATCCTAATTTGTTTGCCATTTATGTTTAACATTTTTTTTAATCCATTTCAGGACATTGCTTTTTGCCTATGTTGCTTTATCATCATTTTACTTTCCTGTATTGCGACATGTAATATAACCCTTTTATGCGTACGTGTAAATCTACATGTAATTCTTGAACAATAACCTTATTGCATCACCTTTATGTTTCTTTGTTAATTAATAAAAAGCACTTATCAGCAAAAAATAAAAAATTTTCCATGGACGCTTTCCGTTTCTACGCTTGGTCCTTGGTTCCTATTCCTAATACAAACACTTAAACTATATAAAATTACCAAAATTTGTCTTTTCTTTCATCCTGGGTCAGCTTTCAGTTTTCCTAATACCTAAATTTTTTCATTAGCTTATACTTACATATTTAAAACTCCCAAAAACATCTCTGCTACGATCAGCTTCCTGATTACTTTGATTGACTGCATCTTTTTCGTCTTTACTCAGCTAATCCTTTGTAATAATAATTCACTTAAACTCGATGCTTTTTCAATCACTATTAACTTAAAATTTAATTGTCGCACTTTCACCAATTTTCACTAATTAAAATTGAGCATTACGGTCTTTTTGACGTGGCGCCTCCACCATTATGGCACGTTTGGTTTTGTGACTTTGTACCGAGGGGTTTTGGATCAATCAAAGTTCACCGTAATTTATAATAATAAAGTTTATTAACAACTAATACTTAAAACTAAAAAACATAATTGCATATCAACTACTCTCCTCTAAGGTTACTTAACTACTCTCTCCTTTCAACTCTTATCCACGACTAACTCATTATAGTTGACTTGAGTTCAACTTCCCTTATATGCTGACTTGCATTCTGATAACAATGTAAGTTATTTCTTGTTTGTTTAATTTAACTTTTATAAATTCATTTTAATTCAATTTAATATTTTCTAATTTATTTCCATTCGTGGCAGTATCTATTATCGATTTCAGAAAAAATACCTGCAGCTATAATATCTATTACTTTCCGATACCTTACCCTGAGTCCTATAAAGCTTGGATTAACTTTAGTTCAACAACTAACCTTAAAATGGAACTTTTTAAAATGGTATTTGTTCTTCCGGATGCTACAGCCGGTACTATAACACTTTAATGGCGAATTACAATTAATTTAACTTGCCCCCAGCTGTTTTTGATGAAACAGCATTGATTATTATTAAATAAACAGTTCCATTTTGAGGTTACTTGTTGAACTAAGCTAATCCAAGCTTTATAGGACTCAGGGTTAAGTTATTAAAGGAAAGTATTGTAATGGGGTAAAAAAAATATTTTGAGATAAAACCGGATATATCTGTTTTGAGGTCCCCCGAAACGATCTAGACCATTTTTAGAAAAAAGTCTGTGTGTGTGTGTGTGTGTGTGTATGAGTGTGTGGATGTAGTTCTGCACGAAATCTCTGAAACGACCGAACCGATTGATTTGAAATTTGGCGTAAGGTCTTATCAGATAACAACGGAGTGCAGAAAGGAGTTTGTTCAAAATCGGTCCGCTAGGGGGGTGCAATTAAGGAAATTTTGTTTTTTTTAAATGGCACTATATAATTTTTTTTAAATCATCCGATAGAGAATTTTTGTCTCTATTCAATGATATAAAATTTTTTAACATTATTTTGTTTTAAAAGGAGTTTTTACGCAATCAAATATCTAATAATATTTGGCAGCTGACGTTTCTGACAGTTGTCAAAAAATTTGACATTTGTCAAAAAATTTTGACGTTTATTTATTTTTATTCAGTGATTATAAAAATGTTCAGTATTCTTTTGTTTTCTAACTGTTTTGGTCTTAGAATAATCAACTCAATCGGAAAGTCTTGTGTTGACACAACAGATATTTTTTATTTGTTTGTGGTTGTGTTTTCATAAAAACGAAAAGCACATTAGAGGCGCAAAAAGTTATGACTTTTAAGCGCCTGTGTTACTTAATACCCCACTGTGTCCATCGAAAACACTCATACGGAGTATGTAAGTTAATAGAAAGCCATACATTTACTCTTTTGTAGTGGAATCGAATTCGTCTCCAGTGCTTCTCTCCAGACACCTTTAGAGTAAAGTTAATTTTTGTACATCATTGAATAAAAAAATACCCCCTTCGCTATCAGAAAAGGGCCATTTAGCTAATAATACAGATCGCAATGGACGAGTAAACATAGCGATTTAGGGTCAGTTTCTTCAAGAAAAATAGTTGTTCATACTCCCACTTGTAAGGAAAGATCATGACAGCCAATGATAATGTAACTCGACGGAATGAATGTAGCTGTCATCGATAAACATTAGAGTGTAAATGATTCATCCATGGATTTTTAAAATGTCAATGCCGACGCATTTTTTCTTATAGGCAACGGTTGCTAACCTTCCTTCCCTATGTTTTATGTTCTAAGAACCATACATATCTTAAACACTCTGTCTATCATTTAGTGACGGCTTCAAAAAATATTTTTTAATAATGTGAGCAAAGAAAAAGATTGTCCCTCGACAAGGTTCTTAGTCAATTTGGCACACCTTGTCATAATAGTTTGTCCAAATCTGACTTCTGAAGACGATTTCAGCAAGATTATATGCAAATAATCGACATGGAAAAAAATACTGTTTTCACATAGCAAGTCTTTGATTTAAAAAGAAACCTCATATTTGAGGACCTACCTTTTGACTCTATCCGTACTGCTTTGACTAAGCTGCATTTGTCTGCAACAAAATGGTTGTATTTAGTCACAAATAGAAACGAATTACTAATTTAAAATTAAACTTAACTCACTAATGTACTCAAACTCAATTAAAGCACAATCATTATGTACTCGCTGCACACCAAAACTGAACTCACATATTCAACTCAAAATAGCAGAACGCACTTATTGTTTATCTTAACCCAAAATACCAATATTGGTAATCCCACTTATTCTCAAATTATTACAATATTCTAGCTGGACTTTAACTATGTTTGATTATCAGTTGAACTCCCAAATTACGGAGTTAACTATAACTTTTTGAAATCGCATAAATTGGTCGTCGACTGATCTCAACCAAGCCTTGAATGCTAATTACTTTCCCAGCACAGCTTTTCAACTAAAACTGGTGAAAGGGGAATCCCCTGCATCTGTACCAAACCTTGCATTCTCTTAGGGATTCCAACTAAAATGTCTACAAGGCCGACTCACGTCGCCTGTGTCATTCACCTTCACACAAACTTTCAACATATTTACATCTTAAAATTAAAAAAATAATCTAAAAGATCTAAGGTGGTAATTTAAATTTGTAATTTAATTATTAAGTCCTTTTCAGTAAAAACTGGATCGTAACAAACCATTTTTTGGCTAGTGCTGTTTGGGAGCAAACAGTGGGTCAAACATCGTTTTTAGGGAGAATTATTAAAACTAAACTAGCAGGCTTATTTTGAATTATAAATTCAAATTTTTTTTGGAAAATTATCTTGATGCCTTTTCATAGGGTTCATTTTTTTCTCTAAATCTACTATCCCTTTTTTAATGTCGAGTATGTTCTTGATGAATTTTTCACTCTACTTTTGAAGCCATCGACAGCCAATATTTGGCAGCTACTTTTAAACAAAAATATTTTTGAAACAATAACATTAATTAATATAACAATGTTTGTGGTCAATAATAAATCAGAAGCCGTAGAACCACATGAGAACCGTAGTACAATGTACAATTTTAATGAAGCCCGAGGTTAATGGAAAACGTTAGAAAGTGACCAAATGCTTTCTCTTTAGCGCTTCTAATCTCTGCTTCAAAGTTCATAATAAAGCTTAAAATTATTCTATTTGCTTTGAGTTGAAAGTTATTATGTCATAAACAAAATTTCGTATACAAATTTATAATTAAAAAGCTCCTAAGGCTTTTTAGAACAATACCTAATTAAAGTTGCATATTAGATTTTAAAATTATAATTACATCAACCTTCATAATACAGACAGGGGTCCGAATTGACTCGAGGTATTTTCGGCACTGTGAGTTTTTGCTTAATTAAGTTTTAAAATTTTCATACACTCCCAACAAAACATTTGAACATATTTATTTACAAAAATCGCCCATTTTGAGTTTCCACCTCCTTTAACAAATTCGGTATATTTAGAGACGTCGCTAGCTACTGAATTTAATTAGCGAATCCCTGTAACATGATGCCTTGTACGATTACTCCTTGCAGGGAAAATGTGTAAATGGTAAATAATAACGGACCCAGAATGGATCTCTTAAGGTACACCTACCGATAGGAACTAAGATCAACAGTTCGATCACGAGACCTAAAGGCCCGTCCACATACACAGACTTGCCTTCCGGTTTGCCTGTGCAGGCCACCTGAACGCTGTCCAGACACTCCACACACTTTAAACACTCCAAACGGTGTCTACACGCACAGGCCAAACCGAAAGGCAAGCTTTTGTGTGTAAACGGGCCATAAGAAATTAATGTTTTAATGTTTCCACACGAACCTTTTCAAGATGAATTTATTATATTTGTCATGTCATAACACACCGTAAGCTGGTTTCAACCAAACGCTTACAAAGCTGCCAGAAATAAATTTATAACTGGGTGGCCCTTATCTGCAACGTCGGAAGACCATCGTAATACAATTTTTCAGAGATTGGGTTCGATTTGCTCTGTTCAGCGAACAGATGCACCTAAGCCACTCCCCACAAATTTCTGTCAAATAAACTTTGAACAAAAGAAAAATTCTATTTGAATATCGCGCGCTGTTATTGGGGGTGGTTTAGTTGCATCTATTCGCTAGACGGAGACTAATCTCCTATTTAATTATTCCAGGGCTGTGACTCATAGTATCCAATTAATTTCACATGGCGATGGTCGTCCCATCGATTTTAAACAAAACCCCATGTATTTTCCTATTCCATTTAACACATTTGTCGAAGAAAATTCAAGTCGCATCATAGATTTATCTTGGAAATCGAAATTTCTAAATTACAGTTTAAAAGGAGGCCCTTGTAGAACTTGTTGATTTTATTGTTGAAGCCCTAGCACTTACCAAGTATTTGAGATAAAAGTTCCTTAATATTCACTAAACTGCACAATAAAATCTACTTCAATAGCGCATACCCTTTTTTACTACCTCCGCGTTTAACAGGCTAACAATAGAACGTAGGGAGCAAGTACACACTGTTCGTCCACTTAGAAATCGACCAACTATAAACTTTAAATAAATAATTTTTTTTAACAAATAAACAAATTGAAAATTAAGTAATTTTTGTAAAGAATTCCGAATTTTGTAGGTTTAAATTGCATTTTGTCTTCCAGCAATTCCCTTTGATATAGCTCAATTTGAAGCTTCCACAGCATCAACTGGACAACTTAAAGCTACGTCGGTCGTCGCTAATTTTTTTTTTATAAAATTAAAAGACTTTTACAAAAAATAAACTAAAGTCCTCTATACAATTGGCAATTTTAATTAATTAGTTTTTGTTTTAAAAACACTTTATTTTTTTATACGTTGAATTTTGCTTACATAAACGATCGAAACGATCAGCGGGAGGTTTAATTTAGGCCATAGGAATTTAACCCTTTAAAGCTCTTGTTTCAATATGTGAAACGGCATCACAAACAAAGTAGGTAAGTCTTTTTTTGTTAACTTTTATATCTCTTTTTACAAGCTAAATTTCAGTGGCTACAACTGCTGTTATGGGGCTATTTTATTTAAAGGGTTTAGTAAATGAGATTACGGTTTTTGAGAAGCGCATTGCAGGGATTATAACACCCTACTAAGAAGCTTTGACGCTGATGAGCTCTCCTTTTAGTCGCATTTATATTTCAATAAATGAGCTTTTAACTTGTTTCTTATTTTATCACAGGTTTAATATTAGCTTTTGTTATTTCTTCCAAACAATTTTTCTAACCGCTTTTATACAGATCTGCACGCTCTAATTGGCGCCATAAAATTACCAAACTCTCAAACGATACAGAAGATATCGTTTTTATTTCGACTTAAATTACTTTAATTACTTTTCGATTTCCCATTAAATTAACACCTCTTTAAGCAAAAAAAATAGCAGAATTAGGTCCTCAGCTTATAAACCTCTACATCTACATAACTGAAGAGCGAACTGAAAGAAACATATTCACTATTCAGCTAAAATGTTTTAATTCAAAAAGCTGGCACATGAGTAGTAAAAGCTGTGATGACATTCAAGCATCTATGAGGATTCTGTGTGTATAGGTTGTAACGGCAAAGAGGAGAATTTATTGTTAATAGTTTCTTTTTTGAAGAACGTTTGTGATACTGAGGTACTTCTGTATTATATTGCGGTGGAAAACCTGCTGATCATAAATTATTACGACAATTTAACAACTCCAACATGTTTGTCGTGTGGCAGGTCTAATGAAGCGTATGGCCTAGAAGACCATACGGCAAACCTCGCCCTCTCCACCAAAGCCTCGTCCGCCCCCACAGTCACCTTAACGGGTACCGCCAAGCCCTACAGTCCATCACACAATACTGGGTGAACCTCAGTTGGCTTCCGAGCGTTGCGGAGGGTAACCGCAGCATCCCTCAGCGCCACCAGCGCCGCCTGAAGCGTGCTGCATCCGACCGAAAGTTTTTAAGTCCCCGCCGCTCTTCTCCCGAAGATGCTAGAGAAAGATCCGGCCCCGCTGTCTCCCGTGTAAGCCGCAACTGTTACGAGTGAACAGTTCTCTGGAAGGGGGTCCGGAATGGCGCCAATACGCCCGAATGGCAGCCGGCGCCCAGGATGCTGTCGAAAAGATTCAGGCATCGGTCGGTCTAATTTCTTGTATCTTGCCAGCTCGGCCAGATCCCCATCTCACTCGCCGAGTTTCGCCTTCCCTCTGAGAAGAAGGGTCTACAGAGAAAGATATAGTGGAGGACGGCCAGTCGACTCCAGCATCAAAGTCGACGTAGAGAAGATCCTATAGGCCCTCACCATTGCTATCAACAGAGGACGTTGGGCTGACGCCTTCACGTTAAGGCAATACTGACCTAACACGGTTAGTATCAGCACCACTTCACCCTCTGTTAATCATGGGTTCATTCAAAGGTTGAGATGGATGAAGTGCTAAAAGGAGGAAGGAAGTTGCCGAAAGGAGGTAGCACAATGGACTCGTCTAAATGGCCTAAGTGCATAAACTTTGGTTTAACTTACACTATAACAATCTTTGCCCCCCCCCCAAGCACTCCAAATCTTAATCTTTGACTTTTGTTCCTAACATAATATATACTCTCAGGACCTATACAGGGTGATTTTGAAATACACGTATATAATGATACCCCTCGTAGATTACGAAAAGTTAAACGTTTTTGCAAAAAAAATGTTCAGGAAAATGTTGACCCAGTTCTTAGATATGTAGTGTTAAACTTTGACCCGCGCCATTTGAAAACTACACGTATAATTTACATAATCACGGAACGATTGTTTATTAACGCTGTTTCTCATTGGCTGATAAAAACATTATTTCAAGGAACTGTCATTTTGACAATTAGTTAACCAAAATTACTTTTATTTAAATTATGGAATAGCACTACCTTGTTTTGCATAAACCAATAGGCACATGTTTTACTACCGGTTGCTGCGTAAACCATGCAGTAATCAAACTGGGAGGGTCAAACTTTAACACTATTTTACTAAGAACTGAAGAACATTTGGTCTAAAAAAATTTGCTGATGTCTTTAACTTTTCATAGTCTACGGTGGATATCAATATATACGTGTATTTCAAAATCACCCTGTATAGAACCAAATAAATGTTATGAAATAAAGAAAAGCTAGTCATGGATATTAAAGTCATCATTCCTTAACTCACACGATTAGAAAAGAGCGCAAGAAGACTTCTGATTCCAAAAACACATAATTAACAATCTAAAACCATATACAAATCTTTAGAGCTGAGAGTATGTCTTGTACGAGGTCCTGCGATCACCTTCCATTATTGAGAGGTTGCACTTTAGTTCCGGTTTTCCTATAAGTTTTCGACCTCGTAATATCTCTTATCACACTGTTTAAGGGCCCTAGAGCTAGAGCTTCTCTTGTACGAAATCCTGCGATCACAGCCCAACTTAAATTTTCATCTCTTTTATGATGTCAATATCTACACTGTAAACGCGAAGTCTTAAAAGCTCTGAATTAGTGAGTATTGGATACTAGTTTACCACATTATGTGGTCCTGTTCATTTTTCTCCCATATCGCCGAACTTATCAGTGTATTTTAGAGTTGAAGCATTTCTTTCAACGAACTTCTTCAATTTCAATAGGAAAAGAGGACTACGTCATCAGCGTTTTTAATACGGTAAATAGAACAAGCCACAATGCACCCCTTACTCGAGGTCACTACTTATTACGAACATCACACTTAAATTCCCACAATCCTGACGCTATTTGGAAAACATTTGAGGTTAAATAAATGCAAAAATCGTGTGATAACACTTCGCTCCTTTACTCGAAGAAGGTTTTAATTGCAATTGTGCACCGATTTTTTTAACTTACAACGTATTATTAGTACAATTCATTCAATTAACCCCTTAGGTACGATAAAAACTCGATTTGGTTATTATTTAAGTTCAACATTTAATTTTCCGCTCTCGTGCTGCTAGTAATAATAATTATTTGAGTTTGATTTAAACTATTCTCTGCTTAAGCGTTCATCAGTAAGTTTTTGTTGGTTTCCCGAGACGTTTTTAATGCCTCTGGTGAGAGTTGGTTAAAGTTAAATAGACTGTGCCTTGTTGCCCCTGTTTTAAATCTTGCAACTCATATATTTTTGCACAAAAAAAAACGGTCTAATTATGTAAATTTAAGCAATTAATTGAAATTTATGCGTTTGTTTAATTATTTTAAATTAGTAAATTAATTTAATTAGACTTTAAGTGCCTTTGGCGAATTTTTTTTTTCGAAAGAAAAAATAAATTTCAATATTTTTGTGGTGCTCTTTGATTAAAGTTTTAAAATTACAAAGAGCAGTTTCTTTTTAAAAGAGAAGAAAAGGGGTTGTTAAAATGCGATACTATCGGAGTTTATAATTAGCTACAAGTTATTAAGTGCAATTAAGTCAAATCAGCAGATACTTTTAAATTATCTTTCGTTAACAAATTTTTAAGTGAATTTAAGTTTACAAAGTTAAATTAACAAGTACCTACAGAGGAAAATGTTGGATATTGGGGGTGGGATAGGACTAAGTGCTTTGTTTATTTCTGTAGCGCTACAATCCGGGGTTGGTTTTGACTGTATCACCCATAGTTCTATCACTATCTTTCTTTTGCTTGTGCTGCTATCTGGCAGCCTTTCTGGGTATCCCAGAAAGTAAGTCCGCTCCTGTTTAATGAAATCCGTGAATAAAACCTCAATTTTTAAAGCTTAATTTTAATAGTAGAGCCTATACGCATACGTTTGCATACTCTTTAATAAATATTTAATTTGGAAGAAATTTACAAACGTAAAATAAGTTATTAAATCTAACCAAATTGACCTTAGCAAATATTTAAGATAAAACTTTCGTGTTTAGATTGTAATCCAAAGATTACAAATTATTTTTTGGGCAGAGCAAAGTTAAGGCTAAAAAAGCTAATTAAGTATTAAAAGTTAATAAATTATTTTACGGCTTTAGGATTTGGTTGTCCTATAAAATTGTTGTAATGAGAAATTATTTCTTTAGTTAAAATGCTGCGACCTAAAAACTAAAAAATATGGCGTTTCTTTTAAATACAAATTTGGCCTAACACGAATATATTTATTTAGTCTATGAAAGTTGATGCGTGATGCTATTAAATTTTCTACTTTAAATTCAATTTAAATGTATTGGAAACGTATCGAATAAACGATTGGTATAATATTTATAAAAGCAGCCATTAAATTTAATCATTTACTTATCTATTGAAGACCCAATGAGCAAATGATTTAAAATATTCAGTGTGCAATCTTTGTGGACAATCGTCTAAATTAGTTCTATAGTGCTTGGTATTAATGCATTAATTATAAACAATAAGACAATTAGGAAACTTTAGCAGACTCTAAAGCTAATAGAAATTGAGAATGCTGTTTGATATGTGAAGATTAAACAACGCACTGCTAATAAACTTAGACCCAGATTATCAAGATAGAAAAAGCTCGTGAGACATCCTCTCAACAGAGGGAGTTCAATTTCTCTAACTGCTCAAGCCAGAAGCCAGTCCAGACTTATAAAGAAGTCACAAATTCTCCTAACCAACATGGATACTCTTTCAGGACGTTTTAAAGGCTCCTAATGGAATGCTCGTATCTGATAAAATAAGTACATCATGAACTTGTTTGGATACGGTTTCATATGTAGCCGCTTTAGAATTGATTAGTAGGTATGACAGCTCCGCGAGGGTACAACGCAATGGTGACATGGTGAGATAGTTTGATCCAAAAAGTCATAAACCTCTTAGAGAAAATGCAGTGTTTGAACACGGCTTAATGTGGTAACACAGATCAGCTTATAGGGGCAAAAGAGCACCTCTCGAACGGCTGGAGTGCAAGGAAGGGTGTACCTGCGGCACGAGCAGCGCATTGACCCACACTCAGATTGGCACCAGCACCGATCTAGTGCTCTGCACGCTTTCCAGGTTCTCCGGGTGGCGCAGACCAATATGGTGATAACGTTCCATCGCCATCGTCATTTATAAGCTATCCTCATTGATCTTCAAGGGGTCTTGTTGTGATATCATGTTCTAATGCTCTTCCACATACCTCATCAGTCTGGTACTTTGCTCGTTTGATGTGTTCACTCAATGCTGCGGATGTGGGTTTTATCAGTTATAATATAACAAGACCTCATTTTTCAATCGATAAAAAATTGACATTTGCATGAAAGTGCCAAAATGCATGTACATTTATTGAGACCTTTTTCGGTCGAAAAAAGGTCGAAATAAATTACCTTAGGCATTTTGGCACTTGAGTGCAAATGTCAATTTTTTGTAGATTGAAAAATGATGTCGAATTATATTCGATACGACAATTTTTTTTTGCGTTGGTAACGTGATTATGTACAAAAAAAAATTGTCAGTTATAAGCTCTGTTCGCTTGACTTGCACTAGTTACTCCGAACAGTTAGTGAACCAATGAGAATAAAGAATACAGAATGAAGTCTACAGTCATTGGTTTACGGACTGCTCCGAGCAACTAGTGCAAGTCAATCGAACAGAGCTATAATATAACAAGACCTCATTTTTCAATCGATAAAAAATTGACATTTACACAAAAGTGCCAAAATGCATGTACATTTATTGAGACCTTTTTGAGCATTATTAATCTGAAAAAAGCTCGAGCGCGCAGCGCGAGGGCTTTTTTCTTGCATTAATAATGCTCAAAAATGTCGAAATAAATTACCTTAGGCATTTTGGCAATTGAGTGCAAATGTCAATTTTTTATCGATTGAAAAATGACGTCGAATTATATTCGATAAGACAATTTTTTTAAAAAAAGGTAACGTGATTATGTACAAAAAAAAATTGTCATAGTAATGGGCTTGTCTCCACTTACAAATAGTGACCGTCTAGCATCGTTCACGTTAGAGATATCACAGTGAATCTCTCTAAAGCTCGAACGCTAGTGTCATTTAGACCCGCAGCTGATGAGGGTGCGGCAAGCCACGTAAAGGCCGCCGTAGCCTCTGGTCTCCTCCAAGCTGCCCATGCAGTTCGTTTCCCTAAATGTTTAATAGCGATATGAAAAATATACCTTCTTAATTATTACGTACATCGAACAATTGTGTAACTTATCTTGTGAAAAAGGAGGTTGAGTCACAACCGGTAAATGCGTGGAAACCTCGTAACGCCATTGCTTTGTTATCACCTAGGCATTCAGCTATACTATACACTAGAATGTATCTTTTATTTGTACCTGAACGAATTAAAAACCACAACTCTTTAAGGCCTAGGTCTTTTATCGCATGACGAGAACTATGACGTATGTATCTGAACACCTGACAAGAACAGACTTTGCTCTGTGTTCTGCCATATCTTTGCCACGCAAGATCATACGCCCATCTGCTTCTTCCATTTGAGAGCAGTCAATTTGGTTCAGGCGAGTTGATGATATTCTGTTTATAGAGCTCATGATAGTATTGCAACCATTTGTCACAACATGGTGTTCTAGTATAGACTGAAGGAAGCGGGTAGCAAGGAAGTAGAAGAGCTCGACCTTATTCTGATAGTTTTTCAAGTAATAATCCCACTTTTTTGTTGGTACAATACCTAGTAAGAAAACACAAAAGATGCTATCCCAAGCGCATAAAAGTATGTAAGAGTCACTTTTGTTCGGAGCATCTTGCTGTCGCACTCGTGCACCCCTTCGGTCATGTGTCAAGGCTTTAATGCTGGATTATGAGTAAAGATCTCAGGCAACGTCGATTCGTCTGGCTCCTAAACTATTAGCAGTCTGCATAAGAAGTGGTACCAACTGTGCTGTGCAGTAGCCAGCAAGATTTAGCAGCGCTGCATTCAGCTTTACAAGATGTACTAATGCAGCTCCACCAAATACAACTCCTTGGCAAGAGGAGGGTTTCATTTCACAAGCAGAAGATATCAGTAGTTTTTCTAATATGCTCACTAAGTCTGACTTCCTTCCAGAGCAAATTTCACCGTTTATTGATATGGAGGATGGACATAGTTGATTTTAGTGCCTAAAAAACTCACCCAAATCCAGGTCTCTTGCTTGGCCGATAATGAAAAGTCTCTGAAATAACTGAACATTTGTCAAGGGCTTCTTCGAAATCCTGAAAATTTCTATAGAATTTTTTTTAATTGGCTCATAAAAAGACGTATTGTTTGTCATCATACGATCTTGCAAGAAAGTGTTATAGAGAACTTCCCTTCACTTCCCTTTCTCACATATAGCGTTAAGAGGAATGAAAAAAGGGGAATGAAAATGAAGGGAATGAAAACCCCCTCCCTAAGGGATTTTTTTGCTGTACTTCGGGTCAAATCGATTAAAATGCCTTAAAGATCAAGTATGCCAAATATTTTGCTTTTACTCCAATTTGCCACATTTTTTGTGTACCACACCCACTAAAATTTGTAGTTTTATATTCTGAAGAAGAAGAACAGAGCAGTGGCGTGCTTTGGACCATAGCAAATTCTTAAAGATTCATTTAGAATTTTTTTTTGTTTACTCATTTGTTATTGCTACCCAACAGCCCCAACTCAGTATGGTGCTAATAAGGATTTAAAAGTCAACTTTTTCTTCCCATACCGAATGAACTATGCTAAACTTAAATAAATCGCCAATTTTTATGCAAATAAATCCGCTCTGTATATACTTATGAAGCGATTGTTTTAATGTTTATTGTGGTGGTACTTTACACTTTGTTTGATAACTCATAATGTATCATCCTCTTTAGCCCTTATTGTTTGCCACCCCATTAAACAAACAAATAACAAATCAATAACAAAAGCGAACTCGTGCTGTGTATTAATTTTTTCAAGAGTTGACGAACTAATTTTATCACACTTTTTATTTTACTCTCGATGATAAATTGTAATGGTGATGCCTCGTTGTTCTCTAATAAAAGCTCTTCCAATAGTTATCTGTCCATTACAGTGTTTCCAAACATTTTTTGTGTCATGTCCCGTAAGCCTTTCTAAAATTCTATGTGACATACATATAGGTATGCAATGTGGGCTTTTTAAATTGTAACTCCTAACAATTTTTTATTGCAACCCAAATTACAAATTTCACAAAATTAATTCAGTATAACAAAGGGGTTATAAATTAAATGGCTCACCCTGTACATAATTTTTAATATTCAAAAATTGAATTGTTCACTGAAGGAACTCTGGACGAGTCCTATTTTAAATTGCCCCCCTTAACAATCAAATTACCCCTCTGTGGAGCGTGGGCCCTACGTTGTGAAACACTGATCTTCAACTTTAAAAAAATCTGAAAATGGACCAATTTAGGGAACGACAGCGACTGAGATGCTGAGCTATTTACTGTGTTGTGATTGGGGTCGTAAATGATCTATCTCAGCCACTGACGTTCTCTAAATTGCTCCAATCTTTTTTAACATCAAGAAAATTTCTCAAATTTAATTGTTTCCTAATTCCGATGAATTAAAAATCTTGCAAATGAAGTTAGAGAGAGCTGAATCTTCAAGAGCCACTTTGTGAGCGCAGTTATTCAACAGTGAATTTTTAGAGAGTTGCTGTCTTCAGCACCCTACAAGTAGTGTTTAAATGAAGTCACAAGACCTTTATAGCGTGCTTTATAGAAATGATATAGTGTGTTAGACGGAATCTTGAACATACGGTTTTCCCATGTAAAAGTAAATAATAAAAGGGTAATTGACGCATTTTTAAATTCTGAACAGATTACCTATTTACAATTTGGCTATAATTAAGGAAGCCAATATCGGCTCTTGTCGGCTATCTGTGGGCCTTTTGTAGGTTATCTATCGGCTCTCTGTGTTCTATCTGTCGACTCTATCTGTAGGCTTTCTATCGGTTCTGTTTTGGAATCTGTCGGTTCTCTGTCGGCTCTCTTTAGACTCCCTGTAGACTATCTGTAAGCTATCTGTAGGCTCTATATGTCAGCTACCTGCAGGCTACCTCTAGGTTATCTATTGGCTATCTGTCGGCTCTATATGTCAGCTATCTGCAGGCTACTCCTAGGTTATCTATTGGATCTATATGTCAGCTACCTGCAGGCTATACCTGTAGGTTATCTGTTGACTCTCTGTGCGGGCTATCTGTCAGTTCTCTGTAGGCTATCTGTAGGCTCTATATGTCAGCTAGCTGTAGGTTATCTGTTGGCTCTCTGTGTGATATCTGTCGGTTCTCTGTGGGATATCTGTCGGTTCTCTGTAGGCTATGTATGTAAGCTACAGCAGGCTACCTCTAGGTTATCTGTTGGCTCTATACGTCAGCTAACTGCAGGCTACCTGTAGGTTATCTGTTGGCTCTCTGTGGGCTATCTGTCGGCTCTCTGTAGGCTATCTGTAGGCTCTATATGTCAGCTACCTGCAGGCTATCTGTGGGTTATCTGTCGGATCTCTTCTGTAGGCTATTTGTCGGCTCCCTGTGGGCTCTCTGTAAGGTATCTGTCAACTATCTTCAGAAACATATTATAATAGAGTTTAAAATTGGAATTTATTATTGTTTAGATTTAAATGTTTATAACATAATGGATAACATTTTTAACAATTATTTAATTTATTAAATAAATTTAACAATTTCTCTGTAGGTATTTCTCTTCTAGCTTTTAGAAACCAAGTTCTCAAAACTTATCCAATAATAACAAGTTAGTATATTGTTGTAAAGGCGATTGGCCGATTGCATGGGCTCTCAAAAAGGTGCCACTCAACCCCCTTCCCATTAAAGATTTAATGGGTTAAATCTACTCCAATTGGGGGTTGACCTAGGGAGAACGGAAATACTCGAGAAAAGTAGGTACTATCCTCAATATTAAAAGTGATGGGTCTCGCGGAAATTCAATATTTTATAATAACATGAAGATATTAGAGGTGGAAAGTTTTCAAATAGACACCCAATTTTCAATTTTCTATAACAATAAACTGCGGTCATTGGAAAATCATATATTTTATTTATACCTGTGTATTATAGTATAAGTACAGGGTGTCCCAACACTCCGTTATCGTAGAATTGTGAATTTGCCTTATAATTTAACAAAAAAAGTTTAATGCATGGTTATAGTTCTCTGAGAGCTGCACCTCTTCAAAATATTTTTACATATACCGGGGATCCATTTAAATGCTATAGGCCACACTTGTATTTTTTAAATGGAACACCCTGTATATTTTTATATATTTGGATTCCCCTTTCGAGAACGATTATAGTAATGTATGGTTTAATGGGTCTACCGTAGATTTGGACCAAGATACTGCGAATTTTAGAAAAATACAAGTCAACTTTGCTTATCTACTATAAAGTAACGAATTAACATTTTTGACTGCGGTTTGCATTAGAATAATTCTAATATCGGCTTCTTTCTAAAATATTTTTTAAAGTTGACAAAACAGCAATAATTGTGCCGTGTGGATCTCCAACGCAAAGTGTAATTTTTCTTAATTTTTTAAATGGGATAAAAGTTGAATTTTAAAAGTGAATAGATTTAGAAAATATTAATTATATCATTAGAAAGCTTAGAAAAGGGGCTCTCTTTTGCTAAAATCTAAAATAGGGGGTGCCATTTAAAAAAATGAAGAAACCTGACATTTTGCGTTGGAGACTCACATGGTCTCATTTTGACGTTGTATGGCGCTTTGAAAGATAATAAGGAAAAAAGACGATATTAGCATTATTTTAACTCAAACCTCGGTCAAAAATGTCAATTCGTTAAGTCTCAACAGGTACGCAAAGTTGACTCGTTTTTAATATAAAATACACATTATCTTGTCCCAGGTCCATGGTGGACCCATTAACCCACACATGACTATAATCGCCTTCGAAAGGGGAATCTGAATATGCAAAAATATACAGGGTGTTCCATTTAAAAAAATACAAGTGTGACCTGTAGCATTTAAATGGACCACCCGGTATATTTAAAAATATTTTTAAGAGATGAAGCTCTAAGAGAACTATAGTTGTGCATTAAAATTTTTTTGTTAAAATCTACAGCAAAGCCACAGTCCTACTATAACGCAGCGTTGGGACACCCTGTATATACAAAAATGCTTACTGATGATTTTCTACAATTTCAACGTTAATTTGGAAATTTAAAAAAAGATTTGCTATGGTTAAATCATAGCCATGTCAAATTAGAATCGCACCGATTATCCAAAAACGTAATTTTTGCTAACAAAGCTTTACGCCAGCGTTGTAACATAATGCTGAAACCTGGCGAAACTGCAGTTGTGCCGATAAAGCCTTGTTTGTGACATTGAAGTCTTAATTCAGCTGCAAACATTTAACATTATGAAAAGACTGTATTAAACTTTACTCATGGACAACAATAATGTTCCTATTAACTTTTCGATCGTCAACGTATTAAGTCGCCACGAGATGTGTCTTACTGACCGAATTTTTTCTCAAAAGGACAAAATATCTCCTGATGAAGGCTCTAATGAGTCATGAAGTGTTTTAGCGCGCTACTAGCAGATATTTTTAAAAGTCTGCATTAAAGTTTTCTTATGGATAACAATTATAAACTTTTTAATCTCATCTAATAAAAAGTGCACCCTAATTGAACATGTATTTTGGCTAAAAAATATCAGTCACATATTACGTATTATACCATTTAAATTTTCACTTAAAGGTCGTTTATTTGAAAATAAAAAGCAAACTTTTCACTTTGTTTTCACTTGAAAATGTCGTAAAGGTTTTGTTAAGTTTTTCCAACACCGCGACACCGTATAATAAAAAGTAAAATTATGACGGCTGAAAGTACGTAAACGTTTAAAAGTTTATTTCTTTAAAAAGTCGACTGTGCCATAACATTTGAGCTGAATTGGATAGCGTGGCCGTAAAAATGTTATTATTATATTGTAATATTACATTAAAGAACAAACCAAAACACCCCTAAAACATTACTTTCCATCTTTATCCGATTATCGTGCAGATAAACGTTGATCTCGCTCAGGTGTAAGGGTGCACGAAAAAAGTGATTTAGGGTTTACGTAGTTTATGATCTGGAAAAATAATAAGTGCGGTCCGATATGATTGCCTTTACGACCGTCGTAACGACGTGTTATAGAAAGCTCTATTCGTTTGACTAGGGGAGCGTTACCCTTAATAGGGAATAGTAGGGAGTCATTTGTTGGCAAATACAAATTGCCTACCTGCTGATTTGTATTACAATTTTGCTCGTTTTTCTCGACTTTAAAAAAAATTCTTTAAGAAAAAATTTCAAATATTTTCATAGCAATTTAAATTACAATTTTAAGATTTTCTGGTACAAGTGTATATAATTTGTGCTAATTAGAGGCAGCAGCGTTGTTGAAATTTATTCACGGGTAAAAATAATATGAGATATTAAGGAAAACAACAGTTAATTAAGGTATTCAATTATTTCGCTACAATACAAAAACACCCTAAAGCCCTAAGAAAAATATTAGATAGAGCAAATGATGAAATATTAAATTTTGTTTACAAATTAAAATATGTTTTATAAGCAGAGAGCAAAATTTCTTAATTTATTGTCTTTAATGTGTGTTTCAAATTTTGGTAAAGTACCTATATTTGAGTAAAATTTCATTTTAGGCCATCATCTAAAATTTTACTCTCGATGTGCCAGCCTTACTGCCGAAAATTAATTTGAGCTGCCCACAGCTATTCTTTACCAATTAGAACGGATTATTAGCACGTTGATGAACACATACGCTAATCAGCGTCCTACTAAAAAGTGCCAAGTTGGGTACAACGCTGTCCAGCGTCTTCAATTGAATTAAACAATATGACTGGACGCTGTACAACGTTCAATTTTTCATATAAAATTATAGTAATCTTGTGTTTATTGTCACCACTGGTACGAACCCTTACGAACATTGTGTCACAACCGGTTCTACACGAGTTTAGCTACTGCCCTTCAACGTGTTAACTATAGGACAAATAAAAAATTACTGTTAAACTTCTCGAATTAAATTAACCAAGAGCTTTATAGTACTTTAGTATAAACTTTTCATCTAATTTAAAATACATTGAGCATATCACTTGGAGCTATAAATATCTATAAATATTACCACTTGAATTTCAGTTTAAACAGTTTCTTATCAAAATAGTTTTTCCGAATTCTCAAAAAGTTTCAATTAGAATTGCAATCGATGCCCCAGTTTATCTCGAGTTTGTTTAAACATGCTTGTGCTTTAACCAAAAGCTTACAATATTTTATCTGTAATTCATAACTTTAATTAAAGGGTCGAGTATCTGGTTAATTGAAATTGAAATTTGGAAAGAAGTTTGCGACCTACATCCGACTAAAGTTGTAGAAAATTTGTTTTTTTTAAATTCCTATTCTATTAAAATTGAAAACGTAATTATTTAAACAGAATCGTGAAAGTTACCTCGTATTTAGGGAAAAATAAATTACATTTTAAATAGGCATGTAAAAGATATTTTAGCAACTGTCAAGTACACCATGGTTTTGTCATTTCCCCATTTCACAGTCGGAATTAATGAGTGACAAGGAAAATGAAAACTTGTTGATAAAAATAAATGTCTTTTAAAATGTTAAAAATTTGTTTTAAATTAAAAAACAAACTTATTAACAAATAAACCTTCAAAATAACTATAACAATAATTAAAGTGCAATTTAGTTTTCCCCCTAACTTTAATAAAGATATTAAAAGTTATCGTGTTTGAGAAAACTCAATTAACATTTGAAAAGAAAATTTGTTTGACAGAACAACCATCACCTGCAAAGAATTGTGTTTGAAATTTGTTTAGGGGTTAAAAATCGTTTAATTTTTTTAAAAACTGCAATACTATTACAATTATTATTATAGTTTTTATAATAAAAATATGTAGGGTGGTCTAAGAGCTATCAAAATACAGCTATTTTAATTAATGGAAATATAAGATGAGAAATTACTGCATCACAGAGATCCCTGATGGCCAGCGGTAGGGATAAATTCGCGCAGATTTGGACACGCCCCTTTAATAATTTAAATACGTTTACTACTGCATTGGTGGGGATAAATACCAGTTTAGGTATCTGCGCATTCCCACCTCTCGCTCACATAAATCTGTCTTGCAGTAGCTACTAATTAATTAAAAAGATATAATCAGTGCGCACTGGACTTCAAATCTATGAATTTCCAGAGCTCAAAACTCATTGGAAGTTCAGTCGCAGAAAAAGTGGGTCTTGGTCTAGAACCCATTTCAAAACTTGTGGTATAGGTACAAGTTGTGGTGTATAAGGCCCCATCGATCTGCTACAAAAAAGTCTCTCAAAATACTTAATGGGGTTGGAGGATTCTTCTGGATTCTGCTAAAGAGAATTAGATTTTCTTGAAGAATATAGTTGTTACTATTAGGTTATTTGTTCAAATCTAATAAAAAAATAACTAATTTTACAGGCTCATAAGATAATCGAAAGTTTGAAGTCAAAACTCTGCCTATGACGTTTCCAGAACAACAGATAATAGATTTATCAAACATAATTACATACAGTTGTTCCAGGGAATCTTTGCCGCTGTATGTCAAGATAAGTCGAAATACGTCGTTACAATTTAGCGTCATGTTGCGCAGCACCAACAAAGACAGATGCTACACTACTTATCAGATTGCGTGTTTTGACGTACTTAGCCGGGTTTTCCACCGGCAAAGATCCGATGGAACAATTGTAGGTAAGAGCTCTGAGGCTCTGATAATAAACCAACGAGACTAATTTTTTTAACGTTTATGACAACAATTGAGCCTGCAACTGCAGACCATATATTTTACCACAATACTCCCACCACCGCCTGTCCAGTGAACTATTCTCTACAATCTCTCAGCCTAGTGTAGTTGCATAACAGTACGTATAGGTAATACACTCGATAGTTTTTATGTGAAAGCGAGTCCATCGTGTTCGGACAGGTAGATTCTGGATTCTCCATTAGGATAATGCTCCATGTCGTGCTTTGACCACCACAAAAATGCTGCTGTAGTCACTTTATTCACTTGACGTCGCTTCGTGCGACTTTTTTTATTCACGAAAGTCATATCAGTGGTAAATTGGCACCAATTATCCTTTTTGAAACAAGAGAAAAGCTTCCAAAGAGCCGTTACACAAGTCATCTCACATTGAGAGCTTCAGAGAGACGTTCTCAAGGGAACTACTTTGAAATTGATCGTATTTGGTTAAAAATCTAAATAAAAGTTTTTATCAACCTAGCCTTACCACTCTATTGTCAAACCTCGCCTTTCTGCAGCTGTAGAGGACATTCCCACCACGAGATGGTCTGGCTGTATTAAGCCTAGGTACTAGCGGATCGGTATGGACCTATGTAGTTTGGTATAAGCAGTAGACCAGAAGTCAGCCGTACGAAAAAAGTGTATCAATGGTTACTGTACGACTGTACTCAGCTGACACTACTGGACACGAAAATATTAAAATAGCATCCTTAGCCGTCTACCAAGAGACAATTTACTTAGGGTTGGCCATGACAGTTGTAAATGTATAGTAAACCCAACGTAAGTTGAATCCACCACGTGACCAAACCTGCGCGAGGCGAGGCTTCAGAGCTCATTGGCGGAGCGAAAAAATTATTTTTAAAAGTTGTCAAAATTAAAATAATTACTTGTAAATATTTTGCTTCGACAAAAGTAATGTAATAACTATACGACGGTACTGTCTACATTCGTTTCTAAGCAACGACCGCACTAATCTACTGCGCAACTATAACGGTCATCACGTGGGGGATTCACCTTACGTTGGGTTACCTCTATATACCTATGATATAGTTTTTCGTACGCTTGGGCTCTAGTCTACAGGATTAAGAGAGTCCAAATCAATAGATGAAGTAAGCACAAGGCAGAATAACATCGTCGTCTTATACTAATGACGATACCATTTATGGAACGGCAGTTGGCAGCCTCATCTGATCACCCGATCCCTAGAATATAAAGATCCGGAAGGGGGGTTAGCAACCGTTGCCTATAAGAGAAAACGCGAGAAAATTTTAGTCCACGGATAACTCATGACCTTAACTAACTAACTAAATAACTAAGTAAATAACTAACTGTCATGACCTTTTCTTATAAGTGGGAGTAAAAGCTAATATTTCTATTGGAGAAATTGGCCGAAAATTGCTATATAGGTATTTAAACGTCCATTGTGATACATATTATTAGCTAAATGGATCTTTCCTTGTAGAGTAGGGGATATTTTTGTATTCAATGGCCCGATCGTATGTGTAGCTTTGTTTAGTCAGTTGGCGAGG
This sequence comes from Malthinus seriepunctatus, assembly GCA_963924605.1. NCBI lineage: Eukaryota > Metazoa > Arthropoda > Insecta > Coleoptera > Cantharidae > Malthinus > Malthinus seriepunctatus. Next base: position 131,889,893 of record OZ004600.1, read on the forward strand.
TAGGATAGGCTTTGAGCAGCCGTTTAAGAAACAAAAATCAACTACCAAAATTACGTGCTTAATAAGTCAAGCCGTATGTATTTATAACACTCTTGATTTTGTCAGACGTCTTGAAACAACTAGTTGCAAGACGAGTTCTAGCTTTGTCGATCCAAAAGTCCTTAAGCAGAAATCTTTACGTTGCTCCAGGTTAAACTTGAATTGTTATAAAGTAAAATGTATGTAAAATCTGAAAGATAAAACTCTAAAAACAAATTATTACGTTTAATGAGACATTTGCCCCATCCTATATACGTACGTCAAATGGGTCGATTGTTACTTGAGTTAGAAATCCTTTAATTTCTCCATTCGTCTGACAGTTATACTATTTAGAGAAAAACTCGATCGTCTAGTGACATTTAGAGTATCCTGTGTTTTTTGCGCTTTTTTACCCGATTGTTTACATTATCTTTTTATCGATTTTTAAAATTGGCAGTCCTCTTTCACACAAATTGAATTTACTTCAAAGTGCCACTCATTTTTCTAAAATTGCGCAACTAAACTGCATTAACCTTTTATGTTTATTCGATACGGTGTAGATTTCACTTGCATTATAAATTATAATACATGTTAGAAAACACGAAGGGTCGCCAAACAAGATATGCATGAAAAATTTAAGTTTCTTTCCAATGTACATTACAAAAATTGGATGGAAATTAACCCATTTATTTCAAAAGCGAAGAAGACTTAATTTTGTTTTAATTTACATTGCTGACCTACAGATTATTTTTAAATATTTTAAACGCGTTTTACTAATGATTTTCTTATGCTGCGTTAGCGTGAGGGATGGTACAGTTTAGTTTTAGCAATCCGAAATTAATTAAAGTTGAAAGAAGTCTATTATTTACAGCTAAAAATCTGCATAGCAAAGTTTTATTGAAATTTCGTTACAAAATTACTTTCTCAAAGTACGTAAAAGCCCAATTGCTAAAAAAGAAAATTTATGAAATTTATTGAATATTTTCTATGGAGCTAAACGTTATCACTGATGGTTCTAAGGCAAACAGATCTTTTTCTGAGAGTTTTTAAACATTACCAAACAGGTAATTTCTAAATTTGTAGGAGAGGGGTAGAGAGTATGTAACTTAGCTCGGTTGAGTAAAGGCTAATTATATTTTAATCCGAGAATTAGATTTCTAATTCTTTGATATTAGCAACGTTACACACTGTAAAGTCCTTAGAATAAAGAGAAGCAGGAAGGAGCTTAGCAACCGTTGCGTTGCCTAGAAGAGAAAATGCGACGGAAATAACATTTTAGAAAACCATGGATCACTCATTTACTCTAATTTTTATCGATGACAACAACATGACAACTAAAATAAACTGGTTGCACTGAATAAAAAAACTCTACCAACTGGTTGGATATTTCTCGATGTCATAATCTAGTAACACAAATTAACGACAAACGCCATAAATTAGTGTACTAATGTTGCTGTAGATGGCTGACCTTTGAAGATAAAATGAGACTTGGCTAAAGGAGAAGCCAAGCTATGTATGTAATATGAGTTATATTGGTTATATGAGCTGCCATGATAAAAGTCATAGCGTGGATTTTTACTACTTTGAGTAGTGAGAGAAAAGTAAAGATGGTGTACCTATGCGTTAACTTTTCTAATAAAATTAAATATTTTATCGGTATTATCATGGTAGCAACGAGTGCTTATTTTTCATCACTTTCCATCGAAAAAATGAATTTTTTTCTAATAAATGCCAGTTTTAATTTATTGTGTAACGTTGACATATCTTAGGATTATAAATCTAATTCTCGGATTAAAATATAATTCGCCTTTATGTTAGCGTTTCGCTGCGCTATACGCTAATAGTTCCAAGATCCTATGCGAAAAATAGTAGTAGGTATAGAATAAGCAGCAGTTTGAAATAGAAAATTGATAGAAAGATCAAAATGGGAGAGTGTACCAAATAATTAGTGCATGTTGAAGTTTAAACGTTGTTTAAACGATTTAGATAGAGGCATTTAAAGGCCCCAACAAGTGCAGTTTAAAATATTTAAAAAATTGCTAAAAACTTCACAATTGAAAAAGTATCTAAATCTGCCCCATTTTCCCCTACATTTCACATTAGCGGTGAACCGTACTGTTCCTGTTAATATTTCTCCAAAAAAAATGTTTGTACTTAATCCGAAGTTACTAAAAGCTCTAGAGTAAAGTTTGTTATACGTAAAGCTTAATAACCATGGCAACTGTTTTGTTTTCTAATATGATTTTGAGATTTTCCAACATAAACAAAAACGTAGCAAGTACAAACTAAAGAGAACAAAGCTGAAAATAATAATTTCCCAGCCTTTTTTCTCCTTTATCACGTAACAAGCTGTTATCTACACGTATAGTTTTTACCACTATGATTTATTAAATGTTAAATTAGTTTTACACGAAAGGGTTCTATTTTAAGTCCCAAAGGGTGGGTTTCAATAACTTAACTAATAGGAAGATGAATTGCTACTAAAAATCTGAAGTTTATATGACCGTTTGTCACTACTAATACAGAAACGTGTGTGTTATCAACAAAGGTTATAATCATAATAGAATTAAAGAGGAAGGACGCAGGCGCCGAAGGGCTGTTAAGACGCTTACCACCCCGGCGCCACTCGATCTCCGTCAACCGGGCGCATATCAGCACCCCCGCGCTATGTTGACGAATTTCTTCGGTAACTCGCGTTAAATCGCTCTTAAAATATAAAAATTTTTAACGTCGCCATGATAATTTTAAAACAAAATTAATAATTAATAATAAAAACTTTGTGTCTGTTTCTGTGTTCATATTTGCAATAGCTTTTAAATTTTAGCGACTTTTGACTGTGTGTCCAAATTTGAAATTTTATCTATCGTAACACTGTGATGTTTGTTTTTAACAAAGTTTAAGCATTAATCGTTTAGGAAACAAAAGTGTGTTGTAGTGAAGAATTAGCGAAAAAGAAAAGTTTTTTAGAGTCGTTTAGATTATACTAATGTTAAAAATAAGTGAGCAATACGAGAACAAATTAAAGTGGTGGGATGCAAAAGAAAAAATCGCTGAAAACTACAACGAGATGGTAATTCCCCGTGCGAGTGTTAATATTTTTCAATCTTTTTAGACGACATGGAACAGAACGGAAGACTAACACGAACACTTTTATTCTTTGCCCTATTGTGCGTTCTTTTTGGAGGTGAGTCAGTCAATTTTGTCTTTTTCCTCATTGTTTTTACTAGCACGAGAGATAAAAAAGAGAAACTAATTTCGCGTTTGGTTTGAAAAAATTATTGAAACTGACGCACACTAATTTATCTGTACAAATAATAGTTTGGGGGTAATCGAGTTCCTTAATGAGTTTAACGGTTCGACTCGATTTGAATCGCTCTCCTATACATGATAAATTTGCCAATTTTTCAAATCGCCGCTTAATGATACTTTAAAATGTTAGATAATACTCGAATTAACTGTACGAAATGAAATGGAAATTTCTGTCAATAGCGTAATCGCGAGGATTGTTTTTTTTAATTTTGGGAAAGATTTATGTAAAGAGCTAAGCTTCTAGTTGATAAAAATGTTGGTTTTATCGAATTTAAGCCTTAGATAAAAGTAATTTTTATTTAATTTTTTTTTGCTCTTAACAAATCATTTTTGTTCGCAAAAAAATTGTTTTTTAATCCGCATCATTAGTCTCAAGAGGACTTCAAAAATATTCGTAAGGTTAGGAGTTTCACCAAAAAATAATGTATGCGTACTCATTTTATTTCAAATTCTGGCTTTTAAGAGACATGTCAGCTCCTAAACTGGGAGATGCATTACAACTAAATTGCTGGCAGAAGAAAAAGTATTGCTATACCTACACCTATCCACTTCTGAGCCTACTTTGTTATTTCATAAAGCGTTGTTGCCAAATAAAATAAAATTTTGTATAAGTTCACAAGGGAGGAGGGAGTATGGATAATTTTTGTTATTAAACGATTGAAAATATAAGAGCACGAACCTCGGACAGGGACACCTTGGCAGTCTCGCAGAGATGGATTTAGCAACAAGCGCATGAGTCCGAAACTGGGAACCATCAACTTTGCGAGAGGACAAGGAGCTCAAAAAATAACTGCATACATTTTTGCCCATCGATGTGGACGTGTGTAGTAGTGAAAAGGCAATTTGAAAGTTTAGTCTACGAGGGCCACTCTGTATATTTTCATTTACAAGATAATCGAATATTTTAGAAACACGAAATATTTTCTTAAAGCTGATACTTTTTATCTCGAAAAATAATCAAGCAGGGGTCCTGTAACCCATTAAAACAAATGCATTATGGTAGTTCAATAAAATGAATTTATCACGCGAGCATTTCAGAACTATCATTTTCTACGATTTATTTAAGGGTGAACTGAGGGAAAAGTATTTCTTCCAAAGACATTTCTGGTAACAGTATTTTGTTGGTTTTCTGAATTTGGTTTCCATAAAAGACGTTCCTCATCCTGTAGAAAAATACCCTACGTGTTCTGCTCTTGATTTATAGAAAATCGTAGATAAAGATATCGGTGAAGGGCAGTACCTTTAATATATTAAGTAAATAAACTTCAGTTATACAAACATACATTGGGTCTCGGCCAATTAAATCCGCCACTGGTATAAACTTCCAAATAAGCGGAGAAAAATTATGAAAATAACAAAAATTTTCCAACCCTTATAATTTTTTAGAAAATGTTAAAAATTTAATAAAGCTTCTCTTTGTAGAACAGTTTGCCAAGAATTTAAAAATGTAATCAAAAATTTTTTAACTTGAATACTTTTCAGATATAATTTAAATTGACTTTTTTTATTCGAAAGACGTTGCTGTGTTTTAATACTAGTATCTTATTTAATGAGCATAATGTCAGAATTACACAAGGATGAAATTTCAAATACGAGCCGAAGGCGAGTGTTTTAGTCATCCGAGTGTAATTTAACCATTATGCGACTTAAATACAGTTTTTATTAACAACTTATTATTTATTTTTGATAAATTTTGCATAAATCAAGTATTACAAGTATTTTTGAATATAATGACATTATGATAGTTGTAAATAATAGTGTATTAAAGAACTAGTTTTACAAGACCTACAAGACTACAAGTTAGCCTACGAGTATAAGTTTAGAAAATGAGCCGCTTGCGGCTAGTTTTCTAAAGGACGAGTACAGCCAGTCTCACAATTAATGACCACCCTGGCTATACGTCTAGCACGAATTGTGGATACAATCATCAAAACACCCCCTACTAAAATTGAGGGGTAACTTTATTTTGCCAACAAGTAGTAAATCAACAATCTTCCTTTCTGTCCCTCTGTCGTTGTTAGCTAATAACCACCCTGGCGCATAGCCAGGGTGACCAATAATTGTGAGGCTCATTGTACGTTAACAAGCCTTATAAAACGTGTTATTTATACTACTTTTGTATTTCGGTATTTTATTAAAATTTAAAAAATATTTTTAAACATTTATCATGACTGCAATTTTTTTACTTAATGGTAGGAACACTAAATACCATCTGTCACGTAACATTTGCTTATATTATTAATAGATGTCGCTGTATTTTGTCATCTATTGGTAATATAATTTAATTAAAAATTATCTCTAAATTATGTAAAAAATAAAAACAATACTCAAAATAGTATATTAAAAATCAAGTGTCATTAGGCACCTTCTTAACGTATGAGTCCAAAGTTTAGAAAACAAGCGCACGGCGCGCGCTTTCTAATGAGACGAACTAGACAAGGAACTCATGAAATCTGTTTTTATACTATTTTTTCTATTTCGCTGCATTATTTCATTATTGTATAAAAATCAGGTATTAAAATTACGTCAAAATCTAGTTTTTGGGATATATTTATGTTTGCAGTACTTATTCTCACGTTTGACGTTCGTGTTTGAAAGTTAGTCTAATTAATTTATTAATTTTCAAAATAATAATTAATTAATTAAATCATTAATTTTATGACTGTCAAATATAATTCATCTGTCAACATGTAGTGCTGCACATTGAAAAACATTCCCTAGAAACAGTGCTCTTATAGACTCTACAGACTCTATAAGCGAACTATTACCTATGACTTCAAAACAGTATAGGCTTCTTAACATACCGAAATAGAAAATGGAAAAATGTAGTAATTAACAAACCAAAAACACATTTTAAAATGCATAAATGCCGAGGGGTTAACCACTGAAGTAAAAAGTGTACACCAAAATTGCAAAAATTTGCAAAAATTCGCAGAAATTTGCACAAAATATGCAGAAAATTACGGAAATTTGTATAAAATTTGCAGACATTTGCACCAACTTGTACACCAAATTTGCAGAGTGGTAAACCCCTCGATAAATGCATATATTTGACATTTGTTAAACGTCAGTTCAATTTGACGCGAACTTAGAAGCAAAAAACTTTCTAGAAACAGTACGGTAAGAGAACTTATGATACTGTTTTGAGACCAAAACAGTGCGTTAAGGAGTACATTTAAGTACCGAAATAAAAATATTTTTATTTCTATATTTTTATATATTTTTTTCTAATTCAACACACATAAGACGAACTTCGTTGCTAAAACTGTTGGAAATTGTTTCAAAAAGTACAAAACTAAAAACTGTGTCGTAATGAACTCCATTAAAGCACTGACTGCTGTAATGAATCTTCACATGTAAAAATTACCGATTTTTAAATAATTTGACAATAAATTATTGTTGAAGGTTGTAAATTCAAAATTTTTCAATTCTTTTTAACTTATTTCATGAAAGTAGCTAAATGTTCATATTACAATTTTTTCAGCTCGTGTTACAAATATTAAGATTTACGAAAGTTGTTGCGTAATATCTATTGTTAAAGTAATTTTCCTAAAATGATGGCACTATTTTATTTGTAAATAGAATTTGATTAAAGATTAAATCAAAGACCCGCACCCGACTTGCACATAAAAAAATTTCCCTAATTAATTTACTGAATATCTTTACAAATTTTTTAATGTAATTTATTTATTCATAAATCATAAATACTCTACACTTTTAATTAACTATAATTGAATTTTTCAATAGAATTATTCGTGTAGTAAGTAGTAAAAAAATAAAATTTCTTCAAAGATCTTCAATTATTTCTTTTGAATATCGTATATAAATAATTTTTATATAAAAAAAAGAAAGAAAGAAAAATCAATTTGTTGATAAGTATTAAAGTCATTGACGTGCATTGTAGGTATAAAAAAGACCTGCCATTTTACAAATTATCATGTATCATGCAACATATCAAATAAAATTTCTTGTCATTATGTGTCGACATTTGAAAAGTATTTTGTATGTAATATCAAAATTTAAAAGAAAAAACTTAAAATGAGTTCTTTTGAAAAGTTAAATTCGATTTTGATTGGTTCAACGTGTGCTTTTATGCAAAGTGAAATTGAAATGTATTGTAACAGCACCTCTAATATTTATTACAAATTTCATCGGTCATTTTAGGGGAACTTTTTTGTCAGATACAGGATGTTTTAAATTCGTATTTACCGCTGGGACTATTCAAAATGAAAATTTCTTATTTTCTTCATAATAAAAATAAAAGTTGATGATGGTTACAAAGAGACGAAACGTCAATATTCGTGGGGCGAAACTAAAATTAAAAGAATTGTTCTTAAAATGTATGGCCCTCGTTTGACCACGGATTATTCAGATCTCAGTAGTAAAGCTACGTTGTTTCTCCACCGGATGTGAGGTCACATCAACATAAAAATGGTAAAAAAATTCAAATTTGGATGCGTGTAAATTTAAAAATACAAGATGGCGTCTCGAAATAGACCATTTTTATGCTGATGTGACGTCACATCCAGTGGAGAAACAACGTAGCTATACTACTTATTTCGGTAGGGCGTATTTGTATCCATATGAGCAGGTTTGGTAGACCGTCGTCTTTTGATCTCAAAACTGTGCATTTGAGATCGTATAAGATCGGAACACTAAATAGGCCATGTTTTTTGACGTAAGAGATTAAACGAGTCTCTTAAGATCGGCTCAGAGCTGACGACAATTCATTACAGTCGTCTAAATGGGAATTTCTCAATTAGAGTAACTTCCAAAAGAAAAAATTAGGGCTTTAAAGTTCAAAAGGATTAAATTGAACTGCGACGACATTTTTTACCGTCACTGAAGTTTATAAAATCATAAAGTAACCTTACTAATGCCTTTGTAAATTTAAAATTATAAAAAAAAATGTAATTGAATTAATTATTTGATATTCTAAAAAGAGACTTGTTAATGTTAAGTAGCAATTTATGAAATAGAAAATGAATGTATTAAATTATTTACTGTTCGTAGGCAACTTTGTAATATTAAGTGGCTCTTCTACAAGTTAATTAATAGATCGCTTTGAAACTTTAAGGATTTATGCATAGAATGAGTTTTGTACAGGGTGTATTAACTAAACACGGAAATAAGCTAATGCCTCCACGTTAGAAAATTTTCGTTTTATTGTTTTAAATACCCAGATTGTTTTGTTTAGGCAGATAACCAATCAACTGTGTAATACTTTTACCTTCATAGTGACGCCAAGTAACAATATAATTTACCTAAATTACTTTTAAAAATCCTAAAGTTTACAAAATCAACAAACTTATATGAAATAAGTCGATTTTATTTTCCTAAAAATATCATGAATACGTGAGTAAACGTAAAGTCACGTAAATCCTTAAACTATGTCGTTTGTTGTTTCAGTCAAGAAATAAATTTAGTGATTTTTAAGCGATTTTAAAAAATATTATTATAAACTTCAAAGAGCACACGAACAAAAAATTTAAAAACAAAAACAGATGACTTACAGCTTAAGATTTTTAATGTCTTAAAAAAATAACGAGGGTACTTCTGTGTCTAAAAAATTAAATTTAGAATTAATAGTCGACTGAAACGAAGCACTTTTCACATAAAATAAATTTTGTTTAATAATTAAATTTACAACCCTTAAATAGACATCATCACCATCAGAAGTAACAAAAAATAAATTAAGCTACAGCAATACAGGTGGCGCTAACTTTGAACCCTTAAAAAACGAGTTTTTCGACAAAAAATTAAAAAAAAATTTTTTTTAAGTTTGTTTGTCCATGGACAAACAAACCTTTTGCTACCTACCAAATTTCAGATTTTTAGACCAAGAATTTTATGAGAAACGAATTTTTATTCCGTTTCATCCAAAAACCCTGTGTATTTTACATATGAATTAAAATTCGAAAATAGGTCAAATAAGAAGCACCCTAATGTCCAAAGCACTAAATTTGAGCACTTGAATAATTTAATTTAAATTATTTAAGAAGCGTGGCCAAATCTGCGCAAACTCATCCTTACCGCCTACCAGCATAAATATGTATTGCAATATTAATATACTTGCGCCAAAAAGGGGCAAAATCAATTACAATACTCAACACTTTTTACGAAAAGTGCTTTTCTACCGAAAAATACGAAGGAAAGTCAGTAAGTTACAAACATCAGAAGTGGGATATACGAAAATAGAAGTTAGTTATAATGCAGTTTGAAGTCGCTATTTATCACTGGAATTCCAAAAACGTCCAAGCTACGAACTAGGGTGGCAAGTTCCTAAACATCCACCTTACAGTTTTGAAATAGCCACGAGCAAATTTCGGCTGTATTGTCCTCTAAAGACTCATCTTAGAGTTAAACCTTTTGAGGCTGAAAAAAAGTTTGAACGACAAGCGCGAATGTGACCTAAACAATATCCAAAGACATTAATTTTGCATGCATTATGTCGAGCAAAAACACTAATTTACAACCTATTTACTGATTCACCCCTTGTATGTCACCTACATCAACTACTCTCTTATTGCTCACAATCCGTGTATTTTTAAATTAAGTTAAGAGTCCCTTTAGTGTATTGCTAAATCTTGTGCTTGTACTGTTAATACTTAATTATGTAATTTACTTCGAGTTTCAAAGTCTTTACTAGGTAGCTCATTAATTAACAAATTTTAGCGTCCTTAAAATTACACACTAATAGTAAGAAAGCTTTGGAGTAGAATGGAAATAACAAAAGTATCAAAAACGTCCCAATTACTACAAAGTTATTTATTAGGTATAAGATTGACTAAAATTATTATCGATTCTCAAACAGAGTGGAATCTTGATAGTAAAATTACGTTAGGAATATGCATAATTTTGTAATAATTCAATTAGATCAGTTTGGAATACTGATAGCAACGTATGCTTGACATAATAATTTTCATTGCCAATAATGCTTTCAAATACTAATTAGACTAAATTACAATTGATATGCCTTTAAAACATAGGTTTCTACATTAAATTTTGGCCTCGACAACTACTTCTGCCACTACTAAGTTATCCCTTTCGTTTTATATCTAATCATAAATTAATTAGTACCGTCAGTTAATTATAAATTAATAACCTGTTAAAATCGAATATACAAAATCTTAAGATAATTACACACTAAGAGCAATAGACTACTTAACATACACAAGAATAAATAATTTTTTTATAACTCAAGTGACATCAACTTTATACTTGCCAAGAATGTGATATACAGCATTTTTTTAACTTTTAAGTGAGTTTATAGAAAAGTAATGAAACTCAAATGTGGGCACTTCTGGGGAGAAAGATGAATCCGCCCAACATATTTTACAACAGTGTCCTGATTTTGCGGCACTGAGACTCATAACACTGGATGCCGTCTACACGGAACCAGCAGATATACAAAGACATCCATCCCTGTAGGATAGTAACCTTCTTTGAGAAAAGGATGGATCCATAACCCCTCTGGTTACACTAAGGGCAGCTTGGATTAAGTTTTGGGGTCTGTATCAAATCCCCCAGGTAGGAAAAAAAATAGGGACACCTGATGGATGATTACTTAATGATTGATGAGTTTGTCAATAATTAGTAATTAAACGAAGTTAGTCAATAAATTAGTGGTAAGGTCGACGAGTTGGTGGGATAGTCGTTAGGAATTTTTTTACACTCTCAACTCAAAGAGGAATTTAGAACAGACCAAAACGGTGCTGGTACACGTTCTTTTAGTACAATGACTCTTCAAAAATGTCTGGATTACATTAAAAATGTATTTTCCCATTTTGTGTATTTCGAAAAGGTCTTGGATAAAATTAAGCCAGGTACTCACGTCTCATAAACATGACACAAGAAAGCGACTTAAATTACAGAGAAATAAGAACAATTAAAACCTTTCCTGGAAATAGAGACCAGTTGTGAGAGGCGACGAGCTAGTATACACCCAAGTCTCATCCTATATCATCTCTATGTTGTTAAACTAAGGATCCTATGAGAGAATGGATGCATGGATTTATGTTTTGTTATACCGGCTTTTGTTTTAATTCTAGAGCAGCTTGATCCTCAATTTTTATTAACAAATTAGCTTATTTGAGTACAAAATTTAAAAATAAATACTCAAGTGATATACATTTTTGAAATCAGCAAAAAAGGTTCTATGAGATGGTGCTAAAACAAAAGATTGCGCCTATTTAAAAAACTAAAGTTTATGATGGTTCCAGAAAACCGAAACGTTTTACATCAAATGTGTTTTCGGAATCGGGTGTAGAATACAAAATGGCTTCGGAGAAGTTCGGTCAGATTTAAAAAGTTTTGATAATAAGGAAAATAAAGTCAAAATACGAAATTTCGATTTTTTGGTTTTTTGTCAATACCTCAAAAACAAAAGCAGCTAGGGCAGGTTTCTTTTCAGATTATTAATGGGCCTAAAATTCTGCAACTTTGCCCTAATTTAACCGTTTCTCTATCTCTTCAAATAAGCGAGTTCCCCATGGTGCCGGTCGAATTTGAATAACCCTGTATGTATCACAGCGAGCAACTCATATAGCTACTTCCTCAGCTACACTTGGTCTTACATCTCCACCCTTTTGTCCCTCGCGCTGAAAACTGTCACTTTTTCTTATTACACAAAGAACTATTTTAATAAATATTAATGTTAAGAAGACACAACATGAGCAAAATAATCAAAGGTGAAGTTGAGCGTCATATTTCAAATAAAAATTTTTATTATCTCTTTTTTGCAGTAACGTGACGTTATTCCCTACACCTAAATTGAAAAGTTAACGACAATATTAATTACACCGTTATAATTAGTCATTTATCTAAAATTCGCCCCCAATATATGCCTTGTAATAGGGAGACTTATAAGAGTTTAATAACAGAATTGAGAGCTTAATCATCTTCAAATACCTACACCAAGTTATTTTTTGGTTAAACAATTTTTTAACAACCGCGGCACTATAAAGTTCTTGATTAATTTAGTTTGGCACTTTTAACATATGGACCTTTAGATTTGTTCTTCTAATTTTTAATCAATTTTGGTTGCATAAAGGCGAATTATATTTTAATCCGAGAATTAATAATAATCCTTAGATATGGCAACGTTACACAATAAATAAAAATGTCAAAGTTTGACAAACTGTATTCACAATTCAACACAAAAATAACTTAACCTCAAATTTTAATTTCCAATTGTCAAACTTCGACCTACAGTGTTGCCATATCAAAAAATTATAAATCTAATTCTCAGATTAAAATATAATTCGCCTTTATGTTAATTTGACAAAACTTTGTAAAAATGTAATTATTTAAAAATGTGGTGGTTTCGATTGTATACAAACAAATAATTGTTTAATTTAAAGAAAAGCGTAGGTACATAAAACGCGAAAAAAATAGCGACCGCGATGTTGAGTACGTACAATGCCGAAATCGAAAAAGTTTAATAAATGCAAGCCAAAATGAGAAAATAAGCGAAAACTGATGAACCAACACACAAATCGCTTTATACAAATAAAGTTAACGTAGCGAGCGTACAAATTATTTAAAAATGTCGAAAGCAGATTTCTCTAGTTATTCCTACATTTATTTTTTCTTTAATTAACATCTTTATTAAATAAATTTTTTAAGCAACAAATTTATAACTTGTAATCAAAACAAAAAAAATTATAAAAAAGTCCTACTAAACTACACAAGTATGTTTTGTTTCTTCAAACATGAAACGGGATCTCGACGGTTGAACTAAAATGTTAATTAATTTCTAATTAAATTTAACGCGTTCAAAAAAACTTTTGTTGCTCCTCATAAAGGTATACAAAACTTGTACTTTTAAATCGATAAGTAAATTAATTCTTTAATTAATTTTTTAAGTTTATTCCAAACACTTTTTAATTTTTAAAAATCTTTAATGGCTTATTCGAAACCGAAAAAATTAGAAAGGAAATACGGTACACGAAATTTAAATTAAAAAAATTAACATTAAACCGTCTTTTTTTCCTCTCTCGGTTTTTATTATTTTTAAAAAAATTTTGTGTTTGAAGAGATGAAAATGGGTATGAGGAATTTGTCTTTATGTCCGTCAGTTTAACTTCCTTTTCTTGGCATTTTACGGAAGTAAACTTCAAAGTAAGATCTTCCAGTTAGGTTGTCTTAAGTTTAGATGAGTAGGGTATATGGCCTTTATTCCAAAGTCTTTTCTTTTCAATTCATACGGAAACTCACATCTCATTTCCGCTTACTCGCTTTGAAAATTTTTTTCTATATTTTTGACATGTTTTGATCACATCAAACCACTGCTAGGCAATTAAACTGCGACATTCTGTATAAATTAATTATATTATCGGCCTACTTTACACCTAGTAAGAAGGGACTTGGAAATTTTAACGTTGGGGCAATTAAAAGATATTTTTATAATTTGTTCATCACAGTCACAGTCATCCCCTCAATAGGTGTAGAATAAAAAAATCTTTAAGTTTATACTTTTTAAAAAACAAATTTTACACGACATCGTAAAACAGCCTTCTAAAACACGTTCAGTTTTACCTGAGCATTTCGCGAACAAAAACAATAAAATGGAAATAAAAGTTTTTCTAAAGAGACCTTAATTTGGTATTTGAGAAGTCAAAAACAGTTTTATGTAAAATATCCGCCATATTTTAAATGCAGATCGTAGTTGGCTTTGACATCGTGAACAAACTATTTTTCCGTTTCATGAAACAAATTGCTATTTCGATCACAGAGCATACCTACTCGAGAAATCATAATGATAGGAATTTCTTCTGATATTAACAGGAACTTATGTACCAAGTGATTGAAATTAATTGTGCTTATAGAGTATTTCTGTAAATTAGTACAGAAGAAACTCAAACACGTAGCGGTGGTGCAGTTGATGTTTACGAAAGAAAGAAAGTCTGTTATGAATTTTTCCCGTACTTCCCTAATAGGGGACCTTTTCAACCTTCAACCTTTCCAGAGAAATTCCGCCATTTTTGGATCACTCTGTATAGGGGACCGTGCCAGACTAGCCATTAGTTACTAGGCTAATTTAGACGATAGAACAGATTAGTGATTATGGGCTATATGGCAAACTTTTTTCATTGAATTAATTGATCGTTAAATCTATCTATGTCTAGATGTTAAAACCCATTAACTCCCAGCGTCGTCATATGACGACAGATACACTTTATTTTTTATGACCTTTTGCAACTTTTGACTTTTTTATTTCTTTGGAATCCAAAAATTTGAAATTGTGCGTGCTTAGGCGTTAATGGGTTTTAAAGATAGACATATAGAATGAGCGATCGGTCAGCTGTTGGGAACTCTTTCGGCTGAATTCGCCCACTAGGACCAGTATTGTCCAAAAAGATTTAAAACAAAAGAGAGGTATCTCAAATCGGCCTACTGCGCTCAAAATGTTTAAATTGAGTCTAAACAAGTATTAAAGCTCCAACAGACTTACAAACATCAAAAGTATACAGAGTATATACAATTTGCTTCAGATTAGTAATATTCACCTATGTCAACTCATCGAAGCAACACCACCTTGTACCTTTATAATACGCGTATTAAAAATAATATGAAGACAATTCTAAATTTCATATAGGATCGCTTTAAAAAGTGTCGTACTTTATTTCGCGTATTGTTTTCGCTTGGAGTTCGTTTAGGTTTTTGCAGATCGTTATGTTACTGTTTTACGATTGTATCCTATAAAATAACAAACTCAATTTAGTTTACGATCTTTTTTGAAATAAAAATATACATAGCAGTAGTAAAGGATTTTAAGAGTTGGTTTTAAAAAAGAAAAAAAAGAGGTATTTTAAGGAAGTCATCTTAATTATTTGCAAACATGTGTTGAAGCCATCAAAACTAATTTTGTACTTTTACGAACTTTCCTGCTAAAACTTTAAAAATTTTAACTTCTCTCAAAAGCCAAACAAAAAATAACTAAAATTGAAGAAGAAGTTGTGGTTATGTTTTGTATTTTCCTTTTTGTAATGGAGTTATAATTATTATATTACTCATACAACTACCTAACAAAATACTAATGGAAAGAACGAGCCTACAATTAACTTGTACAACACAAACAGCCCTAAAACATCAGATTACATGCGTGTTAATTCGTAAAGTAAAAAAGCAGTAACTTAATAGGGAAGTTTCCTGCAGAAACTTTTTTTTAATTTAATTGAAAACTCTGTACGTACACAAAAAGTTACTACTAGTGAAAAATTTTGCATTAATTACTTACTACTTTGCAAGTTGAGAGCGCACGTATAAATCCCATTTATGGTCACCATTAAAAATAAAATTAATCCTACCTGTAACAAAATGCAAATTTTAGAACTAAAAGGTGCACTACTTTAAAAAACTAACCTTTTAATAACGTTCCCATGAGTCTTCATCAATAGCCACTTGTAATGTTTTGGAGAGCTTATACAGGGCTCTAACGAATGTTTTAAAGATATCTGAAACAAAAATTCAAAGTTAATTAGAAATCTAGAAAAATTGTACCTAAATAAGTAACGTAAACTGGATGACAATAACCGAAAAAAAATTCCATAACTTTTCAATCTAACAAAATTAACTAGGTTGGAAGTGCTTCACACATTTATGAAATTTTATTCAATTTAGAGGCATAATCTTCTGTGAACACACCTTTATGACACCCGGTATATTAAACTAGGAGTTAATGTTTCTTCATTAAATAGAGCAATAAAGCTATAAATGATCAGTCATTATAATTTGTAATAATGAGATGGATGTAACATATGGAATGGGGTTTGTGAGTTTTTCATAATTAATGGAACTATTTATAATTAATTAGTTTTAATATACGTTTCACTTAAGTATACCTACAGAGTGATCAATAACAGATGATCACCCCCTATTATCTCCATAATCATAAAAGATATTAATGTCTTTAAAACTAATGGATTCATCAACTAAAATATAAACTGATTTTTTCTATTTTAGTATTTTCAACCGTTAAGGCCTTAAAATTTTGCTAAAAATTTTTTGAAACAGCACAATATTTAGTGACATCATTCGTCTAAAGTTCTATCACTCCCGAATTTTTTTTGAAATTAATTGTGTTCTTGGACGCTCATTGAATCGACTCGGCTCAGATCAGCCCGGCCCTGCACAGTCAATTTCTTTGCTATTGAATGGTATGTTATTATGAATAATTGTTTTGTTACGTTACCAAGTACTTATTAGAACTTATGTTTTGTTCAGAAAATAGAGCTATTTGAAAAAGTGTCCGTTTCATTGCGTTTTTCCCCTACTAGTTGGTGATGAATATCAGTTATAGATCACCCTGTGTGTAGTATGTAGTATGTTATACGAGTGCGATAATATTAAAAAACGATTCAAACAACAATTAAATACCTTGAGGCACTACTCCATATTCGGCATTTTAAAATCAATAGCTTTTAATTTTGACCAATTCATCAACACCCTAAAATGAGGTTTAAAATTACCTTTGATGAAGTAATTTTTAAAATAAGGGTTGTTTTGTTTAAAGGCAATTTTGTAAAATTCATTTTAATGCTCACGCACGTAACGTGATACATCAAGGTATACAAGTTTAAACCAATATCGATATTGTTATCTGCAACGTGTGATAGCAAAATATGCAAAGTTAGAAGATATTTAGTTAAAAATTAAATTTTTAAGCAAACAACCATAAAGGCCTGTCCACACACACAAGATTGCCTTCCGGTTTGGCCTGTTAAGGCCAAAGCTGCGTAAGCAAACCAGGGCTAGGATCCTGTAGTTATTAGCACATTGCTACGCTAAACTACTTAGTCCGACTTACTCCCTATCTCTTTCGTACAAACCTTTAGAAATTTATAGGATAGCTTAGCGTAGTAATACGCTAATAATTACCTACACGATTCCAGCCCTGAGCTCAGGCTCTAGGACCTTCTGCCCCCTCGTGGTTTTAAATCTCCTCAACGTTGTGCCAAATAACCACCTTTAAAGATCTTAATACATTTAACATAATCAACATAGTTGTGGTTCTTATTAATAACGAAAAGGATTACCCCTTTGGCGTATTTTGGATTTAACTAATAAATTTACAAGAAAATAAAAATAAATAAAATGTTGTTACGTTCCATCATGCAAAGTTTGATATTGTTTTAAAGGTGGTTTCATAACCTGCACAGCTGCGATATACTGCTCTAGTTCAAGTTTATATTAATTTAATCATATTAGTCAAGTTTTCTTCAAAGCATAATAAATAATCCTACAAGGGCCGTACTCCAAATAATGTTAAACATCAACCAAAGAATAGTTTTTACAAACAAAGCTGTTGTTCGATCGCGTTGTCAATCTTTCCTTTATGATAGTCACAAATTCTTATATAATCACATTTTCCACTTACAATGGATATAGTTGCGCTCTTAAAGACAGTGGGATGTATTTTTAAAATCTATTTAAAATAACCAGAAGAAAATAATATTTTTTGAGTTTAGCAAAAAAAACCGAAGGCAACTAAATTTTATGCTTCAGCTAATTTAGCTAACTAAATGGAAATATAATTCCAGATTCAATCAAAACTATCCTCTAGGACAAAATATTATGTGAAAATTGGCAAAGAATTTTGTGCAATATAAAAGTAGATATTAAAATCCATATTTACAAAAACGGTAGCCATTTTTCACGACCAACGTAATTTATTTAAGTAACAAAATTATAAATTATTATTTTGAAAAGCCTTTAACAGTCATGAATCTTTTGTTTTTAACCTTTCAAAGTACGAGATTAGCCTACTTGTTTATTTATTCCACGTCCAACGTGCTTAATCTGCCAACGTAACTGCTCTCTAGTTTTGCTATTAGTACGACTAACTATATTAATGTGATTATGATTAGTGTTTACAATTTAGTTAGATTTGTTTGGTTTTCCTAACCATATCTAATTCAAATTTCAATTACAATGAAGGAGCGCAAATTTTCGAAACTCATCGAAACGTGAAAAATTTCAAAAACCGATCGTTTGCGTTTGAAAATCATAAATTTAATAATAATGTGCCCTCGTTTAATTGGAGACGTTAACATAAATTTTCTATTATTTAATTTAATATAAACCTCAATTACAAACTTAAGATGGAGAATAGTAAATGCTCGAGTCTCAAGAATAATTTCATTGTTTTGGCTGATATTTGTTTTGCAATGGTTTGGATGTATAACCACCTGTGCTTCCCTTTGCGAAAATTCTAATTTCAGTTTCAAATTCAAATATAACATTTTTGTTGACTTTGCGCTTTTTTTTAAATTACCTACCTACATTCGTATATTTTTTTAAAAACAAATTTTCGATTTACACGAAATTTCGTTCACCTCCGTCGTCGGAATTATTTAAAGGACCTCAATTAATAATTTAATAGTGACGAATTATAGTTGAATTAAAATGAAGGTAACTTGCAAAGTGAATTATAACATTTCAAACAGCTTAGGGAAATCGACAAAGCGAATTTCCATCTCTGACATTTGAAAAACAATTCTGCAATTGAATACAAACATTAAAGGCAAACGATTTGAATTTACTTTCTATTAAAGTGAAAAATTAGTGACGTAATTCGTTTGTATTTTTTTTAGTTTTAAATTAATTATTTTTAGAATTTGATTTTGGTTTTAGGTTTTTCTTTTTAATGTATTTGGTGCTGTTTATCACCAAAATCTGGTTACATGTCAAATATGAAATAACATATATCATGCAGTTTATTGCTAAATCGATTATGATTAAATGACATTACAATCACCTACAGCTTTTAGCTTGTAGGCATTTATAAAATTAAATAAATTTATTACAAATTCACTTTAAAATGTTAATATTGTCACTATGTCCTATTAATTTAACTCATTTAACTGATGGCTATCTCTGTGCAACAGTGCAAAAATAGGTTAAAATACAGTAATTTTTAACATCATTCAAATGCAGGAGAACGTTTCACACAAAAGTTGTATAACTCGAAAAAATACTTGAGGTACATAGTGTTAGACCTCGATGGGTAATGACTAATGACAGTAAACAATGGATGATTATTTGGGAGCTGGTAGGCCTAAAAGTCAAATATGGCACCCAGAAGGAAAGACAAAGTTGGTGATGGTTACAAGAAACCGAAACGTTGTACAAAACCTTTATCAATGGTTTTTAAGATGCCCCACAGAAAATTATCTCAAGAATTGCGAATCACATTTCTAATATTTAAAAAAATAAGAAAATAGACAAAAAACGAAATTCGAAAATTTCAGTTTTTCATAATTGCGAAAATAAAGAATCTTAGTAATTTTTAAAAAGATTCATAGTTTTGTCATTTCTAGCTATACTAATAGGGGTCTCTCGGACCCCAATGGAAATTCTTGGTCGTTTTAAATCGTGACCTTGCTAGGATTAAATAAGCGAGTTTTCCATGGTTCCACTGAGACAGTTCAAAAGAGATACTCTGTATAGGATGCACTCGGCTCTTGATTTGAGTACATATAGTACTTTGAGTACAGGTGATTTTTCTAAGTGGTACTAACATTGGGATCTCGGAAACCGTAATAGTTACGAGGCTGGTTAAATTAGCAAAAAGTTGCATATTTTGATGATCTTTAAGAATCCGTTTAGAAAATTTCAAAATTCAAAATGGTGTCCAAGATAATGCAGAAAAACAAAAAATTGGCAATATCGTTTCTCGACTGTAGTTTCAAAATGGCGTACTTTAGAAACAAAATTTTCGATAAAATTTTTTAGGATATCAAAAAATCTATCAAACGATACCAAACTCGAATTTTTATCACATCGACGCTAGGCGTCTCGACATTCAACTTTTCATTTTCTTATGGGGGACATATGATTTTTTCTACAAATATTACTCAGTAGGCTTATCTAAATTCGGATACCAAACGAAAACTTTCTATCTTGAACTTTTCTTAATTTTCACTTTTCAGGTAATGTTATGTTACGTTATGTTAATATTTTACTTTATTATAATATTTATGTTATTTTTTACGATAAAAAATAACGAATAAAACTTAGTTTTTAAATTTTTAGAAAGTAATTTGAGCTGGAAATAAAAATAAATCAAATTATTATTTACTTATTAAATCTTAGTAATGAAATTTTATATCTTGAATAACTTTCTAAAAATTTAAAAACCAAGTTTTAGTCGTTATTTTTTATCGTAAAAAATAACCTAAAGTAAAATATTAACATAACATAACCTGAAAAGTTGTGAAAATTAAGAAAAGTTCAAGATAGGAAGCTGTCGTTTGGTATCCGAATTTAGATAAACCTACTGAGTAATATTTGCTAAAAAAAAATATGTCCCCCATAAGAAAATGAAAAGTTGAACGTCGCGACGCTTCATGGGTAAAAAGATCCAAATGGGCCTTAGCTTTTCTTGTGGAAATTAACATGAGGAATAGGATAGTTCTCTTGTTCTCTATAAATTGATATTTTATCTAGTCGCTTGCACTAGCCACTAGCATTCGCAAGTGATGGGACTATGGAACTCCAGTCAAATTTGAATTTTGAGGCTAATTTACACTACAATATTGAATTAAGGACAATCCCTCTCTCAGTTGTCTTAAGTCCCGTTGACATAGGTAGTGAGCCACACTTTCATAGGTGGGTCTCAACTGCTGATTGGTGAAATACGAATCGAAAGTTTTCGTCTCGAACTGATAAAATACCGTTCGTGATGAGATCAAACATGTTTGATATTTGCTTCGTGAAGTAGTCTAGAACTAGTCAGAACCTCTTTGATGAATTTATTTATTGTTCATTTGAGGACCGTAAATAAAAATTCTAAACTTTTAACAGAGTCCCCCAGGAGCTAAATATCGAAGGGTTATTTCAAGTTTAATTTTTGCTGATATTGCTTCCCTCATATTAGTATTCCTTCTCTGAATTTTGGGGCTAACACGATCCAATAAATATTCAAAATGGTGTTCTGACAGTCGAAGTAAATTTTTGAAATCCTCAGGAGGATCGTAAAACTCTTTAGTAAAATTAGTTCTACTTCTTTTTAGTAGTGATAGACGAGAAATCGATTTTTTTCTCGTCTCGTCTCGATTTCGAGACAAGAAACGAGAACACTAAAATAGCTTACGAGACGAGATTAACCTTCCAAGAGTGACATTTTTAATTCGAGACGAGCCAGGACTAGCTAGGACCCATTTCCTTGTTCACCGTCTCCTTATATTTCTCTTTTTTAACGAAATTATTTTAAAAATATTGCTTGCTATCAGTCCACACATATTTTGACATGCGTCAGCCATCGCCGAGTTCATGTTCATGTTCATACTGTGAAATACAATCCCGTATAAACCCTTGCCACGAATATAAAAATTATCGAGTCGTGAAAGTTAAAATTTGTAAAACTCACGAACGTGCAAGAGGATCGTGATTCACTACTCATGTCAACGCGGCTTTAGATTCAATATTATTTGATTATTATAACTATTCAATGACATCACTGCAAATAAATTTTCTGAGAGTGCTTTGATGTCAAATTCAAGCGAGGTTTTGTTTTTCTAATATTGATGGCAGCGTCATCTGGATTGACACCTCCCAAGCTATAGCTACATTCAGAGATCGGCGACAGTCGCTCGCGATACTAAAATCAACCAATCATATTGCCCTGTCTTTAGCTCAATATGATTGCTTGATTTTAGTGTTGCGGGCGACTATCGCCAATACTCCCAATGCTCCTCCTGATAGTATTATCAAATTCACTCTTTATTTGCGCTATGGTTGGCCATGTTAGGGTGACAGATTTCACCCGGTATAAATTAAAAAAAAATCGGTTAGGTTATGTATTGTAGAGTAGTGGCTTTTATTCAATTGAGTTAATAGTCAGTGGTCTGTCATTTTTTTGGCATTGTCAAGAGCTGTCAGTCAACTTAATAGGGACTTTTTATTTCGGCAAACCAAAAAATAAAAGTTCATGGCCAACCATAGCGCAAATAAAGAGTGAATGGATTATAACATTATATTTATATTTAATGGCAGGAAAGAGCTATTTAATTTCTCCAATAGAAATGGTTGCTTATACTCCTACTTATAAGGAAAGATCATGACAGCCAATGATATTGTAAACTCGACGGAAGAATGAGTTATCCATGGACTTCTAAAATGTCATTTCCGTCGCATTTTCTCTTATAGGAAACGGCTGCTAACACTCCTTCCAGATGTTTTATGTTCTAAGAGCCTCATATATAATCTAGGGTCCGCAGATAAGACAAAATTTAAATTTCTTAGTTCTTATAAGTATTTATTTTTAAAATTTGTAAGAAAAACTACTATTATTCGGCATTACAATCGTAGCATCTTCTTAATTAAAAAATGCTTTTTCATCAAATAATAAAAATGAATTTGGAAAATGTATTAGAAATATTTTTATCAGAATAAAGCGGGGAGTTAATTAACATTCCCCACCGAATACGTTTTTTAGGCTTTTCTTAATGGTTTTTCGATACCACTCATTACGTTGTTTGGTTGTTAAAGACTTTTTTAAAAAGATATCTCATTAAAGAAATTTAGCTCAAAAAAAGTAATTGACCATATCGAAATCCAATTCTATTTTATAAGAAAAAAATGCTAATATTTTCTTTTTTAATAATGAAGTAAAACTAGTTCTTTTAAATAGTATACGGATGGATATATTACAAAAATGAAAATCCTGCCAGATGTCTTGTCAAATAAACTTTACGTTACATAATATTGGATTGTATAAAAAATTACACGTAAATGAAAATTATGACATTTTAACAAGAATTTTCTTTTTGCATGTAGAATCTGTATGTAATGGGTAACGTCATTAGCAGTAAATTAATTTTAGACTGTAGGTAATTGCTTTTGGAGTATTTTAAACCTTCGTTTTAAACGTGTTTTAAATATTGAAAAATACAGGGTGAATGAATAACGCTGATTTGAAATTATGTCCAAAACTTGAAACTCTAATATTGGAAATGGGTCCAAGAGGTACCAAGGCGCCTAATATCATAGAAATAAAATCTTTTACTCGGTCTTGCAAGGCAATAGCGAATTAGCGAGCTAAAATTTGCCATATGGGCTACTTTTTACAAAGAAAATTGTTTTCAAGTGTTCTACGTATAATAACAAAAAACCCAAGAATAAGAGAGATACCTATTTGGTCTCAATAGTTTCAAAATTACTTTAACGTTTATTACTTAACACGTTTTCTTTTATTTGAGAAACTCACTTGGAGTTAATAAAAGTAAAGAGTTCAAAAGTCAATAACACGATTTTTAATCAACTTTTTTTTTACTTTCTTAATTTGTGAAAAAAATAAAAAAATAAGAAATAAAATAGAAACAAGGTTTACAACGGGAGCATCTTAAGCCATTGAGATTTTACGAGTAAACCATTGATTTTACAAAAACAATTTATTTTATGCTTTTTATAAAGTACGTTTTTCTATTCAATATTTTTTTTCTTTTGCTTTATGATTTTTCGATTAATTTGAGCCGTGAAAAAGAAAATAAGTTCGAGTCCGTTCAATGCGATCTTCAATTTTATATAAATTGTAACAATTTATCTATTAGGAGCTTACGAACTTTAAAGGAAGTGTAGAAACTTTAACAAGGTCTTTACTTTTCTAAAATTATATCAATTGCAAAAAGAAAACAAAATATTCAACAAAAGCCATACATTTTATAAAACGAGAAATCTCAAATAAATTACAGAAAATTCATGATAATGGATAATTTATTATTTTAAGTGCGAAAGTTTAAAATAGGTGACGTGTCATCACAGAGCGTGATGCATAATATGCGCAGATTTGCATAATTTTTATAAAAATCTGTGAAAATAAGTTTAACATCTTTTGGCAATAATATGAGCTTTATAATTTGACAATCTGTCAGTCAAAAAATGTCTCCTATAAATATTGAAAAATTAAATAATATGTATATTAGAGACGGAGATGGAAATGTGGAGGAATACATAAATAGCAATGCAAAGGTCACCGTATAGACCCACCTCAATTAGACTGAAATAATGTTTCATTTTTTTATATAAAAGGGACAGATAGAAATGTGTCTTATTTATCCACATAATAAAAAACACAGGGATCATCGGAAATGCGCAGAAAGGTTCAAAAGAGATAGAGATAGAGGCATAAAATAAAAGAGATAGAGATTTTGAGAGAGTTATGGAAGTAAGATAGGTATTGGTTTAGACAAATGGGGAGTGGGGGAAGTAGGATGACAGGGATAGGTTTAGAGAAATGTGGAGTAGTCTGTCATATCAGGCAGGTCATCTGTCAATATCAATTTCATCTGTCGTATCATATGTCATCCCATCTGTTATCACATTTGTCAATGTTAATTTTTTTTTAATTTTAAGAGGGGAGGTCATTGTATCTGTCATTACATTTGTCATTCCATCTGTCAGTGTCAAGAGAGGTCATCTGTCAATAAAGTGTAAAAAAGCCTAAACAAGTCGAAACACTGGACACTGCCGACTTAATAAGCATCTATACAGAAGGGGAGTAGCTGATAGCTCCAGATGCAGAGGATGTAATGAAGCGGAGGAAACACTGGAGCGTATGCTATGTCACTGCCCTGCATTATACATTAAAGCAAATTAAAGGAACCATGTTAAGGAACTACAACTACCTTGACATAACCAGTATCAGCCACACTTTTCTGGTTCATTCAAAGTAAGGATGGATTAGTGATTGAAGGGGCAGAAGAAGTTTCTATAAGAAAGCGGCATTATGTGGCATTGGTGCACGTAACCATCGGTTTACCCTTCATTCTAACAATCCAAACCAACCAATTGAAATACAAAAAATACCGGTGGTGACGGTGGACATAAGACTTTTGGAGCTAATATTGGCTTAGAAATTAAATCATAGCTTATTAGACAGTGGGAAGTGATAAAATTAATCTTCACATCTTTTAACTTTAAACCAGATATTAAGCCGACGGTGTGAAACCGGCCCTATTATTATTAATTGTATTTCTGAGGCTGGTCCCTAGTGATTCCTTGCATCGCGACCTCTCGGATCTATTGTGCGCCTCGGATTTTGTCTTCCCTTATAGGAGTTCTGTACGAGAAGTGAAGAATTTTCCCTATTGATAAGTTGGGCAGTTCTCTTAGGAGCATCTTCTCTTTCCCGAGAATGATGTAACGACTTCTTGTTAAAGCCTCACAGTGTAGCAGAAGATGAATTGGAGGTTCCCTCTCCTCTGCACATCCTCTGCTTAGTGGGTTTTCTTCTAGTCCCATCGTATACAGGTGCTTTTTAAACTGGCAATGACACGTTATTATTGCCGTTGTTAGTTGTAGTTCATCTCTGCTAATTCTGAGTATAGAGCAAGTTTCTTTTGTCATAGGGTTTCTCCAGTAGGGCATTAGAAAGTCCTTCTCTAGGCGTTTCCCTCCAGTGTTTAATATGCCACTTTCCTAAAAGTGACTTTATTTTTCTCTTTATATCATTTCTTAAGAAATGCCAAAGGCTGGTCCTGGTCCAATGGGTCTTATTTTGCTGTCCTCTTTGGTCAGATCGTCCCCTTTCTCGTTCCCTGGTATGTTGGCATGAACTGGCACTCATACCAGGTTGACGAAATTTTTCCCCGCTAGCGCATTCAGTCTGCAAATGCAGTTCGTTACTAGTCCGAACCTCACCTCACAGACGTTCAGCGCTTTAAAAAGGTTACTTGGCTGTCAGATACTACGAAGATTCTTTGGTTGCGATATCCTCTATCTAACAGCATTTGCGCACATGTTAAGATAGTGTAAATTTTTGCTTGGAAGACGTGCTCCTCCAGGCTTAAGATTACCTTTTGCCTCAAGTTGCCGTCCCCGATGATTATAGGTCCTGAAACCGGCTCAAAGTAATTTTTGGTTTGGAAAATACAAATAGTTTTATTATCCTAACCGGGCGCAATACTCGGATCTGATGGCAGATGAATAAACTGAGAAACGAACTTCTCAACTGTTAGCTAGGTAACAACGTACTGTCCGACTGACAAACCTACAACATCGAGAGGCATTCATTTGACCAAACTGTAGATATGCGAAAGAAAGTAAAAAGGTCGTCAAACAATTCAATGAAAAAAATTATTCGTGTGTCCTGGTATAAAATTCTATAACATTTTGAACAATTTGCAAATTCATTGTTATATACACAGTGATAAATCGAGATAAGTTATTTTGTGTGCCATTATAAACGAAACACAAATGGAAATAAAATTGTGGCTGTATGTTAAACGTCAAATATAAACAAACGCTCTCTAAAATAATGCACTTCAACAAGCCCTACGTTTTGACCTACTTTAATAAAACTTTTCTTGTCGTTGGCAAACTTAAATAATTTTTCTCCTCCTATTATTGCATTAAATAAATTTATAAGGATAAATATAAGAAACTTTCCTTTTTAATTAAAACAAAAGTTTTCTTCCGAACATTCCAACCTCATATCATTAGTAAAATTAATATCATTTTCACCTTTGCTTGTATGTCAAAATTTCTTGATTAAAGTACCTCATCAATCGTTCAACTGGAAGTCTCATCTATCAATATACAACCGACTCAAGTTCATTTACTTTAATATTAATGGCACTTAATTTTCCTATATTTTCAAAATCTAGAATTATCTATTAGTATATCGTTATATTAAATCTACTTTCGTGTTATTAGTTTGATGAGGTCAATTATAATACAATTTACTGCCTATGTTAATTTTTAATTAAATCAATCAAAATCTAAACTATTTGTTTTAGTAATTGTTAATCGATGACAAAACCAAAGTTGAATATACAGTTTGACCAAATGGCTTTAATTCGTAGGAATTTTAATGTATGTAACAGTTGAGTGGGATCAACAGCATCAAAGCGTAAGAAACCCCAATAGAATTTTTTCTATCGAGCTTTTTCAATAGAAAGTGATGAAAAATAAGCACACGTTGCTACCATGACAATACCGATAAATTATTTAATTTTATTAGAAAACTGAATGCATACAATACACCATCTTTACTTTTCTCTCACAACTCAAAGTGGTAAAAATCCACGCTATGACTTTTATCATGGCTGCTCATATGACTCATATTACATACATGGCTTGGCGCCACCTTTTAGCCAAGTCGCATTTTATATTGAAAATTCAGCCATCTACACATCTACAGCAACATACTAATTTATGACGTTTGTCGTTAATTTGCGTTAGTAGATTCTAATATGACAGCGAGTAAAAAATTTAGTGGAAAAAAGTAGTTTACAAATTTTATTCCCTAAAATCATTCAAAATATTCAATATATTTTTACAAATAAGGTGTCAAATGAAAGAGAAAGAATAGACTTATAGACTGGTGGTTCTGAAATTTTAATTTTTTTGTATTACGTGCTGATTTTATTACTTTAAACATTATCAATTTTTTCCTATTTTCCAAACCTCGTTTCGAAGCATTATGCCCCAAAAATTAAAATTTCAAAACCACTAGTCCCTAAGTTCAACATTTACCTTTAACATATTTTTTGAAGTTTTGCAATAGAGCCCCGAATTTTATAGATCGTAGGGAATAAAAATGTGTGTAAACCCCATTTATTTCTAATGGCATAAATGCTGCCCTTAAAAAAGAAAATTAGCTGTTCTGCTGTTTGACACTAGGGTAACATCATAAATTCACTAACGCTATTAGTCTATAAGAGCATCAGATAGTATGATTATTTTGATAGAATAAAAACTTTTGCTCTATTAGTAAATTAACAATCAAATATTGAAGTACTGACAGTGATAAATTACAAGATAACGCTATAAATTATTCATCTTTTCGACCTTTTCCTTGCAAGACAAAAAAGTGGATGACGTATACTAACACCTGTGAGTTTCAAGGGGATAAATATTTCATTTTACATGTAATATCCTTATAAGTAGAAGAGCACGCCCTATAATTTCAAAAACACCTCGAATTACACTAAGTACTATTAATGTAACAACTTAATGCTATAAATTCAGTTTTTGGTGAAAAACTATGCTGTTTCAGCGTTTCAAAGGTGCATAATTAAAATGGAAGTTGAGTTGTTTTGCAGTATAATCCGTTCACTATTTATTTGCGCTATCGTTGGCCATGAACTTTTGTTTTTTAGTTTGCCAAAAGAAAAAGTCCCTATTAAGTTGACTGACAGTTTTTGACAATATCAAAAAATGACAGACAACTATTAAAGGTAGGTTCATAACTCTCCACTGATATGTTTCCGTTGGTACGTTGGCCAATCGGAGCAGAGCATTTTTCAAACTCATTTGTCAAATTTTGAGAGCTATGAACCTAGCGTAATACCATTGAATAAATAGCCGCTGCTCTACAATACTTAACCTAACTGATTTTTTTCTAATTTATACCGGGTGGAATCTGTCACCCTAACATGGCCAACCATAGCGCAAATAAATAGTGTACCGATAATAGCTCAAGTAACTCGTGGAATAAAATGAAAAAGTTTACAAGATATTGGCACAAAGTAAATCAGCAATTATCTGCATCTTCTTGCAAAATTCAGATTGAAGCTATCCAGAGCCAGCGATTTCGACTTAGTAGTCATCGTCATGTAACATTAATTTGTGGTGTTGGCTGTTTTGTGTTTCTTACAAATGTTTAATTTCTACATTTATGCTCCCTATAGTGTTTGTGCGCAATTGGCCAATCGCTAGGTTATCGTTCATGTTGTGTACGGATTTGGAATATTTACCGAACCGTTTAAATTTATCTAGTTATTGAATATAATCGTTATATAGTTTATGTTATTTTTATCCTGTTAATCCATTTCATAATTTAGGGGTTTATGCGATTTTTTCCGGCTGTAAATTACGTGGCGCCCTTTTACACCGTTTAAACTCAGCCCATCTTCGCTGCAGCTGTCGGCTAGCCGCTTAAGTATTTTCCGTTCGTCTCGTCGTCGATTAAAACGCCACAGTCACAAGCAGCAAACTGTAAATAACTAATTTCAATTGCTGCTCCCTTACGTTCCGCTTTTAAAGTCGACACACGGTATGCAAAAAATATTTTCAATTTAATTTTCGAATTATATCTAAATCAAATGGACCACCACTTGTTGGAGCCCCCATTATAGCTAAGGGTAGATTCAGACAGATCTACCGAAGATGACAGTGAAATAAACTACCTAAGCGTTAATCGCGGGATCAAATATAGTTTGTACTAAACCGACGGCTTAACGTGTCATCTAAAGCCCGTTTATTAACCAAACTTTCTTTTGTCATTATTTGAAGTGCTTAGAAGAAGAAAATGTTAAGCAAAGAAATAAATAAAAATAAATACGTTCTTGAGGTATTGTCACTGTCAATATTTACATTAAATTAATCACATCTCGTTTTTCAAAGATCATCGACTTGAAATTTTAAATTCTTTTGTCAAAGCAACAGGGAGAGCTTAACAATAAAGTAAGGAAATGTAAAATATACCCAAACATTTATTTTCTTCTCTTTTTTAATTCTAATTTATCAACTATATAGGTACAAAAAAGCTATCTGTTGAGTAATTTGATTCGAAATACAATTAATGAACGTGATTGGTATGTGATCGAACCTTTTTATATCGAATTTTCCACCAATAAAAAATGAATGTATATTTGTTAAGAATCAAATAGAAATAAAATACATCATATAGAGCAATCAACATAAGTGGTCTTTCTCGAACGCAGAAAAAAAGCAATTGTTTAGAAAATCCAATTCCAAAAAAGCGCCACACATAAAGGATTATTTTTTATTTTGTATAAATTTAAAATCTTTTAATATAACAAATCAAATCACGTGCACACTTCTTTTTATTACAAGTAACGCGTAAAAAATTTGTAATGTTCCTTTTTTCGTGTTAGTAAGATACGCCTTAAATCCGCGATAAAAACACAAAATTTAGACGTTGATTTACGACTACGAGCATAGTTAGCATTCTTTTTTGGTCGAAATTAGAACAATTAAAAATAAAAAAAACCATCATCTTTATTAAAATATAAAAAGCTTTTCATCCAAAGGAAGTGTTTGTAATTTCCTTCGAGTCAGTTATTTTTGCTTAAAGATAACTCGAGAAAATTCATTTTTAGCTATTTTTAAGTAGTTTTTAATTTTGCTGAAAAAATAAATACTCAGCTCGTAGTCGAGAGAAATTTCCTCCTCTTCTTATTAAAACTTGCAAAGAAAATTTCTTGGGAAAATAAACGCGAGAATTAATTTATTTGCATTAAATTAGTTAAATCGAATTGAAATTGATGTCTAAAGTAAAAATATATGTACTCGAAATTGAGCTTATAAAGCTTGAAACTGAGATGAAATACAGGTGAAAGAGAAAACTGATTGAAATTCACGAGTCGCCTTTAGGGTGGGGCAAAAGCAAGAAGCAGGCAGCAGAAAGCACTTTGATTACAGACCGCAATTCCCGGAATCGATTCAATTATATACTTTTGAGTTTCCTCGATTCTGAAACTTTGTAAAACGCGAAAATTGTTCGCTTTTTATGAATTAATTTCATAGAGGAGACAATTTCTGTCTTGGCCTTGGTTAGCTTCCAGTCCACGAGGTCTTTTAATTGGTTTTACATTTTAACACAGTGCGACAGGAGCAATTAATTGACAATTTTACTTTATGTATAGTCGTTAGTACAAGTTTTCAATTAATCGTAAATTTTCTTTTATTATCACTCAAACCAAAAAGCAAAACTAATAAAGAAACTTTTTACTAATCTTTTCGTATCATAAATTTTCGCCATCATAATTTTCTTACGAGACCCAATTACAATCATTTCTTACAAAAGACCAACTCTTCCTTTCTATTAATTTATATTTTATTTAATGGATAATAGAAAACTCTAACCATCAATTAGAAATTAAATTCTTGGAAAACAGAGCAGGATATAAACTTTTAAATTTAATTCTTACTAAATTAATCAAGAGCTCTCTAGTACCACCTGTTATTTTAGTAAAAAAAGAACAACTAAGATGAAAATCTGGCTAGAACATCTAGAAAGAATGGATGACCACCGTGTAACAAAAAAAGTCCTCAATAATAATTCAGGATGAATGAGTATTACTTGGTCGTCTCATAAAGCGTTACAATGACTAGTTCAAGGCCGGATTTGCTTAAATATGGCATGCCTTAAAAGTGATAAGATCAGGATACAATATCAGGGTCGGATAAAGTAAAATTGGACAGGGCCGGATAAATCTAATTAGGACCCATCTTACAAAGAGAAAACTCCGGCAATGATATCAGGGCCGGAATAGTGTAAATAAGGCTCGCCTTGAAAGGGGCAAATTCAGGATCGCATATATCAGAGCCGGATATGTTTAAATATGGCATGGTTTAAAAGGGATAAAATCAGGAAAAAATAATGGGCTTGATAAATAAACCTTAATAAAGGTTAGAATAAGGCTAGCCTTTGCCGTGCTTGATTAGAAACGCCCTACCAAGGCGTACGCATTTCTTATTTGAATCTGATCAGGGCCACCTAAGAATATCCTAATACCTATGCCTTTGTGACGCCCGCTCAGGTCCTGACTTTACAAGGATTTACCTTAACAACTTTCTGCTCGGGAAGATGAACAGCGTAACAAAAAGTCTATACCTACAAGCTTAAACTTTGACAGCCTTCTAGAGCCTAGCTAGAGCGAGTACAAAAGCTAGTAATGGTAGAGCCCGACTGACTAGAGAAGAACCCACCTGCCTACGTCATTGCGCACAAAAAATTAATATGAGATGAGTACAGAGGGATATCAAAAAAGCCTGCATGAAGCATTAGACGAGTGTAAGCAATTCGTTATTAGATAACAACATATTTAACAAAGTGTTAAGCAGATTTAATAATAATTCCTCTTTATCTCTTAGTCATAAAACCAAAGAGCTGCAATTTGATTTTTCGCCAGCTTTCCTAACAAATTAAATTAAAATGCAATTTCGTACAAATTCGCGGTTTGTTAACTCTCAAACATCTCAAGAATTGTGTTTTAAAACGCTTTAAAGAAATAATTTAATTACTGTAAACAACAAAATTATTTTAAGTGCACCAGCGACAGCACTTAATGGCTGCTATCATAAGTAGGTAACTACAATCCAGATTTTATCACTCTTCGACGATTTTATTTAAAAATTAACTTATTTTTCTACACAAAATAGCCATAGCTTTCTTATTATCGATTTTTATAAAATGTTTTAAATAAAAGTTACTAGGCTTAGAGTGTTTCACATGTTTGTGACATTGAACTGTTCCTGTGGGACCACGCATGGACACAGGACTATTAAAGGAGCATGCAAATCAATTTTTTTAAGTAGCAACCTACGGTTTCAACAACATGGCGACACTCTCCATCACGAAGTCAAAATCAGGCCCTATTTAAATCACATTTTCTTTCTAAGGTGGATAGGAAGAAGGAGTGAGATAGAATGGCCAGGACGGTCCTCATACTTGACTCCCCTTGATTTGCTTGATATGCTCGATATGCACAACACAGATCTGTAATCTTTGATAGTCGAATTTTTTCAAAAACTTCCACCCAAGGTGTAACGCTGCCAGAGCAGAGGCAGAAACATGCCACTATTCTAAAAATGTTAAAAAAGTTATGTGTTGCTATTCACGGGCTCCTGGCCCACACGAGCAATTTAAGGCCTTGGCTATGGCACTGAAAGCCTAGTAACTTTTGTAACATTTCTGTCGTAAAAAAATCGATCATATAAAAAAGTTATACAGCCATGTTTTTTTCTCATTCTGTAGATACTTTTTTAAAATGTAATGACGTTTAAACTTCTAACCAAGTACAAAGTTTCCGCCTGAAGTTGCATTTTAAATCTATACGATGGATAAGTGCATTTATCAAAGTTGTGCAACTGACATTTATTATACTAAATCCTTCAGGTACATGACATCATCACTGATTCTACATAACCCGTATAATGTACCAAGTTTTGTGCCAAACGATATGCATTCATCAAAATTCTCTGTCATTTCAAAAAAATATTAAAATTTATATTTCAGATAAGCTATCAGAAACTACACAACTACAGGTTGTTTCAGAAAATATTTTCTAAAGCAGTTCTTGCGCTTACAAGACGAATTATCTGCTCTCTCGGTCAACGGATGCAGACCTTATTTCTTTGGACTGCGTCCAAAAATATCTCAGAGCCAGGGTGGTAGATAAGGAGGTGAAGGAACGACCGCTCGCAATGTATAGTACTGAAATCCTGACATCGGAGATCTCGGCGCATTCTTTGCTAGCCGTCGTCCCCGCTACGCTGTATAAGAGAGAAGCACTAATTGCTTCCAACTTTTAAATTAATTTCAGAACTCCTCAGTTTAAAATGAACCGTAATCTTGGAGAAGATGTTCGAACCTATATACTTTTATCTAGATGCTTCTCTATTTATTTATTTATTTATTTATTTATTTATTTATTTAACAAAAAAGTACAGTATAATGTACACGCCGAGGCTTATTGCTTGCAGCAATGTCTTCCAGCTCAGCGCTATGCCCAATACTATTTGGTAGTCAGACAATTTTGGTTCGGGCGAAGGTTCGATAGAATTTGAAAACAAAAGGTGAAGTCGTTGATCTTACAGTTGTAAGCATTAAATAAATAGCCGCTACTCTAACAGGAAAGAGCATTCCATGCAATCGTATGTGAATACAATGGTTGTCTAAATAGAGCGATTTCCGTTAAATTTATCCAATAGAAATGGTTGCTTATACTCCCACTTAAAAAGAAAGATCATGACAGCCAATGGTAATGTAAACTCTACAGAATGAATTAGTCATCCATAGTTTTCTAAAATGGCATTTCCGTCGCATTTTCTCTTATAGGCAACAGTTGCTAAGCTCCTTCCTGGTTCTTTATATTCTAAGGTAGTCAGAGACTCAAGGACCCGTAAAGGCATTTAATAATTGACGATTCAAAATAATAAGCAGAAGTACCTTATTTAATTAACGAAAGTGGAGTTTCCTAGAGGCATCCAAATTGTAGATTAAAAATTGAAAGAAAATTATGAGAATAGAAAATAATTGGAAAACTTTTAGTTTCGTATTTGAATGTTTGTTGCGCTATTAATTCGAGATTTAAATGCGTGACTGTTTTGACAACTAACTAAAATAATACTCGTAGCGATTATTTAGATTGTTTTATTATAATTTAGCTAAGTGAACTACTAACTAATTACTTGTTTAGACACTTTTGATAAAATAGCTGGTAGTGCTCGTTGTTTAAAAGTGACTATAACACTTTACGCTTCCTATTTTATTAATGATGAATAATTAAATGATTGTCGACTCTCCGCCGTTTATTATCGCGAATTTTTATTATAATTATGGATTTAAAAAGTGTCGCCCTAATGCATTAATTTACACTCATTATACACGTAATTTAATTAATATGCAAATTTGTGGCGAAAAAAAATTGCCTAACCACTCAATTTTTCCTAAATATAAACGCTTTGATTTTGATAAGATGCATAAGGCTTAAAAATTAAAATATTTATAGTAAGAGCAGTTTTGTTTTTTCTTAAATTTTCACATCCAATTGGACCATCCTGTATATTAAAAAAAGAAATAAAATCGTTACCTTGTGAAATATCAGGGATTTGACTAAAGCATGCACGAAAGAAGAAAGAATAATAACGAAAAAAAATAAAAATATATTATTTTTCGAAATGGTAGGCATTAATCCACTCGACGTGATTTTCTGAAAAACACACCTGTTTAATTTAATGAATAAATAAATACTCTTTAAAAAAAGACGTGACGAAATTGGTCAAATTAGTCAATTTGTGGTTATTCCAATTTACCCTTTATAATGTTTTTAGACGAAAACCCAACCGTAACTCTCTTCAAACACATCGACAACTCGAAAACCTTTAATTTTAGATTTTCCTCGCATTCAATTTAAAATATAACCAAGTTAACTATTAAGTTACTAACTTTTTCCAATAATAAGTTAAATAAATTACACGCTTTAAATTCAAACCGAGTTTCTTTTAATAAATATAGTTTATTATTTCGATCATGTTCAAAATTGCTCAATTATTTGCTCAAGTATTTTTCTATTTCAACTTTCAAGGTGTTGCTCGTACAATTGCAACGAAATTTATTAACGTTGCTCCTCCACTAAAGAATTGTTTATTCTACAAATGAGCAATATTTTGTCTCTTCCTTTTTCCACTCATAACGAGGAATTGTATCTCCAATAAAAATAATTCAACGTAACTATCTCTCAAATAAATCTACGAGGGATATGCAAACAGTTTAACAACTTTGCCATTAGGCTAACTTTTCAGTTACGTAAAATTAACTTGAAAATATCAGTCAACAAGAGCTCAGTCGAAAGCACGGTAATAGATATAGAAGGTATGCCGACGAAAGTTCTAAGTTGAAGCAAAACTTGAACACTAGCGGCGAAAGAAAAGGCATATTAGAGAATTAATACGTAGGTTACCCTGGCTAACTAGCGCATTTTTGTAATAACTTATCAGCTTCCCTCAATGTGCTTTCTCTGTCTTATAAAGTCGTTCACAAGTGACTTCAGTTCTCTACGAGTGGTAAGATAGCCCGTTGGCGTTCCTTTTTTTTATATTTATTACCGTGGTCGAAAGGTTATGCAATGAATGCGTGTCAAGGTTGCTGCTCTGCAAGTGAACTACACTTGGCATCGTGCGCACTTAAAATTCGAAACTAGTAGTTTCTAATTAGTTATGAATTAAGCAGTTTGGATATTATTTAGATTTAGAGTATAATTTGTCATATTTTAACCACTTTGAAATGAAGGAGTTGTAATAATGTAAGCCGCATTAAGGCAGAGTAAGAGCGGTCAAGATGACAGCTTACAAGAGACAATGCCGACAAGGAATTTCTAGTAATTTGGGAGAAACTATTATTTCAATAATAATAATAATTTGTTACACTTTACTCAAATTCCTAGCGAATTTCTCTCATTTGCACTTAATAAAACGTCACTTGATAGTTAATTAGTTTATTTCAGCGTGAATTTTTAATTTAAATTTTTCTCCAATCTGATTAAACGTAACAAGCTAAGTTTAAAAAAATGTTCGCTTCCATTCGATTTAATTTAGGCAACAATATAAGCGCGATATTACGAGCAATTAAATATTAGTAAATAGTAACACGATGATGCTTGTATAAGACAGTTTGCAATTAAAACGATGCTAAGACTACACTTGAGACTGTTTTAAATGAAATTAATTTACTCACCAAACTGCTAAGTACGACATCAACTTTTTTAAGCGTTGTATATGTATGGAATTAGTGACAACGGCTAAATTAACAGACTGTTACATAAGTTATTTCATTTCATAATGATCGACTAATTTGTGAACGACTCAATCGAATGGCACGCAAAACCTAGTTGTGATACCTACTATCGAATTCAGAAGTTCTACAGCTGACTTTTAAGATCTCTATCTCTAAAAAATACAAATGTCATTTTAGACATTTGATTTTTTTTGTAGAAGTTTTATTTAAAATAAAATAAATTTATTATTTCTTTGTTCCTGATGAAAAAAAAACATTATAAGCATGTCGAACGTTAACGATTAGAGGTCTCAGACAATAATTATAGGCTTCGCTTCTCTCAGCCTCCAAAAAATTGTCTTCAACCGGTAAATCATCCTTACCGTTCTACATACTTAATATACTATTAATTGTTTTTTTAACACGTATTCTTCAATTATTGCGTTTTTTTATTTTGTGGGAAAAACCCTTTTAAATTAATCATTTACTTGTATAGAAGGTACAATGCGAACTTAAAAATTTAAGAAAAGAAGAAAGCATTTATAAATCCTTGGAGTTTAAGTCCGTTCATTAATTTCTTAAAAAAAGTTGAAGCTTTAGGCTTTTAGTTGGAAAGTTAACCGGACATTTCTACAAAGTTGTAACAGAGGTAAGCTTTAGTAGAAACGTGTGTTTTAGAAGGATTTACACACAAACACATCTAAATTAGATGTGTAGCAATTAACTTGACGTATTATTTTACTTTAATAAAATAATTAAAAATAAAAATAGTTGCTAACACGGAAATACATTTTCAACAAATTATCTAAAGCAATCAGTTAAGCTATATCGTATAAAAGCCGTAGTCAGGGGTATCATACAGGGGAAGTAAAGAATTGGTAGCTAAGGGCCGTTTTACATGGACTAAATGTCATACTAACTTGCTCGTACTGAATAAACTCAAGGAGCAAAAGCACAGGAATCTAAGCTTTCACGTAGTGGACGGTCGTGCGTCGAAATTTCTACGCATGACCTGAAAGCTTAGATTCCCGTACTTGTGCTACTTGAGTTGCTTCAGTACTAACAAGTTAGCAGAATATTTAGTCTATGTAAAATAGCCCTTATACTATTTATTGTTTGGAACGAACTAAGGCAAGTATTACACCCCACTATTTTTAGCACTGAATTTAGTACTAGAATTAGCGCTAAAATTAGTCTCATGTAAGACGGCTATAAAACGTGTAATTGAACGAGAGAGCCCAAAAAGTTCTGACAAAGCCATCGATATCTGGATTATTTTGCCTAGTTTTAAGACACTGATTGAGGGCCAATTATTACGGTATAAAGAACAAAATGATTTTAGATTGGATCGTTCAGGTATTGACTGAGTGTTTGCTTAATAAAACCCAGGGTCGGACTGACTTCATTTGAACGCCCCCCCCCAACCCCATAGAAAGATCAAACATTTTCAGGGCGTTTCTTAAATTATTGAGAGCGTTTGGAGGCCTTTTCCAAACTTCTTATACACACTGTATAAGTGTATACATACAGTATAATAGTACTGACTAATTAACCGATCCATACGACCATATTTAATGTAAATTACGTCTTTGAAATATGTGCGCGTGTACCGCGAAATCTAATTACATTGTGACCAAATAAATTTTCGTTTGTTTCAATTATTTTCCCAATGATAAAATTTAATCAAAGCTTTAAATTTTTTTCTTTTTTTGTAATAAATAGAGGACCCTTTTAGTTTTATTTACAGTAAATATATTTTTATTTATATAAAATAGAATTGTATCATACGAAAATTGTACAAAGCATAGTTTATCAAGAAATATGTTGTGATTCTGGCAATCAAAAGCTTTACCAAAAGTCTATCATCGTTTGCACAAAGCAATTTTCTTCCGTAAAACGACATAAGCTCCTTTTATCCTATTTGTTGCGAATTATGTATTAAATTTGATATGAGTTCCTTATTTTTAATAAAATTTATTTAATTGCTTTTCGTTTCTGCTTCATTGCACGAAATGCTGATACTTTGTAAATTACAAAATAGTTATTTTCATAAAAAGTGGGCAAATAGGTAGCGTTGTCGCAACGAGTGTAGGGTTACCGTAACGAGCGTTGCGGGTATCGGTAACTGAACGAGTTTTGGAAACGTGCTTCGTGTACGTTTTGTGAAGAGAATGTTTTTCCAGTCGTTGGGGATATACAAAAAATATCGAAATGTCCCAAGATTATTACCACTCTCTCATATATTTTTTATTCTTGTCCAAATTTAATTTTTAGAAAATACGGGGAATACCCGGAAATTATTGAGAATTAGATTGTACGTTCCAAAGCGGTCTTGCTTGATGCGAGTTGGAGGAAAGTAACTCGAGTTAGGTGAGGTATATCATAGGATGTTTTTCAGTCGCATTTGATCCCTCTCTGGCATCCAGGCCTTTGTTATTGCGATACCCTGGTAAAATACCTCATCGCAAAAAAATGCAAGATAGTCTGGAGCTACGTGAAAATGGGAAACATTTTGAGTGAGAAGTTGTGGAAGATGAACAACGCTCATCAGGATCAAATCGACGCTCATATCACTTTTTTTAAATCTCCATAAGGAATTCTTACCGAAGGGACAAGAACTGGAACTCATTTTACCTTTCACAAAGAGCATTTCTGAAATTTTTAAATAGTTTCAACCAATAAATTTAATCATCATCCTTGAACGTTTATTATCCTTTTATTAAAGAGGTCTTGAAGGTTTTAAGTAAATAATTAATTCATCAATGAATATTTTATAAAGATTGATTCTTTAAATACTAAGATATTTAATTTACTTTATGGATCATTTCAACGTGCATTCAAATATTATACTTTATGTGGCCTTATCATACTCAAGAAATATTATGGAAAATATAAAGTTACATACGAGTATTTGCTCAAAGTAAATACGTGAACTGAAAAAGTTGTAAAAATAAAAATTTTAATGTAACCAGAAATATAGAAAAAAGTTGGTTGCTATTACTTTAAGTAAGTAATCTCTTTGAAAATCGACAGGTGGATGACAAATGCAATTTTCAGAAAGCTCTTAAAAGGTCTAGTATGCAGTTTAATTGGAATACTCTTTCTTGTGCTAAAAAAGACCTATTTCAAGCATAAAAGAAGTAACAGCCAGTAGCTGTTACAAATAAACAATAAATTAAAAGCAGACTTGGAGGAAAATCAAACAATCTTTTAATGTCTTTTAGTGAGGCATTGTCTCCTGATAGTATTAATTTATTTAAGGCTTTAGTTCCTTAAGGAGTAGAGTAGTACCAACTTAACCTGAGCACACCACGTGACCAAACCTGCGCGAGGCGTGGCTTATTTTTAAAAGTTGTCCAAATTTAAAATAATTACTTAATTTGAAGTTTTATTTGAAGTACTAATAATAATTAATTACTGATTTAATACTTTATAAATGAGATCTTCACATTATTAAAATTCCTGAAATTATTTTGCTTCGACAAAAGTAATGTAATAACTATACGACGGCACTGTCTGCGTTCGTTTCTAAGCAACGATAGTACAAAACTACTTTTTTGTACTTAAAGCGCTTAAAGCGCAACTTTAAGGGTCATCACGTGGTGTGCTCAGGTTACGTTGGGTTTACTCTAGTGTGACGGTAATTTTACCTATAATGAAAATTATAGAGCAGAAAATTCTCTATCGAAACCCGTACAAATATTTGTACTGGCTGTCATAATTAATTTAGAACAATTAATCAAAGTTTCTTAAGCTAAAGGTATATGTTTCTTAAATTTGATTACCATTTGAGCTATTCTGGAAATACGAAAGGTTTCGTTGCCCAGTAACGAAAAAATAATTGATATTGTCACGATCGTGTAAAGATCATGACCTCTCTGGAATCCTTCCAGAGCTGTACCAGGATGAATAAATAATAAAGTACGCAAAGCTGGAATATAATTTCTTTATTAAATGGTCTTACCCAAAAATAAGAGTCATAATCCAATTACTACACCTTTTGATATTATCACGATTATAATAATTCATTAAACGTTTCGCGTTCGCGAATTGTCCGACTGCAAATAATTATCGACAGTTAGTTATCCACTGACAAATATAAGACTGACTTAAAAACCTACTTTGGGGCCTTTTATAAACTTAGCACACGCGCTAACTGAAACTGCTAAAACGACCAATTCATGCTTTATGTCACATTCCTCAATACATGACAACAGTCACGTATTGAAATACTCTTTGTACATTAAATTCTTGTACTACTTTATTTAATAATTGCATTGAATAATTTGCGTAATAAATCTACGCGTGACAATATTTTAGACAGAGTAATATTTATCACACCCTATTCTTAAATTGTGGTAGGTACTTTAAAGTACTGGATATAAAATTTTACATACCTATTATACAAATGAAAAATCTGTATAGCTGAAGATGAAAAATTGGAAAAGGTATTACTGTAGATTAGAAGGAACTGTTAGTGACGTAAAAGAACCCATTTCAAAAGAACAAAATCATACCTAAAGAAAGCTGTTGTTGTTTGTTATAGAAAAATCTAAAAATACGTCATTGTTAATACTTTCGTCGGTCTCCTTTTGCAACCAAAAAAATAAACCAAAGTGAGATTTATTAATTTGTAATTTTTTGAAACTTAATTACAAAAGGGCGTAATAAAAATGTTTATGTTTTATCCAATTTTTTCTTCTTCGTGTAATATAATATATAAAAAGCCTTAAGAGAGTAGCAGATACATCTGCGTTTTTGTAAAGTCCCAAAAGAATTTCATTCGTCGAGCATTTGAGCACTTCAAAAAAATCAACCTAAATATGACTCCCTCTCGAGGGTAACAAAAAGTAGGGAAGTATTTCGAGATAATATAATTTAGTCTAGGGAACTGTGCTTACTGTTTACAGAAGGAGTTATGTGTTTTATCTATATAAAAGCTCGTGTTGTAAAAGTTCCGACAAATATGTTAAAAGCGCCCTTAAACAATTCGACCAAAACTATATTGGGTATGAGGGTGAAGACT
This sequence comes from Malthinus seriepunctatus, assembly GCA_963924605.1. NCBI lineage: Eukaryota > Metazoa > Arthropoda > Insecta > Coleoptera > Cantharidae > Malthinus > Malthinus seriepunctatus. The sequence goes on from OZ004600.1 coordinate 131,931,496, forward strand.
TTTAGATTGTCGACATTTAATTTAGCTGATGAAACAAAAACAAAGTGAAAAAAAATAAAGGTGAAAATGTAAGGTTCTTACGCTATACGTTTTAGCTTTACTGTTTTTATTATAAATCGCTCCACTTAGAAAGTACAACAGATAATGCAAAGAAAAATACGAGAGGAAATTAAGTTCAACTTCAATGATGTGCTGTGATTTACTATACCTTCATTATTTTTAAGCTGGAAAAGTCGAAACTCCATTGCTTTCTTAAATACGGACTTTTTAAGCCGCTTTTTTTGATTTTGTTAATCGGTTCGTATTAAAACAGATTAATTCTCGATAGTTTCTTTTGTGTTTACGTTTTCGAATTGCGCTTTTGGGCGTCAAACATTTTTTTCATTTTTTTCCAAACTTTGCCAAGATAAGTTTCTCCTTACCCGAATTTTATTTTCTTATCTGGCGTTTGTTTATGCATCCTTTATATCCATCAGTCAAAGTTTCTTAACGTTATTTTAAAGTCGTTATTATTCTATACTTTTGAGGCAAATGTATGTAAAAATTTACATACGGGAAGATAACGTCTACAATTTTATTTGTTTGTTGTCTCTTATTATGACAATTTTCTTTATGAGCAATTTCAAGATATTGGAGCGTAATGGCAGTAATGGCGATAATAAGCATCTGGGAACTGTTTATCCAGGTAATTGAATCTTTCGTCTACAATTACCCTGGAGTTGTGTATATTTCTAGGATTACATAAGACATAGTACCAAAGGAACAATTACAATATTCTAAAATCTGCTTCTATAATGTATCGCGTGTAAAATAGTCTCGAGAAACACAAAGACCTCAAAGCGAACTTTAATAAAGGGTTTGAATATCTACTAATTATTTTAGAGGAACAATAATTTTATATAAACATTCGACATGTATACATCAAAAATAATAGGTGTCAAAATTAGTATGCGAATTTTTGTATTTCCTAAGAAGACTCTAAATCCGGTGTTTATATCGGTAGTAAAGCGGAAACTAAGGAGGTATTAGGTAGAAGAAGAAATAATATAAAGTATTGAAATGGCTTAAAATGTTTCAAATAGTAGAAGGGGTAAAGTATATAATAAGCGTTTAGAACTAAAAAGATGACTGAAGCTTTAAAAATTTGACTGATCTGAGCACGTATAACGCTTGTTAAAGCCCGATCTTTATGATAGAAAGTCTACCAATCAGAACACAGCTATTGACTTAGCCAAGAGAGGTGGGCACATATCTTCTACTCCGTACAATCCGTTATCGCACCTTTGCGAAAATCAGAAACTCTTACATAAATAGTTTTTCGAGTTTATAGGTATAGATGAGAAAAGATGAATGCTGTGAAGATAGAAAGTAATTTTTCAGTGCATTTTGGAATAAAATTTTGTTAATTTGATTCTAGATTCGGTTTCTACATCGATACTAAAACGAAAACTAAGTATTAAAAAAAGATATAATCTAAAGCATAAAGATGACTTAAGATCGAGCTTAAGATGTTTCAAAGAGTAGAAGGGATAAAGCATATGATAAGCGCATCAGAACTACAAAGATGACTGAAGCTTTAAAAATCCGAACTGAACTGAGCACGTAACGCTTAAGGCTGTTAAAGCCCGATCTTTAAGATCGAAAGTCTACCAATCAGAACACAGTTACTGACTTAGTCACGAGAGGTGGGGACATATTCTTCTACTCGGTACAACTCGTTATCGCACCTTTGCGAAAATCAGAAACTCTTAACATAATAAGCTCCGAGTTTATAGGTATAGAAAAGATGGAGGTTGTACCGGTGGATAGTATTTTTTACGTGCATTTTGGAATACAATTTTGTTAATTTTTCTTATTAGATAATCAATTTCCCCACCTCTAATAAGAGATGTCCGCCTATTTAAACTTGTAGGGAATTTATTTGGGTTTCAAATATTTTTGTATTATTTGTATAATATAAAAGTTTCAAATTAATTTATTTTTGAAAACTTTGTTTGCTATTTCTCTCTTTTCTCGAGTCATAAAATTAAACTTCTTTTTAACTTATCACCATATGCATTCGAACTAAAGTTTTTACTTCTCTTGATTAATACAATCTAACGAAAACACCTTAAACTTTTTAATTTATTTTTGAAAAGACGTAGCTTGTTGAAAACAGAAATTAATTTTAATTAGAATATTAATATATTCAGTATGTTCCTGTAAGTAATGAATTACATTTGATGTAATACCATTTGGGAATTGTAACAGTGTTCTTCAGAACCGTCAATAACGCTAGCAGGTGACCTATTATTTTGCACGGTATAATACGTGAGGTGAACTTATTAGAACAACAAAAGAACCTCCACAATAATGTTTATCCTGAATAAATTTTGTTTTCAGTCTAAAGTAAAAGTTGGTTTAAATTAAGAACTTTACTTTGATTTTATAAAAGGATTGTTAAGCGCCTCAGTTTCTAAAACTATTACAATGGATTTAAAATTTTAAATCTCTTACCAATTTAAAATTTTCGGGTATTTTAACAATTTTTTAATGATTTTAAAGGATTTTACTAATTAACGTACCTACTTTGTGCTGTATTAAAAAAAATTATCTACTTTCATTTTGTAATTAAACAATACCAATATTACGAAACTAAAAATAGTGTCGTAATGAATTCTATTACAACACAAGTGCTATAATTTATTTTGACATGTGAAAATGGCAGGATGACACATATATACACTGTTTGAAATAATAATCAAATAATTTGATAATACCTAATTCATTTTATGTGAAAATTCAATATTTGTTAACTTATTTCATGAAAGTAGATAAAACTTTCTATACGCAATTCGTTTCGTAAATATCTATTATAATGTATTTCTTTGTTACAGGTATGTATTACTTCAAGTTAATAAATCCATGGTTGACTAAAATCAAGTAGGTATGAAAAAGATTCAAGAAAGCCATTAAAAGGAGATTGCATCGAGAAGGCCTATAAAAATGTTTATAACGAAACTTCGAATCTCAGCAACGGGTAATTATCGGTTGGGTACATTATTCATTTCGGTCGATCACAGACAATCTGTCGTGTGCTCTTACTCCACAGCCTTCTTGAAACAATATCTTTTTGTTGCTTGCTAACAAATGAAGAAACTCGATATACAATTAAGTTTATTTCTAAAATTGTGCCTTCAAAAGTCTTTTTTAAGCAGTTGGAAAATAGTTAACTTTTAACAACAACAAGTAAAAGTAACGTAACAAATCCCAACGTGTTTATCTCTTTTTATCTACCCTTCAAGGCACACTAGTTTAACGCGAATTACCCATTAGTGTCCATTTTGTACTTTTTTGCATTACAAATTTAACCTTAAGTAGATTTACGCTACATGTTGTGTAGTCGAATCAAAATAAAAATCGTTTTCTTTAGATACATAGTGACTATATGCGAAGGTCTACATAAAAAGAAATCCCAATAATGAGTCTTTAGAACGATAAAGTGAATTATATTTTCTAATAGAGCTAAATTGATTTCTAAAAAGGGTTACCGTAAATTAATTATGTTTCTACTTTCCAGTATGCACCTACGTGAAAATTCTACGTTGACTATTTTTCTCACAATAGAGATGTTCAGTCTCATTCTCGTCACAGTTACTATGTGGGTCATTCCACGCGAAGTGAGCGTGAAAAAAAGCTCAATGGCTACGATTTAGTTTAAATTTTGAATACCATCAACAACTAAAATATAAATAAATAGCAGATATAAAATCGTTCTCGATCTTGTACAGATACAGGATGAGAAAAAAGTAAATAAGTAAAGTAATTTATTTTTAAACCTTTTAAATTGGGTTTAAAAATAAAGTTTTAAACGAAATTTACTAGGCTGGAAGTGCTTCACGTCTTTGACCTTGAGTTGCTTAGTGCTCTTAGAATCGTCACATGTTTCTGGCTCTGTTAACATGAAACTTTTTTGGTGGGTTACAAAAGGAAGTTTTTGCAAGACGTATAAATTAAATCACCCTGTAAATCAAAACGATGATATTTGATTTCTATTTTTCAAGAATATACATTTATTATTGCCAAAAATAATGAGATCTTTTTTAAACCCATTTTTCCATTCCTGATGACCTAAAAGTCAAATATTATGTATGAAAAATACAAAGCCATTTACTTTTTGTTCATTTAAATGTTTAAAAATATAAGCTTTTTTGAAACCGGAATACAAAAGCGTAGATCCTATTACTAAAAAAAATTAGCATTTCACTAGTGACGTTTGATTTTAAAATAATAAAACTTTTTATAAAATCAATTAAAATTGCAAATATAGTTTTTACCTACTAAGCACCCATGTTTCCCTAATACAAAAAAGAGAACAAAACAACAACTAATAATTTACTTATTCTTAAATCAATTTGTGACATCTTTTGAAAAGCACTTTAACTTTGTCGAATTCAAAAAAAATCGTTTTTCTGGATACGATTATTCTATAACAAGGTTACGAAGGGTTGCTAAGACAGTTTTAACATTTTTACCCTCCAATCTTGCCTCCTTAATTCTTGAGTTCTGCGTCTGACGGAATATCTTGCAAAAGCAAAAAGCGGGAACGTGCGTGTTTTGCTAAACGACGTCCCACTGATATGAAAAGATCTAAGAAATTCAATGCACAAGTGTCATATTCCATCTAAAGTGGGTTTCCTTAAAACGTAAGCTTTCCTTCAAACCAAAAGCTTTAAAAACCGACAAGAAAACACTTCTTCGTTTTATGTAGGCTGTGAATTATCTATTAGATTTCCAACATCGAACTTTAAATCTCTTCATTTTAAAAACCTTTTAAAAAGTTTTTTTAAGGGAAAAAGGGATAAGAAGCTACGGCAAGTATGAATTATGTAATTAAGAATACTCTCCTTGTATTAATAAATTAACAAAAGATTTAAAAAAAAATGCTATTTGGCCTACTTTGGTATTTTTAAGTCAAGCGTCTTCCTTAACAGTTAATCAAATTTTCTCTCATTGTCTTCCGAAATGAAATGCAGGTATAAGTCAGTTTTTCTTACTTTACCGACATGTGACTTTTAAAATATTCAATAAATAGGTAATTAATTTCATTATATATTTCTTAAATAAATATTTAATAATAATTAACAGTGCATGAATTAACTAAATTAAATAATTAGACTCACTAAATAGAACGTTTTCATCTTTACTTATACATATTAAGGTAGCCACATGGCGGTAAAGTGAATACCTATATGGATGAATTTAATTGTGTGATATCTAAATAATAAGCTTTTTAGTATCTTTTAAATACACAAATTCACGCTTTGAACTGCGTTTAAAGAAATCCATTCATTAAAAATGTACGTCAAGTAATCCCTTAGGAGCCGCTCGCGTAACTTCAGAAAAACGGTTCAGATCATATTGTGTCCATTCTGTCAGGATTTTAAAAATAAAACAAGACCTACACCTGTTAAGAAGGACTTGGAGTAAAAAATAAAACAAGAAATCACTTTTGTTGATTGTCAAAAACTAATCCAAGTTCATTATTGAGATCATTAATTGAATCCTACCGCTGATGCGTATTATTCGGCTGTTGCATAAAATATAAATTCGTCTCGATTAGGTTGGATTAGCTTAGAGCTACTATAATAGGTTAGGTTTAGCCAAGTTAGATTGATTCTACTCGGATCTATCTATATACAGTTAAATTAGGTTTTGTTGTTATATTAGATTCAGTAAAAGCAAGTTAGGATAGATTAATCAAAGTCAAGTTAGGTTAAGTCGAGTGGCTTCTATACGTGAATATTATTCCTCTACCCTAAAAAAATATCTTATGAGAAGAAAACTTGAATGCAGATTATGTTAATCCAAGTCAGATTAGGTTAGTTCTAGTCAGGGTAGGTTAGGTTAAGTGAAGTATCCAAGTCATGTTAGGTCAAGTCGAGTGGCTTCTACGTGAAAATTATTCCTCTACCCTCGAAAAAAAATATTCTGAGAAAGAAGCTTTAATGCAGATTTCGTTAATCCGAGTCAGATTAGATTAAATGAGTTAGGTTAGGTTAAGTAAAGTATCCAAGTCATGTTCCGTTAAGTCGAGTGGCTTCTACGTGAAAATTATTCCACTGTCCTCGAAAAAAAATATTCTGAGAATGGGAAACTTGAATGCAGATTATGTTAATCCGACTCAGATTAGGTTAGGTTTGTCAGCTTAGGTTATGTTAGGTCTAGATGGGTTATGTTAGGTTAAGTGAAGTATTGTACTTAACAACACTGTAGCCGAGTCAGATTAGGTTAGGTTTGTCAGCTTAGGTTCGGTTAGGTCTAGTCAGGTTAGGTTAAGCGAAGTATCCAAGTCATGTTAGGTTAAGTCGAGTGGCTTCTACGTAAAAATTATTGCTCCACCCTGAAAAAAATATATTTTGAGAAGAAAACTTGAATGTAGATTATGTTAATCCGAGTCAGATTATGTTAGGTTTGTCAGCTTAAATTAGGTCTAGATGGTTTAGGTTACGATTCTAAGAAAACTTGAATGCAGATAATTTTATTTAGAGTCAGATTAGGTTAGGTTTGTCAGCTTAGGTTAGGTCTAGATGGGTTAGGTTAAGTAAAGTATCTAAGTTATGTTAGGTTAATAGCTCAATAAATAAAACATTTTGATAGGAAATTTTCCGGAACAGCAATGTTAAGATATATTCTGGAGCTTTAGGAAAAATTTAAGGCCAAGCACGTTTCAGTAGGGCAATCGTAGGCTCCGTAATAACATTTTAACTGACTAATCAGAAATGGAGCATTATAACGACTTCTTTACTGCCTGGAGGGGTTTGGTTTTAACGAAAGTTTCTAAAACCTATGGCAATCGATTCGTTTCGGTGTCAGCAATAATATTCTATCTCAATATTGCGTCTTCAAAATTGTTTTTCGAAAACAAAACGAAATAACGGTGGAAAAGTGTGATTTTGACACTTTAACCCCATTTTTAGGGGTGAAGCCTCAGACCTCCATTAAAATATATAGGAGCGAGATGAACTCCAAAAGGAGGTGTATAAGGCAACTGACCTTAGGAAAGTGGCAGAGACAATTGGGTAAAATATCCCCCTTAGCATTTATTAGGGTAAGCCGTGTCAAACCGTGATATTTTTAGCATTTATATAGGTAGGGAATGAGAGAAATAGAGCAACCCATTTTTTACTGGCCTAACGATCGTCTTTTCAACCAACATTTTTTAACAAAAAAAACTTAGATTATCGACATATTTTAAAAAAAAATAATAAAAATTGGATTAAAAGAACTCCACTGAAAAATTTAACAATATAAAACCATTTTCTCCGATGAAACTAAAAGGCTTAGAAGGACAAACAAATTTGTAAATCCATTAGTTGTTCTTTGGTTTATCACATCAAAAAAAAAGGAAAATTGCCTTTAACCTTCAGTTAGAGAAATGACAAAAACAGAAACCACGATAAGCCATCTTGTAGAAGTTCCTAGTCCTTATAATACGTATAAAAAATTCACCTTCGTCCTCTGCCAAATTACACTTTAGTTGAATAGTTTTTAGTGTCAAAAACAGAAAATGTATAATTCTGTTTTCTTATGTTAATTTTCTAAGGAGAATTATAAACAACTTCTAATACCATAATTCTTTAACGCTAATAACGTATAAAATTTATTGTAAAATGTAAAAAAAAGTTTCTAGAAGAAAAGGGAGAGGATTTGGTAACTCTGTTAACAAGAACAAGGGTCCTTGCTCTTATCCAATCCTTTATGTTAACAATGAAAAACAAAATTAATGTGCTAGCAATTTGAGTCTTTTAAGAACAAAAATACTTGACGACCGCCAAATTTAATTTACAAACGGACAAAGAACTCCATCATCCAATTTCTTAATTGGAAACAACAAAAATTGCTTAAAAAAGGAGCAAAATATGTAAATTATTTAAAATTTTTAACTTTTTCATTTTTATTTATAATTTCAGTGCCTATGTTTTATTTTTTGATTTTGACATTTGTTCAAACTTTTTTTTAATTCAAATGAGAATTTGTTAGGTTTTAGCTTGCATTCAGACATTCAGAGATGTCGGTTCGTTAGAGGGATGTAATTTAAAAAAAATTCAATTATACGAGCGGTTTTAAAAGGATCATAAATATATTTTTGCAAGTGCACTGACACATGTATTCTTTATCGATTTTGAAATACTTGAAGCTTCGATGATACGAAATAATTAATTAACAAACCGGAAAAAAGTCGTACTTTTGTACAAAGTTTAAATTTTTTCCAAATCCAATTTCTATGCGCTTGATTATATTTTAAAATATTTAAATTCAATTTTATTTGCGAGAAGGGTAATTGTGAAATCGTTATACACTTTTATTGAATATAAAAGTACATCGCCTTTTCTTTCCTCTACCTGCTTCTTGTTAACAACAACCAGACACTCGTACAAAATTGAATTTGTACAAAATATAAGTTGAGGATGTACTTGTTAAGTTTTCTTTACGACAATGTGTCAAAAATATAAAATTGTGTTATTAGTTATACGCTTCTGTTCCTTTGTAGACACGAAGATTTTCAGGAAATGGGTTTTAGAAGCAGATGATACTAAATCGATGTAAATGGATTTTTTTCCTCAATGATAAATTTGTCTTGTCGCGATAAGTATTAAGTGATCTGAAATATTATCTTTTCTATGCCTACCGGTTGAATATTAAAATATTTTTCATTAATATTCCGACGCGGCCTCGTCATTTTTTCCTCGCTTCTAATTTTCTTATATTTATAAAAATTAGCGAGCCAAATTCTTATGCACACAAAATGCGCCTATTTTTTTCCCAATATATCCAACAGTTCCTTTACGTGATTTAATGACATATTTTTTAATAATATTATATTTCGATAAGACGAAGTTCATGTCAAAATGTCAATCTTGTTTTTTTTTAAGATTTATAAGTCGTGACTCGAAGTTTAAGCTCTGACGTATCGTAAAATTGGTATAGCACTAATAAATTTCACAAGATATGACACAATTTACGTGTTATGAAGTTCAAAATATTTTTCATATTGAAATATATGAAATTTTTAAAATGTACAACGCTCGGAACATAAAGAGCAAGCAAAACTCCAATACATCAAGAAAGCTACCGATTTATACCACATGTCTGACTATGAATTATCTATTTAGTTTAACATTTTTTTACACATATACAGACTGATTTTTTACTAAATAGCGCCTACATTTATAAATTATAAACTACTAAGGGGAATTTGATTTAAAAGAATCATTTCTTATGACAGATACTTTTTATTAGCAAAGATACCTATGGATTTTAAAGTCCCTGCTCGGGCGCCAATTGGTAACGGTCTAAACTGTACTACAAATTATGTAATTACAGTCAGTCGGTTACAAAAAAATATATTCTAAAGGCTCAAATAACACAATACACACTCACTAATTTTCAGCGTAGAAATATGCGAATTTAATAAATTTATATTTGTATTCGTGGTTGAAAACGTTACGTTACAATCTTAGTGGCGCAGCGGTGAGAGAGGAGAGTAATTGTGGATAAATATTGCTATAGGTAGACACTAATACATACATAAACAGCAAGCAGACACATTCCAAAATTGAACTGAAATTAAGGCTATGAATATACTACACTTGGGTCACTACTGGATCAAAATTTATAATAGGTTAATACGAGGAGTCATCCACTCTCGGCAGTCAATGTACAAAAATTGAGCAGTCAGCGGTAGTCATCGTCAGTTCGTCAGTCAATGGCAGTCATAGCATAGGTAGTCATGGGTAGTCAACGGAAGTCATCGGTAGTCTGTGTACAAATTCAGAACAGTGGTTGATCCCTCGGGTTAATACCAACTCAAAAAATTAATTGATACAATGTATGTACCACAATAGCCTCACAATTATTGGCCACCCGGGTATACGCCAGGGTGGTTATTAGCCAACAACGACAAAAGGACAGAAGGAAAGGTTGTTGATTTACTATACTTATTGGCAAAATAAAGTTACTCTTCAATTTAAGTAGAGGGTGACAGTGGGTGTTATGATAATTGCATCCACAATTCGTGCTAGACGTATAGCCAGTGTGGCCATTAATTGTGAGACTGGCTGTACCTACTTGTACACCTGTTCGTAATATAATTCCAGAGACTTCTGAAAATATTACAACATTTTGCTCTTTGGTGATTTTGTCATTTAATTTATTTATAGAGAAATAACTACCTATAGGTTGATTTTTGACGAAACAATCATACACTTCATGACAGAACTTGCAGAATTATTCATAAAGAATGTTGATTGAAAATTTGAAATTTTAAAATATAACTGAAACAAATCTGAAACGTGCAATTTTACTCAAGATTTTCTTTAAAAAAAATTCAAAAAATAATTCCAAGTATTGAATATATTGATTTAAGCAATTAAAATATCTTGTTCCAACTTCCACAAAGTGGGTTGTTTTTTATAAATTTTAATATTTATGAGATGACGTCGTTTTTTAAAGCGACACTTTTAATTTTTCCTAAGAGCTTTTCAAAGATGTGAAAAGACGAAAATAGATAAATTGGACATAGTTACGAGTAAGATCAATAAAGACGCTTAAAAATTATATTCTACTTCAGCATTGATCTAATTGATTGAATCTACTGAATTGCAATTTCAAAGGCTCCAGAAGACCCTTTAACATAGACAAACAGCCTTAAGGCGTGGCCTAGTCGAAGCACTGCACTGACTGCACCTTGCAAAGTACCGAAAAAATTAATAAAGCATTATTTTTTATCAGAGCGAGCGGAGCGAGGATTGGTCTCGAGTAAAACAATCCTGCTTTATTATTTATTTTTTATGTAAACGAGAAAAGCGAGGATTGGTTTCAAGTAAAACAATGCTACTGTATTATTTATTTTTTATCTGAGCGAGCGAAGAGAGAATGGGTCTCATGTAATACAATGCTGCTTTATTATTTATTTTTTATCACAGCGAGCAGAGCGAGGATTGGTCTCAAGTAAAACATTGCTGCTTTATTATTTATTTTTTATAAAAAGGAGAGGAGCGAGGATTGGTTTCAAGTAAAACAATGCTCATTACTATTTATTTTTTATCTGAGCGAGCGGAGAGATAATGGGTCTCATATAAAACAATGCTGCTTTATTATTTATTTTTTATCAGAGCGAGCGGAGCGAGAATCGGTCTCAAGTAAAACATTGCTGCTTTATTATTTATTTTTTATCACAGCGAGCGAAGCGAGGATCGGTCTCAAATAAAACAATGCTGCTTTATTATTTATTTTATATCAGAACGAGCGGAGCGAGGATTGGTCTGAAGTAAAACAATGCTGCTTTATTATTTATTTTTTATAGAAACGAGAAGAGCGAGAATTGGTCTCAAGTAAAACAATGCTGTTTTATTATTTATTTTTTCAGTGCAATGCTTATAAGTACGGTGTTAGAAGTAGTGCGGAGTGCGGTACGCCGATGTGGCCAGGCACTTATGATATTTTTTGAAGAAAGTGGGTATAGTAGACAATCGCCTTTTACGGATCCTTCAGAAGGTGCGGTTTAAATCCGGGTGCGTTCTTATAGTGTGGACGATTGCGTCCCGTCCTGAAAGAGGCACTATACATTCAACACTATTAACTAGCTGATAAAAAATAGGAGGAGATAAGGAAAGATTGACAAGGAAGAAAAATAAAATATATTTCAATACCTTCAATTATTATAAGATCGTCTCTGCAGAACCAAAAACCTTGCATTTACTACATCAAAGCACCTAATAAGAAATTTGATGATAATCTAACCCCGTTAGTCTTTGACACAATTCCTATTTAATAAAGTGGCACATTTGTAAATTACTTTTGAAAGTCTGTTCGTTTTTAATTTTTATAGGTCAGTGTTGGTGTATTGTCGAGAATAATATTTACTGATACAAAAGCAACTGTGGGGGAGTTTTTCAGGACACAAAAAGAATTAATCTTTTAAACTTGTCAAGTTTAATCAAAACGCATAACCGAGTAACAAATTTTTTTTGTTAAAAAAATATATAAAGTACAAATTATAATCCTTTTCAACAGCATTCACAAATAACAATGGTGTGCCTCTACATTTTATAGGGTACGTTTCTGAATGCGTAGCTGTACCAACACATTTCAAGTAGTCTCCCTTGGATAATGAAGTAAAATGTCTCTTAATTTTGTTTTTAAACAATATTTACGCTACTTTTGTCTTTGTGTTCGTCTTTTTAATATGTTTACGTAAATTCTTGCGTCGGTTTACCTACCCTTAGAAATAAATTGTAACCAGAAATCGTCAAAAGTAACTTTAATTAAACTTTCTGTGTTTAATAAACATCACATGCTTTTGAAATTTTGTACAACTATTTATAAATATTATAAATTGGAAAGTTAGAGAAGTACCTAAACAAAATTATTGACAACAAACATTAATTATAATTTCAATTGAAACGATTTTGAAATTATCGTTAAAATTTTTTCTACAAAGTTTTAATTGAGAACTTAAAATTTACTGTGGATGAAATTTAGTATATTAAAAAACAAGTGTCATTAGGCACCTTCGTAACCTATTCCACGTTTAGAAAACAAGAGCTCAGCGAACCGCTTAAAAATAGCTTCAAACCTTACCTAACGTTTGCCATGTTGAACGCGCCATTTTGAATTTTCGTATTTTTATTTAAAATTAATAAAAATGGCAACCTATAAACTACCTCATGTGAACAGTTACACTTTCAGGTTATTTACAGTATTGTCCTAGTTAGCATTAAATTTAAAACAGGCACTATATATTTTTGTAACAATTATGCTCGGTTGCATAAAGGCGAATTATATTTTAATCCGAGAATTAGATTTATAATCCTTAGATATTACATACTGCAGTGTCAAAGTTTGACGTTTGTAAATTAAAATTAAAATTTGAGGTTAAGTTATTTTTGTGTTGAATTGTGAATACTACAGTTTTTCAAACGGACATTTTTATTTATTTATTTATTAATTTATTGTGTAACGTTGCTATAAGTAATAAGGATTATAAATCTAATTCTTGGATTAAAATATAATTTGCCTTTATGCAACCGAGCGTTAATCTCTATTTTATTTATGTTTTATTCTATTAAAATCTTTGACAATTTGACAGATTTAGATTATAGGTTTCTAGAAAATCGATTACCTATGTTGGACGTAAAAATTTCTACCAAACAAAAAATTTGTTCCTTTTCAGGTAAAAACTTCAAATAAACTGTTTATAAACGAATCTAATTAAAGCTACATAGAAAGATGCAACGAATGCAATTATTTCATATTTCCAATCATAATTTAAAAATTCATTTCGTTTTGCAAGCTTTAATTACCGTCAGGTAACAGCGACAATGTCACGGTTCGAAATTTTTTTATAAAAGAGTTAAAATATTTACCAATAAAATGACTACAAAACGTTGTTGATAGAAAATGTAAATATAAAAATGTAATTAGTTAATGATGAAATTTTATGAGAGTGGGATGCTGTTAGTAAATTTACAAACTAATTGAAACTTTTATCGTGTTTTAAACTAAATTCTTCTTTACTCAAATAGCAATTATAAAGTAAATATACAGGGTTTGACAAAAGTTTGGAAACAACTCAACCATGTCGTCTATGTTTTATTAATTTCTGGTTTACTTTTAATTTATTTAGTAAGTGTCTCCAAGGGGACGTTATTGATTTCATTAAAATAGCTTACTCTTTACGTTTTTGAAAATTCAGAAAAACAAAGTTCATTATTTTCAGATGAATCTCCCAAGTGAACAAAGAGAGATAGAACCTAATTAGTAAAACTATGAAATCTGATCACTGTTCAACTTAGAGCCTAGTTTTAGCACTTAATTTAGTATCTACTAAACTAGAAAGAGTTTAATATAAGCCTTTTTCTTCTACCTGATGATGGTTGTTATTATAGTCATTGGGTATAGAAGAAAAAGGGTCAGCTCTGGTGAAATCCTAGGTTTTAAATTGACTGTTTAAATTAGTCTCATATGTAAGGTGTAAGACAGCTGTTAGTCCATATTATACGATTCATTCAAAAGAATAGTTTCTGGAAGCGTATTCTTGTTAGGCCTGTTAGCCAACTTTTTGACCATTTTTGAAAAATAACTCAAAATAAATCACATTTAAAAACATTTTTAAATTTTTTTTTTAATTCTTAAAATTTGCCACTATCGCTCTTCTTTGCATCCTACACATTAAAAATTACTCAAACATTTTTAAATTAAGCTTTTTTGGGGTAGTTATACATAATTTATTACTTAATTAAACATGTTTATATCCGACTGTAGGTATATTTAAATTGCCCAAATAAGTCTGTTACGAGCATCCATTAAAAAAAGGGGTTTAAAACAAAATTGATTTTCTGTTCGTTTCGAGAGTGCTTTTAATAACACCAAAAAATATTGTAATACCCAACTATTACATTTATGTAATAGAATGAAAGAAAAAAAAGCGATTTAATAAGTTGAATGAGTTTCTTAACGTATTCCACAATCAATTAAATACTTTATTTAATGACAAGATTTTAAATTAGTTGAATGGTACAGCTTTAAACATTGATTGGATTTAAGATTAGATACTGTAGCGAAAGAAGCTTAGCAGTTTGCAACCGATTAATGCCTTTTGAAATTTATACCAAAAATTAAAAGAGGGAGAAAAGTTACTATTTTACTACTAAATTAAGCTTTTGCGCATAATATTAGTATTCTGTATGTGCTTGTGCATCCAACTACTATCATGTCACTCTAATGTAATTGATGACTAAAATTCTCAAATGTTTAAAAAGAAAATAATAACGCTAGAAATGCATAAATAGATTGCTCCTGTATAGGTATTGGATTTAAATATTTTTAGAATTTTAAGTTTCTTGCAGAAGATATCTTAGTAGCGATTTATGGACTCGGTGCATCTGGTACACCATTGCACACGCTTTGAAGTTTTAGTTTTAAGTCAAAAACACAGTTTATAACTTTTAGTTAGTTTTATAAAATCCTTAAACCCGTAATTTAAGTTCCTAATTTGTAAAAGGCTAGTGCTACTCTTTAGAACATGAAGACAGTGATTCAACCTCCATATGGCCACGTCAATAATTAAACACAAAGGACAAAAGGTTTATTAGGGTATTCCACAGTGACACAGAAAACATCCACCTTTAATATCTCGGAAATCAACAAATACTCGTATAGTACGATTATAGAAAGAAAAACTATCTAAGGAATGCGGGATCTGTCTATTACAATTAAATAGTGGAACTCACAATTTGCATTACATTTTTTGATTTTACATACATACAGGGTGTTAGGATATTCCTTGGCCAACGGCTTACACATGATTCTTCAGGTCAAAATAGTACTACAAGTTCCTATAACAAAAAGTCCAAAGCCCACTAATAACAAAGTTGTGTAGCCTCAAAGTTGAGTTTTAGAATTTTTATTTTTGTCACAGTTACTTTAGATGTTAACGAATTATTTCCATATTTGGCACATTTACTAAGTATTATAAAGCCTCGCATAAGAAGTAAAAATTTTGAAGATATGTCATCAATAAAGGGCACTTAACCTGAAACCTAAATTTAGTTTTTGCCCTAACTTTTTTGTTTGTTCTATTTTCGATTATTTTTCTATGAAATTTGGAAGATTAGATAAAATTATAAAAATAAGGTACTCTTCTTTCAAGTTAATAAAGTTAACCATTTCATCAGAAATCGCATTCAAAAAATTTAAGTTTCAACCATTTTTACTCAATTCTTAATAATCGAGTTACCCAGGTCAACTAAAAACGAATAAAACAAAATTTCCAAACCGTAAATAATCGGTTTTTAAACTTTTTTGCACCCAAAATGAATAATTATACTCCAATTGAGCAACGAGACACAATTTTTTTCTTATGTGGAATGGCACGAGGAAATTCTAGACTAGCTCATCTTTTGTACGAAGAAGCGTTTCCAAATAGGACGGCACCCAACAGAAAAACTTTTGTTAACGTTTACCGTCGACTTGGAGAATTTGGTCAGCTTGTCAACCCACGCACAGATCGTGGAAGACCCAGAACTTCGTGGTCCTGGAGTATAGAAAAGAATTTTGGACGCGGTGGAAAATGATCCAAGTTTAAGTGCGATACAAAGTGTCATGCTAGAACAAAATATTTCAAACGCAACAGTTTGGAAAATTTTGCATGAACAGTTGCTCCAACTATGTCACGTACCTACAGAAAACTTTTGGGTTGACAAACTAACCAAATTCTCAAAGTCGTGGGTAAACGTTACCAAAAGTTTTTCTGTTGGGTGCCGTTCTATTTGGAAACGCTTCTTCGTACAAAAGACGAGCTAGTCTAGAATTTCCTCGTGCCATTCCATAAGAAATAAATCATGTCTCGTTGTACAATTGAAGTATAATTATTCATTTTGGGTGCAAAAAAGTTTAAAAACCGATTATTTACGGTTTGGAAATTTTGTTTTATTCGTTTTTAGTTGATCTGGGTAACTCGATTATTAAGAATTGAATAAAAGTGGTTGAAACTTAAATTTTTTGAAAGCGATTTCTGATGAAATGGTTAACTTTATTAACTTGAAAGAAGAGTACCTTATTTTTATAATTTTATCTAATCTTCCAAATTTCATAGAAAAATAATCGAAAATAGAACATACAAAAAAGTTAGGGCAAAAATTAAATTTAGGTTTCAGGTTAAGTGCCCTTTATTGATGACATATCGTCAAAATTTTTACTTCTTATGCGAGGCTTTATAATACTTAGTAAATGTGCCAAATATGGAAACAATTCGTTAACATCTAAAGTAACTGTGACAAAAATAAAAATTTAAAAACTCAACTTTGAGGCTACACAACTTTGTTATTAGTGGGCTTTGGACTTTTTGTTATAGGAACTTGTAGTACTATTTTGACCTGAAGAATCATGTGTAAGCCGTTGGCCAAGGAATATCCTAACACCCTGTATTAATTGTGCCGCTTCATTAATGCAGTTGCACAAATAAATTATAAAGATAACGTCGCTACGTTGTAATAACTACTGGTTTGGACGATTGCACTTCACCATCTACTCCATTGGCGTTGCTTTAATAAAAATTACTACTAATTACTATAAGATAACAGTAAAAATCAAACTCACGGCGTCTATGGTTTCCATAGAGATAGTAACCCCGCTCCCTTACCCTAACGCTTTCTTTTTAGAATCGTACAATACTATGGTTGGCCATGAACTTTTTTTTTTGGTTTGCCAAAATAAAAAGTTCTTGTGAAGTTGACTGACAGCTCTTGACAATACCAAAAAAATGACAGTCCACTGACAGACCAACTATTAACACAATTGAATAAAAGCCGCTACTCTACAATACTTAACCTAATTGATTTTTTGCAAATTTATACCGGGTGGAATCTGTCACCCTAACATGGCCAACGATAGAGCAAATAAATAGTGAACGGATAATAGCTGGAATAAACTGTGCAATGAGCAAATTTTTATGGAAACCAATATTTGAAAATTTCCTATCATTAAGTACGAGTCCTAAAATCTTCAATAGCGACATCTTTTCTTTAGGAAACATAGTTGAAAGGATGTGGAGAAGTAGAAATTTTAAATACTGTTATTTTCAATGTCGTGCACCAATCAGAAAAGATTTTTGTTTTAAATTGAATAATTAAATTATAAAGGCAAATAATTTACGATACTTGGGAAAATGTAAAAAAATCGTCTTAAAAACAACTGAGCTTAGATAAAATCACTGTTAGGGTCATGAGATCCTAGCGACTGTCACCGCATGGTTTTGAATTTAAGAGACCTGCTCAAGCTCCAAGGATTACTTTTTATGCAAGATAACAGCCTGATAGAGATATAATTAGATAGGTAGGTGCACGGATTTAGATGCCACAGCATCTCAAAATTTTGAGCGACGACTTAGGGCTGGATGTACCAACCAAGATCCCGGTAATATCAGGGTGATCAGTGGTTCACTAAAAAAAGACTGATCTACAGATCATCTAACCTTACTAGTGAACTTTATTAGTACAATTCGTCCTTATAGTTAAATAACCTTCCCTCCCACCCCCTTAAAGGTTAACAAATAAAAATGTTTCAATCCAGCGACTGACATCGCAAGGTTTAGAATTTGGAAGATCTGTTCAAGCTCCATGGCTGATCTTTTATTGACGGTAACAGCCTGATAAGTCCGCGAGTAAATGCCACAACATCTCAAAATCTTGAGCGACGACTTAGGGCTGGCTAAGTCTGGTACCTAATCTGGTAAGATTAGAGTGATCAGTGGTTCAGTAAGAAGAGACTGATCTACAGATCATATAACCTTACTGGTGAACTTTATTGGTACAATCCGCCCTGATAGCTAAAGAGTCTTTCCACCGCCTTAAAGGTTTACAAATAAAAATTGTCAGTTTTCGGTATTTTCAACCCTTATACTTGGGCACAAACTATCGTATACAAAAAATCAATTCGCTAAAGTCATCTAGAGACGATCTAGAGATTAAAAATAAGTTTGATGAATTATTAAGTCAGGGACGACAGACCCTTTCAACAGGGTGTTAATAAATTCTTTTTAGAGTAAATCAGTAAATCAGTAAATCAGTAAATTTATTTATCCGTGAGAGAATGACAAAAGTCATTAAGTAGTCTCAACGATAGGTGAGTAGACCACGTGATTACCGTTAAAGTTGCGCAGTAATAGTTTTGTACTGCCGTCGCGTCTCTTAGAAACGAACGTAGGCAGTGCCGCCGTTTAATTATTACATTACTTTTAACCGCTTTTAACGAAGCAAATCAATTACAAGCATTTTAATAATGTGGAAATATATCTATAAAGTATTGCACCAGTAGGTATTTAATTATTATTAGCACTTCAAATAAAAATTTAAATAAAGTAGGTAATTATTTCGAATTTTGCCAACTTAAAAATAGTTTTTGTAAAAGAAAAAATAACTAGCTTCACCACTGGACTCTGAAGCCACGCCTTTGGTCACGTGGTGTACTCATCTTTCGTTACGACTACTCTATAATGTTCTAGTAGGGTATGTTGGAGGTGACGAGATCTTTTAACTAATATTAGCTACCCTTCATATCTTTCAAAATTAATTTTAATTACGCCAAGACATGTCAACAAAGATAGTATGTATCATCAAGCCCTTAGCTACCACCAACTTGAGCATTTTTAAAGTAAATCGAATTCCTTATGAAAATGCATTTCTAATGATATGTACCTCTACGTGTCTCTATTACACAGAGATGTCATTAGAAATAGAAGGGGTGGCTGTGGCGGCTAAGGAATTTATATGTAAAAATCCAAGTAACAAAGTTGCTCCATTTGTTATCTTTGTTGACTTGGCGATTTTGAAATGAAAATAATTTTGTTAAACCACCCTGGTTTCTTTTCATTGCGGGAAAATTCTGTATACATAGGATGTCCACATGTGAACCTGACTGTACTTACTTAACTTTTGCTCTCGCTTTTGCTGCTTATTCTGAAGTTTGTAGTCATAGTCAAATTGTCGATATAATGTAGATAGAGAGGGGTTTATGAAAAGAGATTTATAATGTGATTGGCATCAGTTCACGATGACTCATGATATAGATGGCTGTGATGTTGGTGATTAGAGAATTTAAGTGAAATATCAGTTATTTGGGAAAAAGATCGATAAAATCACAATTCACAGCCAACTCTACCATCTTATCCTATTCAGAGACAATGTACGACCACAAAAACTTCAAAGCTTCCAATTAATAATTAAATTAAGTAATTGCGATAAATATTAGTTCTTTGGTCTTTATCACACTATGAAAATTTCTCAAAGTTCGTTGAATGGTTACATTCCGTATTTAAATTAGTTTATTTTTTTCAATAATTAATATACAAAAATTCGAGACGAGACGAGAAAATTCGAGACGATACGAGACGAGACGAGACTGTAAAGGCTCGAGACGAGACTACTTACAAATACATCGAGACGAGACGAGACTAGCTCAAGTCTCGTCTCGTCTCGTCTCGAGTCCATCACTATTAAAATTTAGCTCATATTTGATTTTTTAATTTTCCGAGTGCTACCCAAATAACTTATCGTGGCGTAGTTTTTATAAATTTTTGCTCATCAAATTTCCTCTTAAAACTTAAAGTTTTAAATTAAAAGCAATTAGTAGACTGTAACAAAACCATGTAAACTGAATAGTCTACCACTTAACAACCACTCTGAACAGTAAGAGCAATATGTTATAGTAGCAAAAAATTAAGCTCGAATATGTATGTACACTCAGAGCATGAGCATGCCCTTAACCTCAAAAATACACAACAATAATATTCCAAAGAGAGCCCTTTTGATTTGTGTATCAAAGTAATTGAATAGAAACAATGATTGAGACTGTAGTAATTCAATTAATAACATTTAAGGGGTAGCCTCAGTCGGGTCAACACAATTTACTGTATCTTAGATAAACTGCATTTCTGCCTCCCCCATTGTTAGATCTAAACAGATTATAGACCCTAAGTACAAATACAAATATATATAGAAACCGCACTTTAACTTTAAAACAAAATTAACGATTTGATAAAGTCAAATGGATACGTTGAAATAAAAATAGTAAAAAAAATGTATTTGTGTGGAGAAAAATTTCAACAATTTATCTACCTACAACTTGGAACAAATTTTCCCTTTCAAACAAAATTTATATTTCAAATAAGAAAAAAAGTTATTCCGTGCACGTTTTTTGTAGCAACCTGTAGAAGTTTGGCTAAAACAAAGCTGCGGGTGTCTTCTAGGTAGTATTATAAAGGATGCAAACAATAATTTATTTTTGACTTAAAATTAGTTTCCAACCACCTTAATTTATATTAATAACACGATATACGTGTAAGTAAATTTAATTTCAGTTTTAATGGCATTTTGACGTGTAACTGAAGGCATCAGATAGGTCGGTCTCGGTATGAGCAGCAAAACACAAAAAAATACGCCAAACTTTTCAACTTTTTCAACTTTTATCTAAAACATGTCAATATTTTTTGAAAAGTTTGTTAAAAATAAACGTCCCTTTTTCTTAAATTTTAAGAAAAACTTTTACAATTTTACCGACTTCATAAAATTCTAAAACGTGTAGTTTACAAGCAAAATCTCAATAAAACTCGCCCGGGTTGTATATAGAAGGCAATTTTAAGGGTGCTATGAATATTTTCCACCAAATACGAGAAACTCTCGGTTTTCGTGAAGATCTTAAATAACACATGCGACATGTAATCTTGATCTATTCATTGGCACACAAAAGTACGCAATAAACTTCATCTTTTAAAGTGTACGTTTCATTATTTAATACTTTAAATATAAACATTTCGGTTAATAATTTATACTCGAATTTATATTATTAGGTTCTTCTCTCATATTATAATTCTACATGGCATAAATTTTGAAAGTTGGTCGTAAAATTGTCTCAATGTTAAGTACTTTTAAGTTAAATAAGGTTTTATTCATAATATATGACGTCATTAAGGTAAATTAACTAATAAAAGTTGAACAAATTGTTTTACTAACTTTTAGTCTCTGAGCACGCTTTTGTTAGATTATTAGTAACCCAACTTTAGATATTTTCTATGTAACACATGTTAACTGTTATTTTACACACCAAACAGTTGATTACTTTTAGTAAGTGTCAATATAGTTACAACTGTTATTGTTTTCTATAAATTACAACTTAACAAGGGTAGATTGACTAAACAAAATTTTAAGGATTTAATGGAACTCATCAGCGTTGTTGTTATTAAAACAAGAACAGCTTAAATTATAAGTGCCATTAGGATTATTGCTGTCAACATTTTACGACGTAAGTTACATAAGTCGCATAATAATTCTCCTATATTACACATGTTTAGAACGTCCAAGTAGCTGACCATAAGTCAAAAAGTCTAAGCATTTAATTGGACACTACGTATAAAAAGCAAGAAGAATCCGAAACCAGAATCCTCTACATTGACATTTTCAGAACGAACATCAAGTAGGCTTGGTACCTGAGCCTTAATAGAAAAAGGCATAAAATGAACCATAGAATGAAAGATGTTGTTTAACCCTACAGTGCTCGCGCATCGAAATTTGCCAACAGTGGTCGCTGTCTGTCAAAAGGTCAGATGTGAATTTTTAAGTTGAAGACTCATCACTTTGTCTACTTTAAAGAGAAAAAAATTATTTAATACTGGCATTTAGTCAGTGGTGCGAACACTGACGGGTTAAATACAAATCTAGAGGATTTTGCAACCTTAGAAGACCTAGAGAAGAATGAAGGGATCAAAACATCAAGCGGCACAAAAATCTCAAACATGGAGATGATATGAAGTAAAAAACACTATCGAAGAGTGTACAGTAAGCCTCACATTTAACGGCCACTCTGGCTATACGTTTAGCACTAATTGTGAATGCAACCATCATAACACCCCGTAATTAAATTGAGGGGTAACTTTATTTTGCCAACAAGTAGTAAATCAACAACCTCCCCTTTTGTCCTTTTGTCGTTGTTGGCTAATAACAATAACCACTCCGGCGTATAGCCAGTGTGGCCAAGAATTGTGAGGCTTGACTGTGATCAGTCAGCCATGATCACATGATCAGTTAGGTATTTAAAACCCTATGAAAAACTATAAGAAGGCAATGGTATAAAAATCTTAAAATCATGAATGTGTGTCGTAATTTATTATGTAAATTAAAAAATTAATTACTGTAATTTACCGGCAATTTACCGTTTTCAATTACCGTTAGTTACCACATAGTTGGACAGTGATGTAAGTTGTAATTTTTGCCGTAAATTACCAACGTAATAGCGTAAAATACCAACTTAATACCATAATTTACCGCTAATTTAACGTTTTCAATTACCGTTAATTGTCATATAGTTGGGAAGTGATGTAAGTTGTAATTTTTGCCGTAAATTACCAACGTAATAGCGTAAAATACCAACTTAATACCGTAATTTATCGCTAATTTACCGTTTTCAATTACCGTTAATTACCATATAGTTGGGCAGTGATGTAAGTTGTAATTTTTGCCGTAAATTGCGAACGTAATACTATAAATTACCAACTAAATACCGTAATTTACCAGTAATTTACTTTTGTCAATTACCGTTAATTACCATATAGTTATGTAAGTCGTAATTTTTGCCGTGAATTACGAACGTAATACCATAAATTATGAACTTAAGACCGTAATTTACCGTTTTAAATTATGATTAATTAAAATAGTGCAATGATGTAGTTAAATGTTTCCAGTACTGAGTCGATAAATTACGGCGGTAATTTACCAGTTGCAAAATATAATACCTGAGAATTAAAAGTAATAAAAAATTGTAAACTACGCGAGTTATTTACCAAAATTTTAATTACGGTAATTTTCTGTAAACACTGCTTTCAATACACAGGCTAAAGGCTTAAGAGTTACGTTTTTACGCAATTGTTTTTGCATTAGTGAAAATGTGGAAAGAAAAAAATTAAATTTTCCGTCAAGAAGTTTTGAAGGAAATTTGATTAGAAAATTGCGGTTTTAGTTTTTTCTACAACTTCTTGTGAAGCTAAAGGTTTAAAGCTTTTTAAAATAAAAGAAATAAAACTTGAAATATTAGAAAAAAATCCCGAACTGAAGCATCTCCCACAAATACGAAAATACGATATTATTAGAGTTAGTAAATGTCAATCTTTTAGGAAATTCAAGAAATTTCCCACATAACGAAACGACAGAAGCTTTTATAATTTTCAAATCGGCTTAAAAATTTTTTTTTGTGTTGGTTCAAAAAGGAATTTATCAAAATAAAATTAAAGTTAGCAAAAGCGTCCGCTTTAAATCGCATTAATTAAATCAAAATCATAAATAATTATTAAGGCTAATGAAAATATTTTCAACTTATTTTGTTCCAATTATTTTTATTGAAACTTTTTCGATATTTTATCGAAATCGTTTATTTAAATTTTTTTATAAATATTATGTAAAGAGCTTGGTGAAAAGTCGTATATTGAATAATTTTCTAAGATGAAGGCTACAAGAAAACACGTCACTTTTGACATAAAAATTATGATGAGTAAAATTTATAAAAACTTTTACAAGAACCCTCGAGATAAAACTTTTTTTATTAGATGTGCTACAAGTGAAATAAATCAATAAGGGCATGTATCTGGACGTATCTGGAAAAAAAATAGTTTATATCATTTACGCAAAATGTCGATACGTTGAGAATGTAATAATTTATTGATAAACTTTTCATTAGTAAGGTGCGCTGTTGTAGCACTACACCGTCGCCGCTGCTGAATTTGTTAACACGGCCGCGGCCTCCTCCGTGAATTGAGCCACCCTTATACAGATTATTTATTAAAAAATATGTGTATGCATTTACCGTGCTTGTTATTTACTAAGCCAAACGATTTAAAGGTGGTCGCTGTCTAGAAACAACCCTATAACACTGATAAGCTTGATCTGATAATATGAGACCTTGTTGAGGATGTTTTACGGTAATTGACCCTGATGCTACCCTTCGGATACCCTGGGAGACGCTCACAAGTTAATTTACTATACGTATACTGTTGCCAAAAACAGTGTTATACAAAGAAAGTGCCATTTTGTCTGGCGAGGCTGTTGTTTGACGCATGAGCGTGAACAAGTCACATCAAGAATCGCCATCTTATAGAAATGAGCTCAACTCCATATTGTCACACATAAAATTATGTGCTATTTAATAATGAGTTCAGAAGGAAATATGTAACAATATTGCAATGACGAAGGAGGTAGTCTGAGCTATTGCAATACTACAACAAGGAAAGGAATGCAAGGTATTCGCAAGACAGCATTTAGTTAGGAAATGAGCTCTAAGGAGGTGAGTTGATTGGAGAGCTCCTCGAGAGTTAGTGGTCAGTCGGCAGTCGTGATGGAGAAGCTGCTAACTGGCCAAGTTTACCGTTGTTAGACAGTCAGTTATTATTGAGAGGGTGAGGAGCCCTATTTAACGACTGATCGTAAGGGAGGCGCGAATTTAACCTTGGAACTCTTAGCGTGTATTTATAAACCCCCAATTACCCTAGTACAACCTGAAAGTCCCTCAGGAGTCACGAAACCAGTCGTAACAATGTTCTAAACCTCACTACAAATTTTTGAGCTGCCTAAAAACTTCACCAACAGGTTGCCCATACAGAAACTGATAAGAACCTATACGCAACACTTTGAGTCTTGGAAATTAAACTTAAAACATGTTAAATGATAAATTCTGTAGGATTATTTCGGAGAGGACGTGGAGCCTTTTAAATTAAAGATTACACTCGGTCCCATTTAAATTATTAGCAGCTAGTTAAAAAGAGCACTCACTTAAGCGGAAGAGTGGGTTGTCCCGCGTCATTTGAAATAAGGGTTGAACTGCGCAAGAATAAAAATAGTATGAAATTGATAATGTTTCGTATAATTACCTTTTCTTTTCATCATGAGACTACTATAATAAATTAAAATCAGGTCAGCGTGTATGGAGGATGTTTAAAGTTACTGTTCAAAGCTAACACGGTGAGTGTTTGCAAAAAATAAGTCAAAGTGCATCCGAGTATGTTTTAGGACTTTGTAAGAGAGACAAAGTGGAATAAGTGTTATGTTAGAACCACATTTTAGTAGGTACTTTTCATAAAAACTATTTTAGTCAACATTCAATGAGCTTTTAGAAAAAATAACTAAAGTTTTAGCAAATAAAAGAAAAATATTCGGCGCTCGTAACGCGTCTCACGTTATAAGAAAATAATCGTAAAGCTGCGTACTCGTTCAAAACCGTTTAAAATCGTAGAGAGGGTATTTAATTCTGTACTTTCATTGGTTATTTAACTGCGAATAGTGCTAATACGTCCGATTATACGTTCGGGATGCGTCGGAATTATTTACTTATAAAGTGAAACTTGCACAGGATGTTTCAAAATCAAGTACAGGGTGGGTGGACGCTGGACGATGGATTGCTCCTTCCGTAACTCTCAGAAATATTATACCAAGTTTTCAGCACGGAAATAAATTATCCTTAAACTTACTTACAGCTATACTATTTGTTCACAAATGTAGACAGTTGTGTCATTTATAGAATGAAGACTAGATTACATCGAGATTTTTCGGTACGAACAATCGTTCGTACTCGGATCCACTTCTACTACCTGGATACCACTTCGTTCAAATTATAGTAAAGTACGTTATTCTATTAAAGCGGCACGTGTTTTCTGCATCTATCTCAATAGAAGTCGCGCTATAGTTAGCTAAATTTTGTGAACACATATTAGGAATGAGTCACTCTCTATAATTGTGGAATTGGATTTTAGAACAATTTAACTTGAAAAGCGGTAGGGATACGTTCACGCCTCCCTTAAACACGATTGGTTTAAAATAAATTCGTTTCATCAGTGGCTACTAAATTATAAGTAACTAGGCGATTACTATTGCATTGTGGAGGGGTAAAATACCAATTTAGGTATCTGCGCTTCCTCTCGGTTCGTCATCTTAAAATATTATTGCTGTACATTTTAAAAACATTTATATACATAGCAATTCACAAAAAAATTCCAACCCAAACTGTGTTCTTTTTTAATGAATTGCCCTGTAGAGGACTCAACGAAGCAAAATTTATCATGATTTTAAAAAAGGTTTTTTTGCATACATTGACGATTTTTGTGGGCGGATATCTCAAAAACTATAAGGAATAGAAAAAGATGAATTAAAGTAATCTTGTAGGAAATTTAATAAGCTTTCACTTTGCTTAGATTAATTTTTTCCCTAGGATACACCGTTTTCGAGATATAAGCGAAAACCCGAAAAAGGGGACCTTTTTACCACCTCCCTCACTCATGTAGCTAGAACCGGGGTCTTTTAGAATTTTACCTCCTAACTAATCCAAAAACATTGTTATCATATCATACATCGTCAAAAACTAATAAAAATAAAATTCCACACTCTTCCATGTGCTCTATAACCTCTTCGTTGACCAGCCAGCGTTTCTCAAACTGAGGGTCGCGACCATTAGGCAAGTCTACAGTAAAATTTGTGCTTTAATTTGAACATCTCTGAAAGAACCAGCAACAATAATTTGCATAAACCTTTCAGAGAGACAGGGGGTCGCCAAAAATAATAACTAGAATTTTGGGGGTCGCGAACCAAAATGGTTGAGAAACGCTGGACTAGACTATAAATTAAACACTTGTTTTGGGAACTGCAGTGTATTTTTGTGGGGCCCGAAAATAATTAGCGCCTCAAGCCCCAACAATTTTTGATTCGGCTCTTAACAACACCACATACAAGACAACAAGATTTTGATAAAGACCTTACAATTAAATTTTTATGAGGAAATGAGAATCGTTACGCCACTGGAATTCTACCTTAATAAATTATAAAAGAAGTGATGATAACACTAACCCTATTTTTCTGCAACTAGGTACTTCAAAAAGATGTTTTGATTTCTTGAAAAAATTATTCAACAAAATCCAAAATGGGAGAAAATTCAAAACATCCCATTAACAGGACCTACCTTTTTCACAAAAAGCTTGATCCGCATGTTGTAATAATTCCAAAAAAATATTAGAACAGTTCCATCCATTTATAATAACAACACAAACACTTAATGGCCGCGTTTTAAATCAAAGCAATTTACTGTTGTTCCCGACATGCATTGTTTTTAAAATGGTTGCTTTTCAATGGTTTTCCCGACGCCAAATAAAGTTGAAAACTTTTTAGTTTTTAACACATTTTCGCGTCATTTAAACACTTAACGATAACTTCAATAAGCACTTTAACTTATTAATAAACTTATTTGTAACAAATTTCAAATTTAACACCTTTTATTTGTAAAATAAGTTGAAGGATCGCGCAGCGTGTACTTACGACCTACGAACAAGTGCAACTCGCGGTTCGACTGTTAGTACATGAAGGTATCGCACGATGTCGCCTAGCGATTGTTTAGTTTTTAAAGATTTCTGTTTTACCATAAATATTAATTAATTATTCAAAATTAATTGTTTAATCGCAACCAACTTATTTATATTAATTATTGTTAGTTGAAATAAATTAATTTTGTTATTTTTAATAATATTTTATGATAAAACATTTTTTATAGTACAGGGTGGTTCAAACTTTTATAACATAAACTACAAAAGTATAATAAAGGGTATCTCTACGAGTAATAAGACAGCGGGATGGCCTATAAAACATAATTAAGTGGGACAGTAAAATGGGGAATGTAAAGGATAAAATAAAACATAATTTTCATGTTAATCCCTGCTCATTCGATGTATCAAATTAAAGGGTTTCATGTTTTGAAATCAACAACAATCAATTAAAATTCAAAACCTTGTAGTTCCTCAAAGTTGAATGTTGCTACATGAAATAATTATGTTATATTATAGTTCAATTTACATAATATTGAATTTATTTTCAAGTGCCTCCGCACGAATTTTTTTAACTATTCATTTAAGTTTTGAAGTTGAATTTATGTATACAGGGTGCTTCCTAAGCTTCTAAAATTTTACATGGTCTTTTTTTTGCTTTCCAAAAGGCATCGTGATGTTCTGAAGGAACAAAAAGTATATGCGTGCTCTATACTTTGCTCACGGCTTTATATGTCCTCCTAAACGGATGAGAGTAATGGCTCGACCACACACAGAGGCTTGTCTTCCGGTTTGGCCTGTGCAGGCCGCCAGGCACAGGTCAGATGTGTGGCCACCTTTCAGATGTCCTGCTCAGACCAAACCGAAGCGTCTGGACAGCGTTCAGGCCGCTTGCACAGGCCAATCCAATTATTTTTATGGCGGAGCCACACACACAGGCTTGCCTTCCGATTTGTCTTCCTCTCAAACCGAAGCGTGTGGACATCGGAAGGCAAGACCTGTGCGTGTGGAGGGGCCTTAATGTTATTATTTTTTGTTTTTATTTAAAGCAGAGTAAGGGTCTACCTTTAGGAGATGCATTGATTATAAATTATTTTTTTGGCGATGCCACACATACAGGCTTGCCTTCCGGTTTACCTTTCTCTCAAACCGAGGCGTGTAGATAATGGAAGGCAAGGCCCGTGTGTGTATGGACGGGCCTTTACGGGCCACGACTGACAAAACGTGCATGTGCAAGGGTAAATAATAAAATGCGTTAATAGTACAATTAATGAAATATTACAAATATTTTGATAATAAAGGCAAATGATATAAATTTTAATCAATTTTATATTTTCAAACAAATAAATCGTTAGCGCAAATGTTGATGGGATAAAATATAAAATTGATTTCAAATAAATTCTTATTTTGCCAAGGAGAAATTTTATCAAAAAGTATGGACACCAAGTTGAATAATATGTAGATTATCAACCATCACATTTCTTATTCATGAAGGTTCAACTTATCGAAATTTTCTAAAAATTTTCCAACGTGTATTACATAATGTGATCGAACAATTTCCTTAAAATTGAATTACAGGATGTTCAATATTTAAGTGCCTAATTTTTAACTAAAAATATTTTAGACGTTGCTAAAATAACCCTAGCAAATGGAAAACAGCTTTTCGTGATAAACTATAAGATTGACCACATCAATTTTGATTTTAGAACAATGGTCGTGTGAGGAAGTGATGCCACGATGCCACAGCAGAGCAAGACTCATCGAACTAAGCACATACACACGCATGTACATACAAAAGTCGCGAATATTAGCCTTGTCGTATAAATTCTCATCAGTACAATATCCATAGAAAAGTTAAATTTTATAAAATCATATTTCAAATAGTACATAAAAAGAATTTGTATTTTAAATAAAACGCAATGATCTGTGAAAGAGATAAAATGTTATTTTACTTATCGATATCAGAAAGCATCATTTTACTACGTTAAAAGTTATATAAAAAAATGGAAAATATACATTTTTACATAACTAATGGAAAAAGCTTTTGTAAAGCGACGTGCCCGACACGGTAGTATTTTTGCGTCTCTGTAAGTCTTTCAAAGAGAATTCATACATTCGTGCAAATAGATTTTCTTTATTTGGCGGTAATACTCACCTTGGTGTTTTCCGCACTTTGCGTTCCATCTTCCTCTATGTTTCCAATCTCTATTAATCAGGTCTCCCTTTTCCATACTCTTTCATACGACATAACTAAATATAACATGAATGTGTCGACGACACACACAGCGATCCTTGCAAAAGCAGCAGAAAGACTTCTCTTCTGGTGGAAGAAGTTTCTAGCACGGATGATCTTGGCATCAGTTCGTGTTACGTCAGTGTAAAGCGCTAAAACTCGTAAACATAGATGAATGTAGATAAATTACCATATTAAAAACAAGAACAAATTCAATACTTCCACTGAAACACCGTAGAACTCCGATGCATACGGCGTGGAAATGGAAACCTTGGAATGGGCTCGAAGCTCGAGAAATGCCAACTACTATTAAAAACCAAAAGATGGGCTATTGGGTGATAATGACGTACTAACGCTGACTAAAGCCTGCGCCACACACACACACACAGGCTTGCCTTCCGGTTTGGCCTATGCATACAGCCTGCATAGACCAAACCGGAGTGTTTGGACATCGTTCAGGCAGCACATGTCAAACCTGAAGGTAAGCTTGTATGTGTGGCGTGGCCTTAGGACAGGACTAACCTTTTCCTTTAAGCCTGCGCCACACACACAGGCTTACCTTCCGGTTTGGCCTTCACAGGTCGAACCGGGGCCTCTGGACATCGTTCAAGCGGCCTGCACAAGTGCACAGGCCAAACCGGAAGGTAAGTCTGTGTGTGTGGTGCGGCCATTACTTAAGAGTTATAATGGTGCCTTTCAGAATGACTATCTTTTACAGAATGTATGATGAAAAATAGTTATACGTGTGGTAATTGAAACAAAAAGTGACTCCAAGTGACTTCCCTTCTGTATCAGAGGGTTACAATATCTTTTGCGGAAGTTCGATATTTTAATATCTAATTTTGCTGTTACTAAGCACGTAAAAATGGTTTCAACGTAGAATTTTATGCCCTACAACTTTTATTTGAAGCTTTTTCGCTAAAATAATTAGGAAAGCAGGAAACTATAAAGATTACACGTGTTAAATCCTTATGACAGCGAGAGCAGTGGTCACCCGGTCACCCCATGTACTAAAACCTACTTTGTAAGTAGGGAAAGTGGTGGAAACTCCTTCAGTAAATGGAAAAGTAAAAATGTTTATTCAAAAAAAGTTATTTATCCATTTTCAAATTTATTATCAATTCCTATAAATTCCAGTCTTAATATAAAATATAAATAAACCAACTTTAATGTGTTTTCTCTAAGCGCTGTTTAAGATTTTTCCCTTTATAAAGAATGTAAAAATGATTTAAGACAAAAAAAACAATAAACAATTATTGAAAACCATTTTCTTTTGATTAAATTGCTACCTAACCGCAGATCTTGAACCTAAAATGATTTTCTTGGGTTTCTAGGCTTATAAATTTTATACGACTTCTTTCATCGTTCACTAAAACTTTAACGCAGTTCTATCAAATGCTGACTAAAAGTAGGACAAACTTGGACATTTTTCAACTTCCACAAATGTACTAAAATAAATAATAAAAAAACATTACGTTCTAATTTTTGAAATGACTTTTCTTGAATTTTAACATCGTTCTAAAGTTAAACTCTCAGTTTGTTGCTTTATTATTTACAACTTTTTGTTAAAAAAATTATTTAAATAGGGATGCGTTTTTCAATTGTAATATCCAGTGGCGTAACTAAGAGTTTGGAGGCTCTCCAGCAAAATCCAGAGTGGGACGCCTACCCATTCCCGTTAATAATCATTTTATTTAACCACGATTAGATTTTATAGCGAAATTTCATATTAAACGATGTTTCTAGGGCCTTTCCGCAACGCGGGCTCTATATGGGCCCGTCATGGGTATTTATCAAGTGTTAGAACATTTACTTAATAATTTTGGCTACACGTAGTGCACTATTGGGTGTCTGCTTTCTTCAGCCCTTAATAAATTATAAGGGTGATCTACCTCTCATCTTCATCGTGGCATCCAGTTAGCATGTTCTTCGGTCTTCTGCATTCTCTACATTTTCTAGATTTCCCCTGAAACGTAGAAATCAAATTAATCAAAGACTTATCCATCGCTAATTATTTTGCACCCCTTTGGCACACACAAAAATATGTTAGTAAAAGTGGCAATAACAAAGTCTTGTTTTAACAACAACCTACTGAGAATAGACCCAATCGTGCACATTCCTCATTCAAAGCACGAATGTGGCCATGACACCACTGTCAGAAAATAGTTTTGAATAAACTTTTTTCAGTTAACAGCGTGTATTATCGTGCATTAATCTTTCTAAAATAAACTCGAGATTCATTTTTTATTTTTAGAAAACTCGACTTTTTCACTCAAGTTTCCCTTTCATTCAGAAAACAACTCTCGAATTAAGAATTTCGAAAAAATCGCTCGTGTTCAACTCTCGCGATTTTATCAATCCTTAATTCTCGAGTGACACACATTTTCCTGAAAAAACAAGTTTTTCTAATAAAAAAATTAACCTCTTGTGTATTTACCCCTATAAAATTTTCTTTTCCGGAAAATCGTATTAAAAGAATATTAAACGAAAAGCAAGTACGTAATTTATTTTTTTTAAATATATCAGCTTTCTTTAACGTCTTTCGTTATGCCTTCAAGAAGATTTAAAGAAAGCTTTTCCTTCACTGAGTTGTAATTTGAAACTTTCGTTAAATTAAAAAAAACAAATTTTTTTCCAACAAAAATTCATCTTCATAATGTAAACTTATCGAAATTAATTGAATAACATTTTGTAACATTTTGACGAGAGAGTTCAATTTTGTTGAAAATAAATTTAATATAAAAATTTGATATTGACATCTCATATCTTCATTTCAAAAATTATGATCTCAATAAAAATCAAAAACGTACATGCAAGATTACAGTCGTAGCTATCTAAATAAATCAGTGACCCAAACTCTATTGAATTTGCAAATAGGACTCAAATAATTTATTATCGATATTAAATTTTCCAACTACTGAAAATTCCGATGTAATATTCCTATATACGAGACATTTATATAAAATTTGCTTTAATGATTTGTAACTCTATTTTTTATTACAATGAAAGAGAGAGCTTTTTTTTTAAATTTTTCACGAGAATTTGATAGTTTTATTTGAATTACTGGAGACTTATAGAAGCTCAAAGAAATTTATGGTGAAGGCAAAAGCAAAGGATTTTTGCAAGTGCTAAAATAGTCTCTTGTACTCAGGGGTCGATTGGCTTCTAAGCCTTACAGAACTGCGACCAGTGTTGATTGTTTGTTCATAACCCTACTCGTATTTATGTTCTCAGGAATTCAATATTGCCAGCGAAGCATAGAATAACCCTGAGAAGTTTGCTTTTCACTTCTTCAGGCGTCAACTGAGCCCGTCTTGAGTGTTTTAGCCTAAGCAGAGTCGATGCATCGCAATTGCAGAGAATGTGTTTGGCTGATGCGATCTCCGATTCACAGAGTCTGCATATGTCACTATCCTCCAGTCCCAGTTTCTTGAGGTCGAGGTGGTAGCTCACTTGGCAGTGTCCAGTAAACAGACCAGTGATGAGTCTGGTATTCGTGGTCGAGTACTCAACGAATTTCTTCGACTGTGTTTGTCCTGGTGCGTTGTTCCAGTGAAAATTTTTGTTCTCATTTTCTCATTTTTGGATCTCCGCCCTTCTATGTGTTCCAGATAGCCCACAGAATAGTTCGGGTCCAATTGGGAGGGCTTTTGAGCCTGTTCTAGCTAATTCATTAGCTATTTCATTTCCTTCAATTCCCTCGTGACCTGGCACCCAATGAAACGCAACTTTGTTGTCCCTTGCCAGAGGTTTGAGGGATTGTCTGTATTCCCAAGTGGATAAAGCTATTGGCTTTGAGTGCCTTTATCACAGCTTGGCTGTTAGTAGTCTGTAGTAACTGTAACCAAGCGTTTAACGTGCTTCTGAAGCACGGCGTGAAAAAATTGCAGAAATAAATGTTCATTTCTGCTACCACGCCAAAGGATCCAGGATACAGGATTCCAGATATTTTACAGTGATTAATGCCACATTTTGATTAATCTTAACTTTCAACTTGCCTTATTAGCTGTTAATCGAGATAATTTCCCAATGGGGCTCTTTTGAAACACCTTGTATATATTTTTAAACACCTATAAAGAAACTTATCCAATTTTAGAAATATCCTGTGTATTGGAGTATACAGAATCTTTGAATTTTAATAAGAAAAAAATGTAATATAAGAATATAACACTCGTTGAGATGCTTACTTCACGTTGCCTACAATCACAGTTCTTACCTTTTTTCCTGAAAAAGTAATATAAATAATATAAATGAGTCGAGTTTCAACTAAAGTGCTAAATTGATTTCAAAATAGTTTTCTCCAAGTCTCACGTTATAGGTATTTATTTTTTTCATTTTTTTCTTCATTTTTAACTTTACCTGATACAATATTGTTGAGTTTCTTATAATATTTACGTCTAGTTCGTGTTTTTATTTGAACTTGAAATTGGTCAATCTCTAAAACTCATCTAACTAGACGCTAGAGTAATTTTAAAACTATTTAATCTTTAAAAAGTTTAATTAAAACTTATAACAATAATATTTGCTTTTTGAAGTCTTCAGGGTGAGAATCTAGGGATGTTTTCTTTAAATGTTGATTTAAATTAATATGCAGGTGTGTTAAATTTCGAGTTTATAGAACATGCTTTTCCTTTGAAAGTTTTCTTCCAACTTCCTATTTATACTGTATTTTTATATGTATACCTCATTTTCCAGTTCGTCTTTTGGCCATTATATAGGGTGTCCATGAGATGCACAGACGATGTTATTTGCGCACGAATACTTGAGATCAAAATTCGACGATCTAGTCCTGCCTCTCTCATATAAAAGTAGGCTTCCCTATACCTAGAGATACAACATTCTTCTGGGGATGGAACCTCAGGTAGCCATCCAGTACCTTTCAATTGAGCAGAGGTGTGTCTTTTTAAAACTAACATTGCTTCCAAAGTTTAAAAAAAATCATAAGCAGTGTACATGTTTAAATCAAACATTAGGTTTGCGATTATTAAGGTTAGAGGGTGATAAAACAAAAGCACAAGCATCCTGGTCACTTAGTCGCCCTTCAGTCCTGAGTCTAACTCAACCTTTGCACGAATTCAAATATGTTGGAGAATGTCGGAGATACTGAATATGTTAGGCCACTAAAGGTTTTCTGATAAGTCTCTTTTAAGAACCTTAAACTTTGACACCCTTACATACGAGTACATCATGAATTTCTTTAAGGCATTCAAAGGGGCGGGGCTAAAAGCTTGCTTTATTGCTCGATTTTTTTAATATAATTTAAAAAACATTTATTACTTAGACGCTAACTCTGAGCACCTTTTGTGGCATCCTAGGCCATATCACTTTTGGAGTATTTTGAAATACAGATAGAATACTGGTAGCTGTATTTGAGATACCGTTAGTAGGTAGTTTTTGTCCATAATAGCACGTTCATTAAAAATTATAATTTTGATAGGTACCTAATCTCTGTCCACCGAACAGATGCACTTAAGCCACTCCCAAAAAAAGCTTGTGATATTTAAATAGGATTTTTCTATTGGTCGAATTTCGAAAATCCGGTTTACAACACTCCTACAAGAATTGACATGCGTCAACCTTTTTGATGGAAATTGGTGGGGAGTGGCTTAGCTGCATCTGTGTGGTGGACTGAGTATAGTCTATTTTTTTTGAGCGAGTGTAGCTAACAATAACTTTATTAAGTTAAACAAGGATAAGATAAAGGATTTAAGTATTTCCATTACCTACAGAAAATAGGTAGGTACTTACATCAAAAGTAATCTCATCAAATTATACGTATGAGATGACAGCTCAACTTTAATGGTCGACATTGATGTTCTTTGTTGTAAATTAACCACAAAGCAAAATTTGTTGAGCGTCAGCTCAGAAATTGTGTAACTTTTGGTATTATACTGAAGATGAAGTTTATTTTTGTTTATTTTGCTCCCAAAGTGCACAATATGCTGTTGTTGGTTTTTACAGGTTCCTTTTTTTAAATTATTTTGCGGATGACCTAGAAAGTGCTAGATTTACGACGACCAAAATAATTTTATGGAAAATTGAAAAGCGTAGGATAATCCCAACTAATGCTGTGCTTGTACAAGTTACTACATCTACTATTTTAATAAATAGTTTATGAATATGCGCAATAAATCCCTTACAAAAACAAAACCAAAATAATCCTTTACACGAAACAAGGTACACTGTATCAGTATATCTACGTACTATACGCTGTTTCTAATTAATTACAAGCTTTTTAGTCAGCTTATTTTTTCAGTAGAAATTATTGTTATTTTCTATAAGCATGTGTAGTGACGTTACTTTTAGTCTTTCTAGTCCACAATGTATAATTAATAAGCTAACGAATGAAGATAGTGCTTGTAGTTTCAAAGCTTCTAAGTGTCGCTTTCGGTGCTTCCCCGACAGCCAAGCAGAAACACATAAACACGTACAGACGCACATGGGCGGACCTATAAACAAACATAAGGACAAATTAATAGTAAAATATGCTGATAAACAGACAAGCCTGATTAGATAAGCAGGTCGGTTGGCAGGTAGACAAGCAGATGGACAAGCAAGCAAAAAGATGAGAGATAAGCAAGAAAGTAGACAGATTAATATAATACTGATGCAAGCAGACAGGCAAGAAGTTTGGTAAGTAGGCAGATTTTCATCATTTGGAGCAGTGGGGACAAGGAAGATAAACCACCGTCTTGTGGTCTCCACTCGACGAAGTGTTTAGGTGTTTGTTAACTATCAAGATGTCTTAGCTAGTACCACTCTGGTTGAAGACTGCAGTGCTGCTAAGTATTATATTCACCACCTTCTAGCCTCTTATCTGTTATACTCCAGCTACTACTGAGCACTCTCCAGCTACAAACCTCTTCCACTTCATTTTCTTAAATAAATAAAAAAAATAACTTGTAACTAATTTATTTAAACGTTGGCAATAAGAAAGAAAATGTTGCGTTTTATACAAAATAGAGATACAGCTTTTGAGTCTTGTAAGAGGTATCTAGTTGAATTATCCTTATTGCTTCCTTTGCCGTGAGTAAAATAAACATTAAAATAAAGGTATACGGTACAATAAATTTGTTTTCGTTATATTCAAGAAATGTTTATTTCAACAATACGAAAGGTATGCTCGAATGTAATATCCCGTTTGTAAACTGTGCGCTTGTTTTGTGTGTTCCAAATACGTAGGATCTATTTAATGCGTGCAAATTATTATAACGTTATATAAATACGTACAATATGATTATGATAGTTGCCAACTATGGAATAATATTAGAGACAGAATTATAATATCACGTACGTATTGTGATTTAAAACAATCGATAAAAGACTAATTCCATTATAACGGTTATGATCCGAAAAATAAAATTTTTTATATTACAGATCGCAGAGGCTATAGTTTGGAAACTGGAAACAAAAGAATTGATTTGTCTCTCTATTATATTTGATTTTTACGTGTCATGTGCAGAAAGTGATTGAGAACACGAATATGATAGAAAATCCGATTTACAAATTGATTTTAAGCTTTCTACCTCTTTATTAAATTTTCTATTTTTCGATATTGAAAATTTCTATGTAGTATTTTTAAATTTTTACACATTTTTTTATTTTTTCTATGGAGGTTTCATTTAAAAACTTATTTTTAGTAAAAATGAATCAAACGTTTGTCCAACCCTCACTT
This sequence comes from Malthinus seriepunctatus, assembly GCA_963924605.1. Taxonomy (NCBI): domain Eukaryota; kingdom Metazoa; phylum Arthropoda; class Insecta; order Coleoptera; family Cantharidae; genus Malthinus; species Malthinus seriepunctatus. The sequence goes on from OZ004600.1 coordinate 131,969,287, forward strand.
ACTAACTTACTGCTACTCCATGTGGAGGGACACTAAAAGCTAATGGAATAAGAGAGATCAGGCATCACAACCGTAGCCAATATTGTGGACCATTCTATGGAGGTTTCATTTAAAAACTTATTTTTAGTAAAAATGAATCAAACGTTTGTCCAACCCTCACTTACTAACTTACTGCTCCTCCATGTGGAGGGACACTAAAAGCTAATGGAATAAGAGAGATCAGCCATAACAACCCTAGCCAATATTGAGGACCATTCTATGGAGGTTTCATTTAAAAACTTATTTTTAGTAAAAATGAATCAAACGTTTGTCCAACCCTCACTTACTAACTTACTGCTCCTCCATGTGGAGGGACACTAAAAGCTAATGGAATAAGAGAGATCAGCCATAACAACCCTAGCCAATATTGAGGACCACTCTATGGAGATTTCATTTAAAAACTTATTTTTAGTGAAAAGGAATCAAACGTTTGTCCAACCCTCACTTACTAACTTACTGCTACTCCATGTGGAGGAACACTAGAAGCTAATGGAATAAGAGAGATCAGGCATCACAACCGTAGCCAATATTGTGGACCACTCTATGGAGATTTCATTTAAAAACTTATTTTTAGTGAAAGTGAATGAAACGTTTGTCAAACCCTCACTTACTAACTTACTGCTACTCCATGTGGAGGGACACTAAAAGCTAATGGAATAAGCGAGATCAGGCATCACAACCGTAGCCAATATTGTGGACCATTCTATGGAGGTTTCATTTAAAAACTTATTTTTAGTGAAAATGAATCAAATGTTTGTCCAACCCTCACTTACTAACTTACTGCTCCTCCATGTGGAGGGACACTAAAAGCTAATGGAATAAGAGAGATCATGCATCACAACTCTAGCCAATATTGTGGACCACTCTATGGAGGTTTCATTTAAAAACTTATTTTTAGTGAAAATGAATCAAACGTTTGTCCAACCCTTACTTACTTTCATATACTTGCAGCCAGCTACTCCACGTGGTGGGGCACTAAAAGCTAACGAAATAAGAGAGATCAAGCATCACAACCGTAGCCAATATTGTGGACCACTCTATGGAGATTTCATTTAAAAACTTATTTTTAGTGAAAATGAATCAAACGTTTGTCCAATTCTGTATAAAATACTACATTACCATAAAAATGAAACACATCTTTTGTATAGAAAATGTAAATTAAATCATTAAAGATCAATTATGAAATAGAAAAACTCAAAAGGGTTTATTTCGAGACACTTAAATATAAAGACATGGCTTACTTTGATAAGTTGATACCTATTTTAACGAGCTGTATTGATTTTAAAAACAATATTGTTGAAAAAGGAATCAAAGAAAGGTAGAAAAATACAATAATTTTAAAAGAATAACTGATCTTTAAATCCTCAAAAGAGCTTCAATTAACATAATAATTGACAATCGACGATACTTTGATTTTAAATAATATCTCTTATAACTTCAATTTAAAATTTATAACTTTAAGGTAAGCTTCGAGTACCTCCATTAGTGATTTCAAAATATAATACTAAAATACCTACTTTTCGTGTTGTATGCTCCTTGGTATAAAAAGGCTTTTAAGGATTTAAGCAGGTCTGCAATATTAGGTACATACTGATCTTGACTTATAAATATTGAAAAAGTCGAGAAAATTTGTTACAAGTTGAAAATCTTTAAATTCCTTCGGCTCTCTAGTCTTTTCATTAGCGTACGTTTATTCGACGTACGTTGATACGCCGCACGAGAATAAACCGCACGTTAATCAAACGCACGCTTGTTTGCATTTAATTTGTCAGTTCAATATTTTTTAAATAAACAAAGTTTTATTTTCAAACCAAAAAAATGGTGGACGTGTTTGTTTTTGTCTTAAAATAATTAAAAAGCAACTCAATTTTATGTGCCAGTGCAAGGATATAGTGATAAAACTAGTTAATTACAAAAATACAAAATAATTTTAAATATTTTTACGTCAAAGAAAACTTTTTCATTTTCGTGTTTAAGTAGTAAACATTAATAATATTTCAAAAAGTATAAAAAAAAGTTTCAAATGTTCATTTTAATTAATATTTTTTTTAATCTTACAAAATTTTCGTGTTTGTCGTTGTTTTTCCGTTTTAGTATAAGATTGAAAGTTTAAAAGCACCGTTATGTACATAAACGTTATAGCAAAGAAGGTTTATAATACCTTAGCTATAGCTTCGTTGCTTAATTAAAATCATCGTGGCGAGATCTCTGTTCAAGCCAATTTAATTATTTTACCGTAGAGATCTTTGTTTAATATTTATAGCGGAAGTATAATTAGGACATCATAGGGTGATTAGCAACAACTCGTTATCATTTTTTAAAACGTACGATTAAGTTGATGTCGACGACGTGCCCTTACAAAAGACAACCATAATTAAATTTAAATGACAACTTGTTTTAGATTAAACGTGCCTTGTGGGGTTTTTAATTTTAATTTTTATACAGGATGGGTTTTGAACAATATGAAATACAATTCTAATATTTATTTCTTATTTTACAACAATTGCCTCAGCTCAAAAGCCCACACTTAGGAGAGACTTGATGAATTTGGGACGCTCAACGAAATGAATGTGGGAAAACTAATTATATAATTATATAAGAATGTATGATTATCACAAACGTATGATAACTGTTGCCCTTTAAAATTAAAGTTGCCACGTGAACCTTCCTGTACATACTTAAAAAATACCATTATATTCTAGATCAGTCTAGATAGTTATATTTTATTAATCCAAAAATGAAGCTCACTCCTACGTCGCTCGGGCTTCAAAACCGCGTCCACGCGGAAAAATTGTCCTCCCGCACTCGATTCCTAAATAACTATTTTACTTGGATTGCAATGAAATATCGTCAGGAGCTACAAGTTTAGTGGCCCACCCTGTATAGTTAATACTTACAAATATTATAAAAAGGACTGAAATTCGTTATCCTCATTAGGCAAATGAAAATTAAAAAAACGTGATTAATTTATAAAAGTGGCAATTTTACAAAATACTAATCGAATAAAAATACAAAAAATTGGTTTGTTATTAAAGTGTTGTTTAGTATTTTTAGTTTATTTTGCATATTTTCAATTTGTCTAACTTTCTTTTATATTTATTTTTATTTCTTTTTGAAACAAAGTTGTTTTCTTTTTGTGTGCTATTGTCAGAATTTTCCTTCTTTTTAACCACCACCAAGGTTAGAAAAAAGTCGATTTTATCAATGTGTGTTAGCTCAAGTGGAAATATAATTATATGAGATTGATGTAAAAAATAAGATAAAAGCTATTGGTTTTGTTAATTCTAGGAATCATCCATTTTTCTAATCCCAAAATAACATTTTATTTTAATTGTGAACCAAAATATTATAAAATTCGAAAGTTTAGAGAAATTATTTAACAAAAATGGTAACTCTTTGCTACAATAAAATTCCATGATCCCATGAATGTTTTGAATACTTTTTTGTGATAAGAACTATTTTTAATAGAATTGTCTTTTTCTAATTTCTTGAAGTGTGATAAGATGCGCCGTTATGATTTAATTTTGGTGGTGGAGTTACTCCACTCGCTACGCTCGTTTCGTAATCTTCTCCACTAACAAAATAAAACGCCTCTTTTAACACGTATATCATAAACTACTATAATATCATTCGAACAATTCGAGTTTCGTTCGATCTTGTTCGAGCAAATAGTGCTCGAACAGACGGTACAGTTTAAAAACACGCCCAATAACACCATTATAATAATTAAAATTGTACCTGTATTAATTCTAGTGATCCTAGTTAGCTTTATTGTTAATCTGCTGGTCGATCTAGTGGCAAATTATTCCTGATTTGAAGTCAAAAAACTGTTGCTCCTACCCGCACTGCCTAAGGTGCGGAGGTGGAAAATCAAAACACGTAAAATAATTTTAAATATCGTGTTACACAAGAGAAATGTAATTTGTACATTTTATTTTGTTTTAAAAGTTAAAATTTAATTAACTTATCATGTGTTTTCATTTTGCAGGTAAGCATCACGAACAATAACAACACGAGATATCATCAGACGTATGTATTTCGCTTGTAATAATTTTTATGCAACTTTTTCCATTTTAATAATAAGAGAATAAACGTAATGGAAACTTTGTAGTTCATTGTTGAACATGTCATAAAAATAATTGTATAATCTTATTAAGCTTATGTTGCTGAAGATTTCATATCTGCAAAAAGAAACAATTGCCTCGCTTTATCTTTTTGGAATTTTAATTAACGTTCATAAAAGTAGACGTTTGTGCTAGCTGTATAGTTAACTTGTACACGATTTATCCAAAAGTGTATTGTTTTAGAGTGGTGAGGCCAATGCCGCTTTGTTAAATGACACCTCTCGACCTCTCTAGTTTTTGCCTTGATTTTAGAGAACTTGGTGTTAATCTTTTTGCTCTGGATGTTTGAGCAGTCGATTTTTGGTTTCAGAACTAATCATTGAATAAATAGCCCTTACTCTATCAGGAAGGAGCTTTTCAGCTAATAATATGGATCGCAATGAGCGATTTACGGTCAATTTCTCCAAATGGAAATGGTTTCTTGTACTCCCACTCATAAGGAAAGGTCATGACTGCCAATGATAATGTAAACTCGATGGAACTAATGAGTGATCTATGGTATTCTAAAATGTCATTTTTGCATTTTCTCTTATATGTTGCTAACTCTCCTTCCGGAAGTTTTATGTTCTAAGGAACAAATTTTTTCGCATGATTGCCAACGTCCTGCCCATCTGATGTTTCCATGTTCCCCATTCGTTTTCATTAGATATTTCAGACTTTTTACATTTCTTTCGTCCTAATAGGTAGGTATGTTAGCCCTTATGGCATGGTAAGTCTTCCTAAGAATTTTTTTAGATTCCTTGCTAAACCATTGATTTAAATAGGTGAGTTTTGCTGCTCGATTTAAGTTCAACTTTGAAATGTGGTAATTAAGAGAAGAGTTCAAAATAAAAATGAACCACGTCATTCTGTCAGAAAAATTAGTTGGGGTAAAATTTAATTTCCGCTTTTTTCTTAATGGTATTTGTTGTAGTTATTAAAAGAATAAAGGATTATTAAGGGGGAATTAATAAAAAAAACTTTATAAGCGAGCAACCAATTAAATAAATCAAGTCACTTGTTAAGGTTTTGTTTTAAACGTTAAAACAACTCTTTTATAATGTTTTGATGCCTGTCATGGTGATTGTAGGGTTCGATTTAATTAACCTACTAATAATACTTTGAGCAAATGTCGATAATAAATTATTATTTTGTTGAGGAAAAAAAGGTATTTTAATTTTAGTATAAAGGGGGAAATAATTAAATAAGTTAAATGAACTGTTGTTAATAAAGAGATCAATTTTGATTTACCTGGTGTGGGAGTAGAATAAATACAATGTGTTCATTAATGATTGGTACGAGTTCTTAAGCAAACCTAAAGTAGGAATTTAAGGGCGGCATTTATGCCATTAGAAATAAATTGGGTCCGAAAATGAGCACGTAATACAAAAGAATTTATCGGTATTGTCATGGTAGCAACGTGTACTTATTTTTCATCACTTTCTATCGAAACAGTGAATTTCTTTTCTAATAAATGGCAGTCTTGATTACAATTTCCTATGTACAATGTGTTCATTAATGATTGGTTCGAGTTTTCAAGTAACCGAATGTACGCTGTTGAGTGTTAGTATTCATTCTGTAACACCTAAACTACCCTCTGACACACGAACCATGCGAAACCGACTATTAACACCACATTACGACATCCTTCTTTTTCGATTGGTTTTTTTATATCTTTTCATAAATTTTTTTTCATTCCGCGCGCAGTGAATATTATTACTCCAATATTTACATAATAATATTAATATTACTACGTCAGTTTACAACTGCATTTTTATATATCTTCTGAAAGCGTCAAGAATTTCAATAACAGCTAACTTCTTTTATTGCTTTTTTAAAACATTTTGTTTTTATTAAAATGGCTTATGCTTATCAGCGCGAGCCATTAAAAGAATTTTTTTTAATATACATTTTATACGTCCCTTTATGTGGTCGAAGGTGGCGTTCGGGGCCGAATTACACTAAAACATTTTATTAGCACCTTTTTACGTTATTACAGTGGTAATTGGCGTGAGTAAAGTGCTCGTTACAACTCATCCTTCGTATAATTGCCGCAGTCGTAAGTTGGCCATAATAATATCTTTGTTAAGAAGTAAGCTCTTACACAGGTGCATTGTATAAAAAGGAACGAACGACGTGACAATAGCAGAAACTAGAAAGTGCATAGGGGCGGAGATCAATGGCAAAAGCCTGCATTCGAGAGGGTGCCTGATGCGGACAACTAATAATCCATTTTCCAGATACTCGGTTTTGTGCACTCCGCTCCAACCTAATCCGAACAGATTCTTTCACACTGCCATTTTTCGACAACATAATCATTTTGCGGATTGAGAAAAGCATTAATTTTTCTTACACGATTACTTTTAGCCGTGTTAAACGTATATTTTAAAGAATTTCATTTAATCCCGCTTGTGACGTTCGTGTTATTTGATTAATTTTTATCTTTTAACCAAATTCAAAAGTTGCATTTTCTGCATAAGATAAAAAGTTTTGGCGATAAAAATATTAGGGCTGTTTTATTTTATTGAACGATTCTTTTGAAAAACAAATTGATAAAACTAAATGCACGGTTTGTTGGTTCGAATTACTTCAATAATTCTTATAGAATTGGAACCATGCAGCATTTAAACATGAAAAAGTTTGTTCCTTAGAGAACGTGACACGACCGTAATAAACCAAAGTGTAATTTCTTAATTATATTTTATTTGTAATTTCTTATTCCAGTCTTAATTTATCTTAAGGCCCGTCCAGACCGCAGCGCAATACTGCGCCAAACGTTTGCGAACGTTGCAAATTTCAGCAAACATGACCGGTTAGGACGGTAAACTGCGCACGAACGCGCGAGGTCGCGCTCTCTCGCGCGTAGCAGAATCTGTTCCGATCGTTGTCGGTACATCAAAGAAATTTGCGCGCTGCAACAACTTTGGTTTGGACGGGGTTAGTGCGCGTTTCTAGTTTGTTCGAGTACGTTCAGTATTGAAACAATTAAAATAATAATAAATGGTCACATAATAAGTCACTCCCGCTGTATGTACTTCTACTTTTAAATACATTTGTCATCCAGTAACGTCTCTTTCTCCTTTTATTTTTGTTTAACGCATCACATAAAATGATAAAAGCAGCAGCTGCTATTTTGCTGTTGTCTTCCATGTTGACTTCATCAACACCGCGCATAAACTGGAACACTGGCAAACACGAACATTTTTAATAAATGTTGCAGCAGTTAGGACGTTAACGCGCAAATTGTGTGTGAACGTTCGTGAACGTTCGCAAACGTTTGGCGCAGTATTGCGCTGCGGTCTGGACGGGCCTTTAGAAGAAATAATTTAAAATTTATTTTTTGGATAAAACCACCTCTTTTCACTATTGGTAATGTAAATACATCTACAACAAGCACTTTTATAGCTTAGGCCTTCATCGAAGAGCCTCTTGTATAGATGAGTATAACGAGTAACAAGTGGTGATATCTATTAGAAATTAGAAAGGCCAGAATAGGGCACGCACTAGTAGAGTACCCATTCCTATCTAATTACAAAAATTGAACCACGTCCACATATTGTCACGTGGGGTTTCGTGACTCTGGATAATTCCAGGTTGTACCAGGATATATTTGGTGTTCATCAATAAAATTTTGAAACTTGTAATTTTGAATTACTCTTACAACTTTGGATTACACTCCTTAAAGTCCATATGTGACAGTATTCCATAATATAAAGAGAGGGTGCAGAGCGAGGGTGTTTTTCTTAGAAAGAGGTGTGGAATTTATTTTAAATAAAATGCTTCATTTTTTATTCTTCCATAATGTAAAGAAGAAAAGTCAAATTACAAAAGTTTTGGTTACTATCAGGGTTGTAATTGTTAGAATGGATTATTAGAGCTTATTATACGCTGCCTTCTCCTGTCCCTTCAATACTGAATCCATCTCAACCTTATAGGATGCTGGAGGGTAATTAAAATTAATTTATTTGTTATTATTATTAGGATTTGTTATTTACTAATTAATTCAGAGAGAGATTCCTAGTTTGATACAAGAATTTTAAAGCCTATAATTACAAGAAACAAATCAATGAAAAGTCATAGAAATCATTTATTTCTCAAATAGATTAATATTTCATCATTTAATTAAATGATTATTTCTTTAATAAATACGTGCAATAAAAATTCAATTACAACCCTTGTTCAGGATCGACGAAACTCAACTGATAAGATTTGTGCATTTTCGAAAAACTTGAGTTTATTAGCTGTCACGTGATTTTTAAAACATGCGCACACAATAATTTGTTTATATAATTTATTTAAAAATTTGCAAGAATCCCCCCTACACTATATGCAACCCATTTGACAAACAATTGCAATTAATTTTTTTTTGTAAAACACGGTTAATAATAATTATGATTGTCCATGCCCATATCCACGTCCAGCTCATGGTTAGAAAATATACGACTACATCTTTTGGTTAAAGAAAAACACAAACATACGTTTTGCAGGACCTGAATTTTTTCGGGCTCAGTACCAAACTATTAAAACTGGGCCATTTAGACATTTGCTCAGGTTTCTATAGAAGCTAAATTTCACAAGAAGGATCCACAATATTTGGCCAATCTTCGGTAGGTATATAAAATTAAAAGGAGATGTTCAAGGATGCCGATGTCCTGAAGAATGCCTTCTGGTGGTGTTAGCGAAGTGGACAGCACATCTTCAATCTATCGCTTGCACCAATGTGCACATAGGCAGGAAGACAAGCTACAGTGATACTGTTTGAATGTAGCAACGAGCAGCTTGCGATTTATCCATTTGAAGACTTACTTTGCTGTACTAGGAATACAACCTTAGAACGGTTCATAGTTAGGTTTATGACTGACGTGGTGCTGTATCCTGGTCTAAACTCTGGTTGGTGAGTTGGGAGAACGAGAAGATCGTAGCACGAGCATGATCTAGAAAAAATTGCGTCTCCACAGTTTATCTAAAATTGTACTTGTTACCTACTCATATTAAGTCAGAGTTGCTTAAGGAATTTTATAAATCAGGTTAACAATACAATTTTCCAAATTGTATATCCTATCCATAGCATACAAAGATTTAGTTCTGAATATTTTTTACCTCCAAATAATTTGTGCAGAATCTGTTAGTACAGGCACTATTAAATTGAATTATAGTTGTTCGTCCAGTCACCAGAGACGAAAAATCAGCTCAACCGTACAGAATTAGCAAAAAGGAAGTACATCAAGTGCGAAGTGCCTACACTATAAGGCGGCTGTCAGACAGACGTTTTTCAGCGACCGTCACAGACCGAACAAAATTTTAAACACGTGGTTTTGAATATAATTAGGCACAGAGCATCCACAGTCCTCGATAATTCGATAATAGTTGGTATCCCTCACTCGCTGACGATTGACCGTCTGCCTGACAGTCGTCTAATTATATTCAAAACAACGTGTTCAAAATTTTGGTCGGTCTATGACGGTCGCTGAAAAACGTCTTTCTGACAGCCGCCTTATAGGTCAAAAAAGCTCGTGCAGTTAGACCTTAGTGTCTACCGTAATACAGTGTGTTGATAGTTTTATTGACCAAATGAAAAAAAAATAAAACATTACTAAATTATTCTAGAAAAAAATCTACTTATCTCAAATTTAAGAGTTGATTTTGAGGTTTCTCAAGAAGCAAAACTTTTTATTAATTTTTGTAGAGAATACTTTTTTACCTAATTGACTTTCTGTTTCTCTGGAAATTTTTGGACTTTGCATTTTTGAAGTCCGAAAATTTTCGCATATTTCGGAGTTTGAAAAGAAGCAAAACTTTTTATTAAGAATACTTTTTTTTTTGCCTATTGGCAATCCCATCCGTGGACACACTGTACCTACTACAAATAAAACGTCATAGAAATAATTTAGATCATAAATAGATCAATGTTTCATTTATAAATTATAGTAATTAATTACTTATTTAAAAATGTGTGTAACAAAAATTCAATTACAGCCCTTGCTCAGTACCGACGAAACTCAACTGACAAGGTTTGTGCATTTTCAAAAACCTTGAATTTACCTTGATTACCTTTAATAATAAATATGGTCCTTTAATAATGGAATATGCTAATAATAAAGGTCAATAATGAATTGACCTTTATTAGCGGTCACGTGATTTTCACAGCATGCGCACAATTTGTTTAGAATTAAAAATTTGCAATAATTTGCCCCTAACTATATGCAACTCAACTGACAAATTATTGCAACTCAAAAGAATTTGTCGTAAAAAAATAAATAAAAAATTGTAATTTTTGCTTTGCTGAATCGTATTCTTTTATTTTACAAAGGTCCCTGCCAGACAGCTTATAAGTCTTATAGAATTTTGGATTTCTTTAATTTTTTTTTGAATTTTTGGGAAAATAATATTGCACTCGTGCTGATCAAAAGTCTCATTGAGCACAACACTTGAAAATAAATATTTTCGCCGCTACGGACCTCTGAACATATTAAAGCCAATTTTTGGCATGATATTAACACAGGACTATTAGGGCCATTTTAGATGGACTAAATATCGTACTAACTGTTAGTAACTGAATCAACTCGAGGAGCAAAAGCAAGGGAATCTAAGCTTTAACGTCGTCAGTAGAAATTTTGACGCATGACCGTGGTCGACGTTAAAGCTTAGATTCCCGTGCTTTTGCTCCTCGAGTTGATTCAGTTACTTACAGTTAGTAGGATACTTAGTCCATGTACAGGGTGTATTTTAATTCTTGGTATTATGTAACAGAAAAAAGTACCTTCCACCCCTTTTTTCAGGCGAGTCTAAGTAACATATGATCGAAATAACAAAAATACAGTTACCGATTTTATCGACCTGTTTGTACCGACTTTGTTATTGTGATTTTAAGCATGATTCATATGATTTTTAAGTTTGTTTTGTATTGTAGGTTTATAAGAAAGAAAGAATTTGACAGAAAAAAGTAAAAAATAAAGAACAGCTGTGATTTATTTGTTTCGTTCATTTATAGGTTAGAATTTAGTTCAGTTCAGCATTTCAGTTAGACGACAAATAAACTTTTGGTTGAGTACATAATCCCAATAATTTTCGTACACCCTGTATGTATTTGTTATGAGTAGTCAATGTTTGCACATGAACCAAGAAATCATATAGTATGCTTTATTTTATTTTTTTACGCTTACGCTAATCTATCTGTAGGACACTGGTCGATATTGGACAAATGTCGATATTCACCCACTTTCCCCTACTCAAATAATTAATTTAATAATAAATTTTTGAAATAAATATTTAATAATTATAAATGTAAACTTAATTACATAATTTAACTCAAACAATAACAAATAAGTGCTTTTCATCTTTATTTTACGTAACGGTAAAGAATCATGAATCCAAGTATACATTTTAATATCAATTGTTTTGAATCATTGATTTTCAATGATTGTGATTTTGAGACATTTGATCAGCAAGACTTTAACAACATTTTCCAAAATATTCAAAAAATTTCAACAAAAAGCAAATTCAAAGGCTATGTGTGAGGTCCTTTATTCGAGTTTTTCGGGTTGCATATTGTGAGGGGGCAAATTATTGCAAATTTTTAATTAATTAAACCAATAAACAAATTGTGCGCAAGCATATAAATCACATGACCACGAATACATTCAAGGTTTTCGAAAATGCACAAATCTTATCAGTTGAGTTTCGCCGATACCGAGCAATGGTTGTAATTAAATTGTTTACACACATTTTTAAACATAATCAATTATTTATAAATGAAATATTGCTCTATTTGAGAAGTATATGATTTTTATGTTTACTAGCCGTTTGCCCGTGCTTTGCTATGGAGCTTTTCTTCGTAAATAATGCGAATCCAGCAATATGGAATTTTTTTACTGCTTTACAATATCTCCCCAATGGGGAGGGAGTTAACTTCAAGAAATCGCGGCCTTACTTAACTTTCTATTCTTTCAATGAATACCAATATGTATAAAATTTCATTAGAAAAAAATAGGGTATCCTCCCACTCGATCGCTTGCGTAGTGCAAGACTGTGATAAGTCCAAATTTAAGAGTCTCTTACTAGTATTAAATTTTATATCGATTGATTTTCAATTATAATTGCAATATTGAAATTCATTTACCGTCCATGCTCAGTATCATAGATACTTTAGCATCTCGAGTTCATCCAATGGTTGGGATGGATCAGCAGAACACGTTCGCTGTTCACTCGCACAGTTTTTACCTAGAGGGTTTCATTTTATAGTTCAAACTTGTATAAATTCCCTTTCATTCAAATATTAAATATGAGCATTTTTTTCATAAATTTAATAAAGCAAAAAAACTATTAATTTATGTAAGAATGTCTACTCGCACATTTGAAAAAGAGAGACTTTTCATGAAATTGTTTTCAAAAATAATGCTTGATATATTTTTATATTAAAATACAGACAAAAGTTATTTTCTCAACTTGATTAAATTTGTTACAACAAACTTAATATTGAAAGGAAAAAAATTGCTAAACTTTCAAGTTACTTTGTTGTACATTTCAAATGTATCTCATACTTAGGTACCTACTTCAAAGCTTTTCTTTTGTAAAAAATTAAGGAATTTTTTTAATAATATTTAATCAAAATTATGTGTACACAAACCATTTGTTTTAATTTCATCAAGTTTGATGAATTTAAAAGAAATTTTTTATTTGTTAACTAAAAATTTTCTTTTACGTTTTTTGTTTACTATACAAAGTCGGGGGCTAACTTTGAAACAATGTTAGGAAGAAAAAAATTTGTATATCATCAAATCATCACTTTTTGTGCCGAGAAACGTAATTTTCGAGCAGAAAGGAAACTTCTCGCTCACATACTGAACTTGACAGTTCAGAAAGCTCTAATGGCAATATTTGAAGAGTAAATATTTATATGGTACTTTGGAATACAACTCAAATTGTATAATAGGTAATTATTTTTGTGTTGGTTTATTTATTAAGACGTCGGTTACACAAACAAACAAAATTAACAAAACACCCAAGGCGTTCTTATCCGGAAGCGGAACCAATGTGTACCGAAATTGTTGCAGTTTATGTCGCCATTCCACCTCTTGCAGGGTCTTCCTACCCTTTGTTTGCTTCTAAAGATTTACCGTGAGCTACACTTCTTGATATGTGATGGTTCCATTATTTTTTCCACAGACGAGGGGTGTGCAGTTGAATTTTTGTAATTTGTAAAAACTCAGGAGTGGTGGTAGACTGCTGAAAAAAAGCAAGAGTTGCTGAAGAGTAAAATTATATTTTATAAAGCAAATATTTTAATTGGAAAAAAAATAAGCGATCATGAATGTAAACAAAAATTGTATTCGCATCTTTTAGCTTTAAAAACTGTAAAAACACTACTAAAGTGAAACATATATTATTATAACATCGTTACACCCCAATTATAGTCTTCTAAGTAAAAAAAAAATGAAAATTCTAACCAACTTTTTAATTATACAACTTTTCATACACTTGCTCTTTTAATAAAATACACGCTTTTTTAGACTCTTTCGGTCTTTCCCCCACTCGCCCTTTCTTTATATTTAAAAGCGTAACAATTTTAATTAAAGTAGATACATAATTAATCAAAAACTAACAAGAAGAAGAAGAATAATAGTAGTGGTGGATTACAATTGTGCAAAATAAGCAATTTGTTTAATATTGAACATTGACCAAAACAAACATTCTTGGCTTGCATATTCCTCCAATGCACACATTGTGAGAGGTTGATTTGTGTCTTGATATTATTTTCTTCTTATATAACTATGGTAATATTGTTATTGGTGCACCAACCATTTTGATCATATTTGAGAGAATCGAATTCCGCGATCTTAACAATTTTGCCGCAGTTATGAAATTCCTAACGGTTATTGAATGCACATAATTTATGCAAATACATTGCGTAACTCTCGCTTTAAGAACCTATTCAAACTTATTCGATTCTATAGTGTTATCGATTTAATAATTATTTTTTTGTTTGATTTTCTAATCAAGAGTTTTGTAATATTGAAAATTTATTTATAAATTCCGTAGGCAACTAACGATACACAATAGCTTTTATTTTTATAAATGAATTGCGGCAATTAGCACAGATGCTTTTATTGGCTTGGATAGATAATTTTAAGCTCTATAATTTTTATTAAAAGTAAAATTACTCTTAGATAACTCCTTAAGGGTGTAATTTAGTAGGCATATGCTATCGCAGTCCCACTCATTGCTTAGATGGACAACACTTGCTAATTTTGCGTTGTCAATTTTTGAAAAAACCCAAAAGTTAAAATGAAATGCTAATTTGTTTATCAAATAGTTGCCGTTAAAGTCTCGGAGATGAGTTAATTTCAGCCTCAAATGTGAAGTATTTATATAATAGTATATTATCCAACGAGCGGGTAATGAAGCTCATTACTCACAAGAATGAATTTGCGACACGAGCCGTATGATGGCGAGTGTCGTAATCATTAGAGTGAGTAATGAGCATTACCCGCGAGTAGGATACTATACTTTATCCACGACTGCAAGTATTATGAACCAAATATACATTGAATACGCGAGTATTTTTTGAAAAAAAAAATTTTATTTAAAAAAAAATTAATTAAAAAAAAAAATTAATTTTTTATGGAAATGTATTCAAAATGTAATGTAGAATTCAAAAATGTAAAAATATATATGGTGTTGCATTTAAAAATCAAAAGTTTACCTCATTTCCGGCGAAATCGGAAGTGGAAGAATTTTCAAAAGTAGTTACACAAATTGCAATTTATATGACTATAACTCACAGCAAATTTCATTTTGATACGTTGACAAATAATGGAGCTATAAAAGTTTTCCAATCCTCTGTGTCGCCCGGTAAACCATTGAGTAATGTAATAGTCATTGAGTAATACCTATGTATATTATTCAATGATTTGCAACTAGTGAGTAATGACACACATTACTGGTCAAAAATCATAGAGTAATGAACGTATTATTGGACGGTCGTGGATAAAAATAAATAACTGTAAAATGCAGTACAAAAATGAAAAGTTATTTTTATTAATTGCTACCTTATTTCTCTACAAAAATCATCAAAAATTGCTCATCTCCGAGACTTTAACGGCAACTATTTGATAAACAAATCAGCATTTCATTTTTTGGTTTTTGAGAAATTGACAACGCAAAATTAGCAAATGTTGTTCGTCTAAGCAATAAGTGCGACTGCGATAGCATATGCCTACTAAATCGCATCCTTAAGGAACTAGATTCGAGAAACACCGTATAGATTGTAAAAACCGACACATATTTTTTTTAATACTAACTTAATTTGTATCAGTAGAGTATTTAGGGCAACTATAACAAATATGTTCATTGATTCAGATAGATAAATTTATGCTCTTTAATTTCTATTAGAGGTAAAAATACCCTCAGATCACTCCTTATGAATCTAGAGTCGGAAGAGATACCGTATACGTAACGTAAATGCGTTGCAAAAACCGACTTATAAATATTTTTTAACCCTTGATTTATTTCAGTAGGCTAATTAAGGCAACTAGAACAAATATGTTTATTGGGTCAGATAGATATTTGAATGCTCTTTAATTTTTATTAGAGGCAAAAATACCCATAGATCACTCCTTATGGATCTAGAGTCGGAAGAGACACCGTATACGTAATACGTTGCAAAAACCGACTTTAAATATTTTTTAATCGTTGATTTATTTCAGTAAACTAATTAAGGCAACTAGAACAAATAAGTTTGTTCAGTCAGACAGATAATTGAATGCTCTTTAATTTTTATTAGAGATAAAAGTACCTTCAGATCACTCTTTAGGAAGCTAGAGTAGGAAGAGACGTAATACGTTGCAAAAACCGACTTTAAATATTAATTTTTTAATCCTTGATTTATATCAGTAGGGTAATTAAGGCAACTAGAACAAATGTGTTTATTGGGTCAGATAGATAATTGAATGCTTTTTAATTTTGATTAGAGGCAAAAATACCCATAGATCACTCCTTATGGATCTAGAGTCGGAAGAGACACCGTATACGTAATACGTTGCAAAAACCGACTTTAAATATTTTTTAATCCTTGATTTATATCAGTAGGCTAATTAAGGCAACTAGAACAAATGTGTTTATTGGGTCAGATAGATAATTGAATGCTTTTTAATTTTGATTAGAGGCAAAAATACCCATAGATCACTCCTTATGGATCTAGAGTCGGAAGAGACACCGTATACGTAATACGTTGCAAAAACCGACTTATAAATATTTTTTAATCCATGATTTATTTCAGTAAACTAATTAAGGCAACTAGAACAAATATGTTTGTTTAGTCAGATAGATAATTGAATTCTCTTTAATTTTTATTAGAGATATAAATGCCTTCAGATCATTCCTCATGGAGCTAGAGTAGGGAGAGACCCCCGTATACGTTGCAAAACCCAACTTATTAACACATATTTCTTAATTTTGAATTTATTTTGTTAGATTTATTATGGCAATTATAAATGTCCGTGAAGTTAGCCGCCCCATTTTCGATTTTCTTAATTTTTTTGGTTCCAATATTTAGTAAGTCATTGGTAAGTATTTGTAAGTCTAAAATCAGAATTTGTAAGTGCACCCTTAATGAGATATTTAAAAAACTAAATTAGACGGCTAACTTCTCGGGAGCCGCGACACTTTCGATTTTTTAATTTTTTTTTGTGCCAATATTTAGTAAGTCATTGGTAAGTATTTGTAAGTCTAAAATCAGAATTTGTAAGTCAAACCCTAACGAGATATTTTAATTAGCAATTCGGCGGCTAACTTCTCGGGAGCCGCGCAACTATCGATTTTTTAATTTTTTTTTGTGCCAATATTTAGTAAGTCATTGGTAAGTATTGGTAAGTCATAAATCAGAATTTGTAAGTTATTGCTTTGCGATTTATCGTACATATAAAATGTGATAAATTGGAAGTTAGCCGGTCAAGTTTCGATTTTCTTGATTTTTTTTAGCTCAACATTTAGCGCGTAATTTGTAAGTATTTGTAAGTCTAAAATCAATATTTGAAATTATCGAATTATAGAAGATATAAGCATTTTTATGTACTGTGACGTCACCAGAATAAAGCGTTAAGCTGGCCTTACATGCCAACTTCTAAAAGCTAGCTTTTTTTTCTAAGCCAATAGAAATCCTGCATTTCCAGCGGCAGAAGCTAGAAAGTTGGTTCAAGTTTAACTTCTAGCGTCTGCCGCTGGAAATGCAAGGTTTCTATTGGCTTAGAAAAAAAAGCTAGCTTTTAGAAGTTGGCATGTAAGGCCAGCTTTATGATGAGTACCATACTAAGAGAGGTCTGAAATAATCCCTAACTTTTGACTTTTTACATTTTTTAGTTCAAAATTTAGTAGTATTTAGTAATTTAGTATTTAGTAGCATTTATAAACATTTATTTCAGATTTTTCGAATCAAAAATATCGAAAATTAGATCACATGAGTCCCATTATTTGTTTTTACCAGTTGTGCCTAATTACTTGTTTTTGTTCTCATTATATAGAGAGATTATATAGGAGGGGACTAATTACTACCTACTCATCAAATTTTGCTTTATTTGCCTTAGAACTGTTTTTTTTCTCAAGAACTAACTATTAACTTTTTCTAAAAGCGAAAAGAGTTAAATAAGTATACCCTGACCACATTTAATTGAACAAAATGAACGAAAATGCAAAAATAACATTTTTAAGATTATGGTATACCCTGACCACATTTAATTGAACAAAATGAACGAAAATGCAAAAATAACATTTTTAAGATTATGGTACTTAGAGCTTGTTAATAACTACCTGCTTAAAACCAACCATTTGTGTCTCTTCAAACTTTCAAAGCAGGTAGTTACTTAACAAGCTCTAAGTACCATAATCGACCATAAATCTTAAAAATGTTATTTTTGCATTTTCGTCCATTTTGTTCAATTAAATCTGGTCAGGGTATACTTAGAGCTTGTTAATAACTACCTGCTTAAAACCAACCATTTGTGTCTCTTCAAACTTTCAAAGCAGGTAGTTACAACAAGCTCTAAGTACCATAATCGACCATAAATCTTAAAAATGTTATTTTTGCATTTTCGTCCATTTTGTTCAATTAAATCTGGTCAGGGTATACTTAGAGCTTGTTAATAACTACCTGCTTAAAACCAACCATTTGTGTCTCTTCAAACTTTCAAAGCAGGTAGTTACAACAAGCTCTAAGTACCATAATCGACCATAAATCTTAAAAATGTTATTTTTGCATTTTCGTCCATTTTGTTCAATTAAATCTGGTCAGGGTATACTTAGAGCTTGTTAATAACTACCTGCTTAAAACCAACCATTTGTGTCTCTTCAAACTTTCAAAGCAGGTAGTTACAACAAGCTCTAAGTACCATAATCGACCATAAATCTTAAAAATGTTATTTTTGCATTTTCGTCCATTTTGTTCAATTAAATCTGGTCAGGGTATACTTAGAGCTTGTTAATAACTACCTGCTTAAAACCAACCATTTGTGTCTCTTCAAACTTTCAAAGCAGGTAGTTACAACAAGCTCTAAGTACCATAATCGACCATAAATCTTAAAAATGTTATTTTTGCATTTTCGTCCATTTTGTTCAATTAAATCTGGTCAGGGTATACAGTATTGTAACTTGTATACTAATGCTTTCTTTGAATAATTTTGTTATAGTTATTATTATAATATTATGTCCAACCACAAATTTTCCGCCCTTTACTGCTTTAAAGGCGCGTGCCCGGACAAAAGGCTCCCGTAGAGGGTAAAATGTTTTCAATTCGGATTTAAATTATTTTAGTTATACCTGGGCTTTTTATTCCAGATGGTGAAATCAGTTTGAATACGTACCAAAAGATCAAATTTTTAGCAAAATATTATTAAAATTGATTAAATCTCATCGTTTTCAATACAGATATGTAGCAAAGATCGTTGTTTTATGTCATTTGTTTTATTTAAACACTTGTCAATAGTGTCACTGAGCGAAAACGCTAATAATAATTATTATTATTATGGGTCATTTAATTCAATTTAATTAACCAAACAAAATTTATGAATTTCAAAAATTTATTTAATAATTTAAAAAAAGAGATATCATTTGTATCATTCCACCCATTACTCATAAAACGTGGAGAGATTCTGGCTACCCTGTGGTATAACTCAAAACTTAACGCTTTAGGCGCTTTATTCTGGTGACGTCACAGTACATAAAAATGCTTATATCTTCTATCATTCGATAATTTCAAATATTGATTTTAGACTTACAAATACTTACAAATTACGCGCTAAATGTTGAGCTAAAAAAAATCAAAAAAATCGAAACTTGAGCGGCTTACTTCCAATTTATCACATTTTATATGTTCGATAAATCGCAAAGCAATAACTTACAAATTCTGATTTATGACTTACCAATACTTACCAATGACTTACTAAATATTGGCACAAAAAAAAATTAAAAAATCGAAAGTTGCGCGGCTCCCGAGAAGTTAGCCGCCGAATTGCTAATTAAAATATCTCGTTAGGGTTAGACTTACAAATTCTGATTTTAGACTTACAAATACTTACCAATGACTTACTAAATATTGGAACAAAAAAAAATTAAAAAATCGAAAGTGTCGCGGCTCCCGAGAAGTTAGCCGTCTAATTTAGTTTTTTAAATATCTCATTAAGGGTGCACTTACAAATTCTGATTTTAGACTTACAAATACTTACCAATGACTAACTAAATATTGAGACCAAAAAAATTAAGAAAATCGAAAATGGGGCGGCTAACTTCACGGACATCAATTATAACAAATATTTTTATTGCTTTTGATAGATAATTTTATGCTCTATAATTTTTATGCAGTAAAATTGCCATCAGATCACTCCTTAAACAAAGGACGTGAATTCGTTACATTAACAAATTTCAGTTTTAATTGGCAACAATTTTAAATTCGTTACTCTAATTTTTTTTTTTTGTGCTAATCCAGTAAAAAATGCAATTTAAACCAACATTAATAGTCTGTTAGGCACAATGTTGTTTTACATGATATCGTTTGATTGCATTGCATTGGAGTAAATTAAAGTTGCAATACATTTTAGTTTACATTAAATTCAAATAATAATAATAGATAATAATAACAGCTACATTCAAATAGATTTGCTTCAAAACTTATTATTTACTCATAGTATTTACTTAAAACTCGAATAAACTCAATTCAAAATAAACAAACCTTGCATTTCATATTTCATCAATAAACTATATGGATTCGATAGTTTCTTGGTCTGTAACTCTCTCGTCTGTCGGTGTCAATCAATAAGTCGACATTTCGGTCTGTCAACGTGTTGTTAATAGAGTACAGTTGTAGTCTTGAACTCATGTTGAACTCGTGTTGAACGTTAGACATTTATAGTAAGCAGCTAAGCCTGCTTTGCATGATTTATACCGACTTTGTAACTTTGCTCATCTTCTTACGGTGTAAACGAGGCTTCTTTTCTAGCTTTGATAATATCTACAAAGTAAACGAGCGTAAGACTAACAGCAGATAGATCCACATCCTAATAAACTTTCCAACAACTATTTGACTATTAAGTTTTGGTTGCTGTGTACATCATTTTGCCAAACTGGGTGATTTGTATATTCAATGTAGCACCCAACCAAATTATTATTAGATAGACAAATAGCTACTCGGAAGTCAGTTATAGGGCCCTTATCCTTAAGCTCAAAGTATTATGTGTTTATGTTTGAATTAAGAAGCTTTAACAATACTTTAACTTACTCGAAGGCTAATACAGTAATATAAAAAGTCCTTGTAGACGTTTCTTGTAGTTTTTATAATAAGCGGTAAGGAACTCCTAGTGCTGACCACATTACCTTCATTTTACAACGATGAGCTCACGTTTAGTCACCGTTTCAGCTACCCACCCTCACTATAATGCACTTTTAAATAATTCAAAATTCATTAAATTCAAAAAGGAATTTAATATAAATACCTATTAATTTTTATGTAAATTTTAATTATAAATACATAGTTAGTTATGTAAAATGAAATTTAGATTTTCGAGCTGATTTGTGGTTAAATGTATAGGTAATGTACATTTGAAATAATTATTATTGTAAACAATTTTACAACATTTTCAATATACGAATTTGAATATTGCATATATCTAAAAATTGAAATCAAAACTATGTTTACATAATAATTAAAGGCATCAAATTCAGATATATTGGGTACTTCTACCTCTGTGATCTGTGGATGGAACGATAATTGCAAGTAATACTTCTACTTTTATTTTTTAAATTTTTGTTAAAGAATGATTTTGAGGCAATCAAAGGATAAACCATAATTTAATTGCTATTTTAGCTTAAATTAGGTTTTACTAACAACTTTTTTATTAATTAATTAAAAATTACATATTTAAAAATAAAATTTATGTACAAAAAAAGCAATTAGTGGAATGTTTATGTAATAAAAATTTTTTAACTAAGTCCACTCCGACATAATTCACCCAAAACAAGTAAAAAATTTAAGATAAACATTTTTTATTTTCAAATATGTATTTTTTCAAAATTTTTAATAAAAAACTAATACCCACACGAGATCGATAATTAATTGATGTTTAATTTCCCACAACGTGTGTAACAAAAGGGCAAAATATTGTACAAGAGGATTTTATTTTTTTTAAATACTACACATACCCATAGTCATTGACTATAAAGAAACTGATACCATTGGATGCCCTTTTTAAGATTTTCTTAAGATTCTTACTCTTTCCAAAAAATAAAACCATGAAAGGAAAACAGTGTAACACCAGAAAGCGGGTGTTGAATTAAATCTCCCTTCAGCGTCGCTCAGTTGGAGACGGAGGGGTTCGTAGCAAGAAATAAAACATACCTACTATAGATGAAATAAAATAATGGGCCAAAATGGCACTTTTCTTAAGAAAAAGTAAACATACTGTGAAGGAAAACCAACTAAATACAAATCTCCGCTGGGATAAATATATGATTCGGCCACTGTTCTCCCAGACCAGACCAGACCCAACAAGGACCCGTAAGTGAGACCACCAGACCTGAGAGGCATACTAACTTGGCTGCCTTTCAGATTACCAGACCTCACTCCAAGACCCAAAAGAGACCTCTGAGTAAGACCACCAGACATATGTATAGGATCAGGGGCTTGGCTTTCTTCCAGACTACCAGACCTCGCTGTAAGACCCAGGACAGACCTCTGAGCGAGACCATCAGATCTAAAAAGAACTAACGGGCCGAAAGGGTGATTCCTGTCGCTAGACTCACCAGACCTCGCACTAAGACCCAATAAGAACCTCTTAGGGAGACCAACAGACCTAAAAATAACTAACGGGTCGAAAGGGTGCTTCATATCACTAGACCACCAGACCTCGCTCTAAGACCCAATAAGAACCTCTGAGTAAGACCAACAGACCTAAAAAGAACTAATGGGCCGAAAGGGTGCTTCCTATCGCTAGTCCACCAGACCTCGCTGTAAGACCCAATAAGAACGTCTGAGTGAGACCAACAGACCTAACAGGCAAGACACGGGTTTGAATTCCTGTCGCTAGACCTTGATGTAAGACCTATAAAGGACATCTGAGTGAGACCAACAGACCTAACCGACAAGGCACGAAAGTTGCGTGTTTCTCGAGACCACTAGACCTCACCTTGAAACCAATTTAATATGGGAAATAATTAACAAGTAGGAAAATAATAATTAATTAAATTAAATCAATTAATTAATTAATTAACATGGCTTTGCTGAAGGCAAAGGGAAATTGATTGATTCCGCTCACCGCGATGGTGAAACGAGAAGTTCTTTATCAAAATGGAGTGGGAGCTTATCTTGAAAATCCTGGGACCAACTCGGATTCACTCGACAACCAATAAGAACGTAGTAAAAGGAACTGAATACAACAGCGACTATCAATTAATTGTTATAACATAAGTTAAATTAATAACTTTTTAATTAGCGCGAGCTTGAGGATAAAAGTTAGCTCAATAAAATCGCACTAAAATAACGAGCACGTCGATATAAAATTTGTAATAATAAATTAAATTTCAACATTAAATTAATTCTTAAAGATTATTTAAAGGGTGGAAATTATTCAGGGGTGCCAATGAATCAAGGATGTAAAAAGAAAAAACATCAATTAACTCCTACTAACTATAACCCTCCACGTGGTTTTACATTGAATTTAAACATTTTATAATTTTACAAACCTATATTTAAAAAGTTTAGATAAGTAAGTACCTAATCAACTAATAAGGTTGAACTAATTTATAAAGCGATAAAAATTCTACCAGAGTCACACTACAAATAAAACGGGAGCTCTAGCTCTTATGATTGTCGAGTTACAGGAAATCAGCTGTTATCACTGATAAATGTTGATAGTGAAAATACAAAAATTAAAATTGGGTAAATTTGGTCCCATACTCTCGAGATTGGTCTCCAATGACAGTCCTTTAACAGCTGAACAAGGGAATGTAAAAATTATCTCCATTTTGATCTCAGGGGCCACGACAGGAAGGCTCTTAAATAGGACATTTGATCGTTTTATTTGTTCAAACTTTATATTTTAGTTTTAGAAGAACATTGAAACAAGACCAAACAATTTACTTACAATAAAAATTAGAAAGACTATTTCGACGTCTTTTCAACAATGTAACTTAAATTTTATTAAAATTAATTTGTTACTTCATTCGTCTTTGGTTTTTTTCTAAAAAAAGAATAATATAAAGAACCAGTGTATTATGCTTTATAAAATAAAGCTACTTCATAAATGTAAAATAACGTACACTTATACGAACCGTATAGTGCACTTTAACAAAGTCAACAAAGAGAAAACGCATATATAAATTTTAAAATGTAAAATATGTAAGCAAAAATTTCGTATAAAGAAATGCGAAAATAACATAACACCCTTTTATGATTTTAAGTTTCCATTTGGTTCAAGTGTCGTAAGCGATTCTTGATCCCTATCCATTAAATTACTAAACATTTCACGCACACTGTATTATGTATATCTACCCCTAACACAGATGTCTTTATTCTTATGTAAACACATTTTCTACGATATTCCGTGTGAAACATTTAATAATATTATTGCTAAATTAGACTTTGATTAATAAATAATTCGATTTCCTTCCTTTGACTCTCACTTATATCACTAATTTATATAAGGGGTACCATTAACTTAAAGTGAGTTTAAATTTACTTAAACAGATTAAAGTTGTAATTTAATTTATTTTCTACAAAAAAATTCGTTCGCTTATAATTTGAATTTAGTAAAATCCTATAAGTTTCCCGTTTTCTTACAAAAAGGAAACTTAATGCATATCTTAAGAGTAGTAATCCTCATCTTGCTACATTTACACTGCACCCATCTACTGCTTTTCTACTGATTAGGTCATTCCTATTGTTGCTTTATTAGAGCTGAGGCTAGCTCAGATCTAAAGCTTTCAAAACTTCTTAAAGCTCCTTTGATGTAAAAAGCGATGACATGTACCATCCTATAATTTAGCTATAAAATACCCAAAAGTACAGTACGATCGTTGTATCTTGAGAACAATTGACAACCCTAGCATTGTTGATTAAACCGACCAAATGAAATTGAGTTTATTAAATAAATGACTGAGTTACCCAATCTGAGAAAAACCGTACTCAAGGTGTCAAATTTTTGTAGGATGCGACGTTGTGATTGTATATTCCTCTATTCCTCTAATGGCCTTAAAGGAGACAATACTTCTTTAAAATCAAATGTTTTTTAGTCTATTATAAATTACGTGTGTAAGCTGGCAACAGCAACAACCCTTATAGTGTGATCAAATTAAAATTTGACCTCTGAAAAAATCCCAGGAAGCTGAACTTTTGGGTGAACCTTAATATGGTTGTTCTAAACAATATCTCAAAAGTCCCCATCGATCCGACTCCTTCTAAAAGTTTTATAGGCGGAGGAAGGTAAGAAAATGCAGTTTTTTCGAAATCTTATTTTAAAAAGTTTAGATAACTAAGTAATCAACTAATAAGATTGAACTAATTTATAAAGCGATAAAAATTCCACCAGAGTCACACTAAAAATAAAACGGGAGCTCTAGCTCTTATGGTTGCCGAGTGACAGGGAAATCAGCTGTTATCATTGATAACGTTGATAGTGCAAATACAAAAATTAAAATTGTGTAATTTTGGTCCAATCTCCTCGACACTGATGTCAAATGAAGAACTGAACAAGGGAATAAAAAATTATCTCTATTTTGATCTCAGGGGCGGTGCTAGAGGAAAACTAAAGAAGAAAAAATGACTGAGTTGCTGCTTTAAACGATACAAAATTTCCAAGATGCTGTGATACTGTTCCAGTATTTTGTTCCAGCATCGAGATAAAATTCTGCATCGTTACGACAGGAGGGTTCTTAAATAGTTTTTTAGTCTGCTATAAAATACGTGTGTAAGCTGGCAACAGCAACAGCAACAACCCTTATAGTCAGATCAAATTAAAATTTGACCTCTGAAAAAATCACAGAAAGTTGAATTTTTGGGTAAACCTTTATATTGTCTCAAAAGTCCTTATCGAACCGACCCCTACTAAAAATTTTATAGGCGGAGGAAGGTAAAAAAATGCGGTTTTTCCGAAATATCTCGTAAACTATTAATTTTTCGATAAGAATAGCTATTACCAAATTTGTAAATCGTAAAATTTCCTACAACAAAGCTTGTATTACTATCACTCGGGGTCTTAAGTCTGCTTCCAAAATAACACTTAGAAAGAAGAAAACCGAATATACTGATTTAGATCATTATCTTTAAAGGTATCAAGTTTAGATATAGTAAACCCCAGCACAATTGGAAACATAATTAAATTCTTCATTACTCTAAGCAAAAATATACAGGGTGTTATATTTAGAAAATTCAGATTTCGTCACTTGAATATAACTTAGTTTGTTCCTCTCAAAAAACACCCTGTACAAGAAAATCAATTTTCTTTGATGGAAAAGCATAGAGAACAGTCTTAACTACGTTGACAGGAAATATCTTGTCTTAAGCTGCTAAAACAACCACCCTGCGATTTGTTTAAGCAACTTTTGCATTTATAAAAGTAGTCAAACGAATCCTAATTCGACTACATTTATAAATGCAGGAGTTGCTTGAAAAAAACGCCGAGTGGTAGTTTTTGTAAGTTAAAGAAAGATTTTTGGTTCCTACGTAGTTTAAACTACGCTCTATCATTTCCCATTAACGAAAATTGATTTTATTCTACTGTGTGTTTCTTTGAAAAGAACAAAGTTTATTATTTTCAAGTGACGAAAATATGGTTCTTCTAAATGGAACACCTTGTATATTTTTGCTTTAGGTGATAAAAAACTGAATTATGTTTCAGATTGGGTTATGGTTTACTATACCTAAACGCAACACCTTGGAAGATATAAACCAATTAAGCGTTTAAGGTTATTATTTTTGTTGGAGTGTTTCAATAGTCAAAATTGTTTATTTTATTTAATTATTACGTTTCGCTTATTTAATAAGCTTCTTCAGAAAATTATAAATTAATAATTTTTAAATATGTATTAAAATATAAATTCTTTTTTATAAAATTCAAAATTTTTGAATACTCAAATGTCATTTTAATTCTTTTTTTTTTAAATTTTTGTTGAAATACTCCAACAAAAATAATTAACTGAAGTCAAAAAAATTTTTAAACAAAGTTTAAGGTTATCTTCTTTTTAAGGATTATTTTGTGCAGTAAACTTAAGACACTGAGTGATAGTAATGAACTTTTCTTGTAGGAAATTTTGTGAGCTACAAATTTGATAATAGCTACTTTTGGCGAAAAATTAATAGTTTACGAGATATTCGTATTTTCTTGCATTTTCTTACCTTCAACCCCCTATAAAATCTTTAGCAGGAGTCGGATCGTTGGGAACTTTTGAGACATTGTTTATAACGGCAAAAACAAGGTTTATACAAAAATCCAGCTTTTTGGGAATTTTTCCGAAGTCACGCCATAATTGTGTTGAATTTGACTGGATTATAGTGTGTAAGTTGGCAACAGCAACTACCCTTAAGATAGTGGCAATACAAGGGTAGTTGAGTCAGTTCAATTAGCGATGCACAAGCATCGAAGGGAAATTAAAACTTTTAGAACAAGCCAAAATGAACTATTTAAAATAAATGTAGAAAGTGTTGGACGTGTAAAGTCGATGCACCCTGTACATGCATGCATAAATTACTGCATGCCATTCATGTCATAATAGAAAGGTGGAAAACTTTAAACTTGATTAAATGCAGTTTGAAACAATTAATATTCAAATGAACCTAATATTTGTATCTCCCATAATAGGTTTCTATTGTAAATCCTATCTTTGATGCAACGAATAATATTGGAATTATGAAACTATTATATCCTTTGTAACGTGCATGTACAAACACAACATCGGTTTTAACAAAATTAAAAGTACAATAAACTTATAGTTACAATACATATTGTATTTTATATAAATTATAGTCGCTAATTATGCTAATTAAAAGACATAAATTAGTTATTTCCAATTAAAAAGTTTTACAGAAATTGTTTTTATCGACATCAAAAATTAAAACATCAAAGGCACGTCGCTTATTTATCGTACGCTTTCAAGTTAAAACAGTGGTGAAAATTCGCTAATAAATCACCTCCACTTTAGTCCAATTAAATAAAACTACATCTTTTATTGATATGTTTATTAATTTAAAATTAATTATTATTTAAACGAAATAAATAGGGTAAAAATTAAATATACATGTCAAACGTTATCGCTTTGACTCAAGCGGCGACACGCGTTAACCGTGGCCCGCTTGCGTTGGTAGTGTTGGTACGTTGGTAGTTACTGAAAGTGTTTGCCGTGAGTAACCCTTGCGCGTTTTTGTCTTTAATTTTAGTCATTAATATTTACAAACTGTGTTAAATTGACTATAAATTAGTTTACGAACTATTGAAAGTGTTGTTGAATCGAAATTTAATAGTTTCAACTATTTCCAAAGGACATTTTAAGTGATAATTGTTTTTCTTGAAAAGCGTTACATGAGGAACCGCATCGTCAAAATGGCCGCTCCCTCCACTGAAACAAAACGACATTTTTCTTCGAATTAAAAACTTTAAAAATATTTCGATTATTAAAATGTTAGTTAGAAGTATTGTTTTATACTTTAAGTGGATAATTTTTTAAAAATTAAATAAAAACTTTTCGCGTGATCTAAATCGTACGTGACTCATCGTGTGTGACATGATGTCATATCATACGCCATTGCATCAGTAGATACAATTTTCAACGGTTTTCTGTGATTAAAATTTAAGTGATAAGTGTTCGTTTGGATACTAGTGCAAGAAATAAAATGCGGAAATATTTATGATGGAACCAAGTACATACAAGTCAAGTCGAGACGATTTAGGGCATAAGGTCAGATTTATTTTTGAATTCATTTTATTTCATAACGTGAATGCACTATTGTGTTTAAAATATTAAACTAAAGGAGCACCTGACTTTTATCGTAAATTTTTACGATAAGCGGTTCTCAAGATGCCAGAGTGTATTCCACCAAAGTTTAGCCAACTTTTTTCTGCTTTTCTGAAATTCCTCCACATACTTAAATTCAAAATAAACCAAATGATCAAAACAGTAATGGTGGTTCGTTATAAATTTACGTTAGTTGGAAGGTTCAAAAGAGAAAATTTTAATAATTTTAATTAATTTTAACTACCTGAACACTCATTTCCACAGTTTTAAAACTTTACTTTTCATATTAATAGAATTGTAAATGATTAATCTACAGTCCCGCCAACTTTATTAGCGAGCTGAGGGGGCGTGGCCAGCGCTGTCATAAATTTTGAAGTCGCTAAATTTGACAAGTAACTGTCACTAAAATTGAATATCATCAAGACAGTGAATTTGAAAAGTACAACATACTGTCATTTTGAAAGGTAATCATAACCTAAACTAGTTGTAGATGCACGCGACTTTTAACTATGCCTGTACCCGAGGGGTAATTCGCTTGGCATTTAAATGCCACAATGCCAAACAATGCCAAACAATGCCATACAATGCCACGCAATGCCAAACAATGCCACACAATGCCAAACAATGCCACACAATGCCAAAACAATGCCAAAAAATGCCATGCAATGCCAAACAATTCTACACAATGCCTTATATTTGCAAGCAAAATGTCACGCCCAAATGGTAATTTTTTTATTTTTACCCTATAATTTTGAGGTTCTAATTTATTAAATAATTATTTTTATGATAAAAAAATTTTTTTTACTGTTATTTCTCGACGTTTGGTACTTACTTAACCGATTTTGATGAAATTTGCATTTAAATACTTTAAGAAAATTTCAACCCTAAAATATATTTTTTTTTAAATCGATAGGTACAGTGTGTCCAAAAATAAGAGGATTATTCTGGGCACATTGTTGCAAAGGGTCAAAGTTATTTTTACTTGGCTATAAGAAATATAGGTACAGCCCCAGCCCCAATAAAAAACAAAATTTTCAATTTTTAAATTCAAAATGGCGGACAATACATCAAATAAAATATCCCATTTTGTTGTTCTTCCCTTTTAACCGAGTGCTTGATATTGGGTGGCTTTGAGTGACGCTTTTAACATTGAAAATGTTTATGTATCGTATAGGGGTTGTTTAGGGTGACTCTTTTAACTTCGTAACAAACTACCCGTGTGACATATCGTTAGATCGGGCTTGGGGAGAGGACATGAACATGCATATTGTGTTTCATTTCATATCATCCCTGTTCTTGTAAATTGCACAAAACATCGCAGATAGGCGTTACATATCGTTTTCGGCTATATTTCGACGCGACATGATGAAATAAGCTATTCCACTTACTTCTCCATGTTAAGTCGTGTTAGGGGTTGTTGGGGTGAATTTCTTGATGTCGCGACAGACTAACCGTGTGACATATCGTTAGATCGGGTATGGGCAGAGGAAACGAGTACGCATATTCTTTTTCATTTTTATATCACCCCTGTTCTTGTAAATTGCGCAAAACAACCCAGATTGACGTTACATATCGTTTTCGGTTATATTTCGACAATAGATGATGAAACAAACTATTTAAGTTGCCTATCGATGTTAAGTCCTATTAGGGGTGTTGATGGTGGTCTTTTTAACGTAGCAACAGACTACCCGTGTAGCTGGGCAATGTAGCTCAAAATTTTGAAATCGATATTCTCAAAACTTGTTTCGGCTGTTTTTTTTATTTTTGGACAGTTATTATGATATAGACAACGCCATTCTTTATCGTATCCCGGCGTTTTATTCTTTAGAAATTTCTAGAACCGGAGTTATGATGTTTTGAATATCAAAATTTCAAAAAGCTGTAATTTATTTTCTAATAAAAATTGAAACTTGAAAAATGCTAAATGCAATAATCTAATTGTAACGGTGCTGAATTTGAATCTGGATACTAGACCAAATACTGGTACAGTAATACAGTATCCTGGAATTTTTGTATCATTTAAACTAGCTACTTGTCAATTTTTAACTTATTTTTTTTAGTTTCCCCTAGCGCCGCCCCTGAGATTAAAATAGAGATAATTTTTACATTCCCGTGTTAAGCTCTTCTAGCACTGTCATTCTCTTGGAGGGATTGGGTAAGAATCCGCGAACTTTAATTTTCCCCATTTTTTTATCAGCTGATAGCAGCTGATCTCCCTGTAACTCGGAAACTGCAAGAGCTAGAGCTACCATTTAATTTGTAGTTTAACTCTTAAATCATTTTTAACCCTATATAAATTAATTACCCTTTATCACTTGAATATTTCTATATCTAATAGGTTTTTATTATAGGATTGTCAAGTTTTGAAATTTATAGATTCCGTTTTTCTTCTTCTTTTTTTTTTCTTTGTTTCTTTTTATCTCTTCATTTAATTAGCACCCCTAAGTACTTTCTACCCCTCAATTAACTTTATTAATTAATATCATCGCTCGCCCTTTCAATTAAAAGTTATTAATTTAATTATTAAAATACAGGGTCATTCAATACTCGAGGCGAAAAATAAAATGTCATATTGAGCGTCAAATTTAGAATCAAAAATGTAAAATAAATTTTTATCCTATCGGGTTTCGTTTCCCGAAGTTAAGTAAAAGTGAATTTTTTGCATATAATACAGATAGGCCGTGCACTATAGACAAAGCACTATTAACATTTTGAACACCCTGTATAGCACTTTAGTAGTCGCATTTCGAACAATCTCTTCTTAACGGGTAGTACCTACGTCGTTAAAGGCATGTAGAATGCTAAACAGTGTCTCTTACAAATGACTATTACAATTTTCAACACCCTGTATAATTGTTTAGCATTTGAATTTATGCAATGTCCCTATTAATGTGTGTTAATTTCAGCAAAGAAATGTAGAATGCTAATCATTTTTGTTGATTACAAAGCAGTATTAACATTTTGAACACCCTGTATAGCACTTTAGTAGTTGCATTTCGAAAAATCCCTTCTTAGCCTGTGCCTACGACGTTAAAGGAATGTAGAATGCTAAAGTGTGTTTCTTAAAATTACTATTACAATTTTCAACACCCTGTATAATTGTTTAGCATTTGAATTTATGCAATGTCCCTATTAATGTGTGTTCATTTCATCAAATAAATGTAGAGTGCTAATCATTTGTGTTGATTACAAAGCACTATTAAAATTTTCAACACCCTGCATATTTCTTTAGTATTTCCATTTATAGAATGTTCCTCTTAATACTTGTTTATTTCATGAAATGAATGTAGAAGGCTAATCGTATGTGTAGCTTACAGAGCACTATTAACATTGTGAACACCCTGTACCACACTTTAGTAGTCGCATTTCGAACACTCCCTTCTTAGCGGATGGTGCCTACGTAGTTAAATGAATGTAGAATGCTACGCTGTGTCTGTTACAAATGAGTATTACAATTTTCAACACCCTGTATCTTTTTTTGGTAGTTGCATTTAAACAGCTGTTCTTATTGATGTGTGTGTATATGGCGTTACAATAAGTATATAACCGATTTTTCTTAACCAATAAATTAAGATTGAACATTAAACACCCTGTAGAATGTATATCCCTTAGGATTTGCACTTCGAAATATCTTTTGATGGTGGGCGTCTACTGTCTATGTCGGTAAAAGCAGCATATTTTTTATCAATTGATCTCAAAGAACACTATTAAACCTTTAAACACCCTGTATAGCACTTTAGGAGTGGCATTTTAGAAAATCTTCTTCAAAGGATTATATTTCCAAAATTTTCTGTTTCTAAAACCCGCGGTTTTCCATTGTTAACGAATAATATAAAAAACTTTAAACACCTTGTATATTCTTTCAGGAGTTGAATTTCAAAAAATCCTTTAAGGGGTGTTTGCTTATTTCGTCAGAGGAATACACTTCCAAAATTTCGTGTTTCTACGACCAACGGTTTGGGATTAATAAAAAATACCTTAAAACTTTTCAACACCTTGTATATTTCTTCAGGGGTGGAATTTCAAAAAATCCTTTTATGAACTTGTAACGATAACAAACTGTACTATCCGATTCCGCTAGAAAAAATAAATTATCGTTTAAAAAAAATCCCGGTGACGTCATTGCTCGAAGGGGTAAGGGGTAGAAAAATGAAAATCACCGGCAAATGTTTGGTTTTGAATAAATCGATTTGACGTATCAAACAGTTTTTCGATATTCCTATCGGGAATGAAAAATAATCGTCTTATTTTGTGACACCCTGTACCTATCGATTTTATAAAAAAAATTAGGGTTGAAATTTTCTAAAGTGTCAAAAATCAAATTTCAACGAAATTGAATACTGTTCAGTATTCAAAACGTCGCAAAATTGCATTTAAAAAAATTAATATTTTTCGATTATAAAATTAATTACTTACTAATTTACTTAGTAATTTACTTAATTTAGTAAATTAAAAATTAAAAACTAGGTTAAAGTAAAAAAATATACTGCAATGCCAAACAATGCCACGCAATGCCAAACAATGCCATACAATGCCACACAATGCCACGCAATGCCAAACAATGCCACACAATGCCACACAATGCCAAACAATGCCACGCAATGCCAAAACAATGCCATACAATGCCACCTGCGAATTACCCCTCGCCTGTACCTAACCTATATTCTTAATTATGATTTGAAAATATTTTAAATAAAATTATTTTCGTTGACATATTTCCCGTGTATTAAAATTTGTTGGTGAAGCTGTATACTTATTAAATTGGAGAGGTAGGTATATTCCAATTTATCTAAATATGCGTTTTTGAAGTTTCATAATGACAGCCCAGGGTTGCCATATACTAACAAATCAAACTAAAAAACTTTGAATTTCAAACAAATTAAATTTTAATGTGACAACTCTTTACAAGAATGCCAAATTAAAATAGTCCCTAACTGCATTGTCTCTTCACATTATTTCTAACTAACTTTAGGTTTGTTCCGGGTAAGTGTCAAAAACGCATCTTTAGATAAACTAGACTATACGTGCTTGATAATTTTCCTTGAAGCTGCAAAGAATTTTTTTTATTGGTAAATGATGCGTTTTATGACTATATTATCATAGGTTAGGTGTCGGTTTGTCTCAGGGCCTTAGCCAGGGGTACGCCAAGGCAAACTGAGTCTGCCCTGGAAAATTTTAAGCCTGTTCTTGCCATAGCTTGCTAAGTGTAATGTTTGAGCCATAGTAGGCGACTTTGGACAAAAAACTTCCATCGTCAGAAGAAATTACATTTGCAACATATTTATACAAACCTAGAAGAGAGAAAACCCTGATTTTAGCTTTCAGACTCCCTGGAAAGTCTGAGCCTGTCCTGATAACACCAGTCTAGCACAGGTTCTACCTGCTGATATTAATAGAGTAATTGTGAATTTGTATTTCTTTAAACTGGCGCTTAATTCTTACAAAAATTCATTAAATTGGTTTTAGTTCGATTTACACCTCTACTAAATTTGCGCCTGGGGCAGGAGCCTCATCGGCCCTTCCTTCGGCACGATCCTGGCTATAGACATATTTATCCACAAAAATCGAAAACTTTGAGTATTTATTTTCTTCAAAAGCCGAGACAAAGGCGTTAATTTCAGCTTTTATACTTGTTACCGAATTTAGATCTTTCTTCTCGTTCTTTCGTATATCCAATCAAGTCAAAACTTCTATTTATTCTTCTTTTGCTCTTCTCTTTAATTAACCCTAACAGGACGAATTTTGAATTTTTGTCATAACAAATCTTAAGGTGGTTCCAGCCAACCCTAACCAGGTCGCTGAAACGTTTTAAAATTATTTTATAAGTAAACTAAATTAAGCTCCCCCATCGGGAAGTTTTTAGCCAAATTTTTGCCTCTAGCACCTCAGCCGTTCATTTTACAGTAAAAGTCTTCACAGAAAAGAAGTTGTAGAGCATTCAATTTCCTTTACTATGTTACGCGAGGACTTCTACATTTTTTCACTGCAAGGTTTTTTATGATACAATCCTACCAACGTCTTAGGTTTTTTGAGTTTTTTCTTTCTTTTTCTTTCCTCCAGGTCATTTAGAACACCGGGTCCTGAAACCCTGGTATGAGGGTTTAAGAACAGATCTAAATTATTTCTTTCTTTATTTATTTTCTAAATAACTGGCGTTATTTGCAGCTGTTATGAGACGCAAATCACCACTCGGTAGAATCTATAGGTGAGAATGCTTTATAGGTATCATCATAAACAAATTTGTAGGTTTGTCCTCCGATAGCAACGATGTGTAGCTTTAATTTAACACTAATTGTATTCCCCAACACTTGCAATTTAATTGATATTAGCGTATTTTAGCCTCGGTCTTAATGATCAAGTGTAAAACTGATACATTTAGTCCCGCTTGTAAGGCAGCCGTGGATGTTGTTACACCACCTGTGAAATTAGTTTTACTTAGTTTAACCTTGTATTGGTAAAGCATTTAAGAACCCCCTTAACCACCAAACCAAACATAATAATGAATTTAATTATAACTGCGCTGATAGTCTTATCACATTGGATTACCGTTTTAATTCCTACATTTTCTTTTTTGCTATAGCAAATCTACTACTTTAATGCCGTAGATAAACCTCTGTGTCTCTATGGTTGCACAAATAAGGTCTACTTTGATGTGGTTAGATGTTAGTACTCGTAAGCTTTGAAAATAGCTTTTCGATCTTACGAATGTCAGCTTGAAACTGCACAAACTGGTGGAGCTTTGTTAATAACTTTGACTACTTAAGTTGCACTAATTGATGTATTTATCTTAGCTTCTCAAATTAAAAAGAAAATTATTGGGTTTTATTATATGAGAGGAAGTCAGTATCTATTGTATAAGCCAAAAAAAGTATTTAGTCGAAGTCGGGGTTGTTCAGAAACTAACTACTCTTGTTTATCGAACTAGAGGTCTGACAATGTCGTGATGGACCGATACTTGTCAGAGTAGGCCTGCATGAGTCATCGCAAGCTAGTAACAACGTCATTTATTAAGTATTTTCAGCAATCAAAAATTGTAGTTTGTGCCCTACTTTCTGACAATTTTGTAGATATAAAAGAAAGTCGAGCTTTAGTAAGTATAAACTAGATCATTTTAAACCTAAAACTTTATATAAAGTCAAACTTGAAGTTCTCTCGTACTCAATTTGGAACAATTTAAGAAACTTTCAATTTCTTGTACCTTATTAAAACGTGTATAGATTTTAATTAAAACTATCTCGGTTTAATTTAACGCCTTGCTTTGTTTTTGCGGTCTTAAAAAGCACTCAAAATAGTTTAAAGCTTCCACTTTCAAAATGGCACCTTTTAATTTATTTTAACAATTTCACGTACCTATAACTTTTTACTTTTGTTTATTATACGTACGAAATGTACAACTTTTTAAAATTATAATAAATTGCGCTATTTGGCCACTTGCCTAATATTATGCTACATAAATCAACCTGAAATGGATTTCTCTAGATTTTCAACTTTTTTAGGTGAAAATAATTCTGTAACTAGGTTAAAATAGTCGACTTTGGAATTCCTAATTTGCACAAAATAAAAAGAGAAAAAAAGAGAGTTGGAGAGGGTTTACTTCAAGTTTTCAATCTGCACCGAGCTGCTGTTTGTTGAATTAAATCTCGACGTTAAAATTTGAATGAAAATTACTCATTTTATTCACAGTTTTTGAATATTTTGGCCCTTTTCAACAAAAGCCAGAGAGCATATTTAAACATGTCAAAATCAGGGTCGTGTAAACAAAGGCTCAATTTGCGTGTTGGTGTTTCATGTATGTCCCTTACTTTATACTATAAGAGATTAAATCTCGAAATAGAGGATGTTTCATTTATTATTATTTGATGAACTCAAAAAATGATTAAATTATGACAAAGTCACGAACTAGATGATTTCTAAGTATAAGTCGAGGGGTCAACCACTGTTCTGAATTTGTACACTGACTCCAGTTGACTGCCCATGACTGCATATGCTATGGCTGCTTTGACTGCAGATGACTACCGTTGACAGCTCAATTTTTGTACATTGACTGCAGAGAGTGGATAACACCTCTCAGTAAAAGTACTCAAACAAAAGAGGACTTTTTTTTGCTTCTTTCAGATAGAAAAGGCCCTATGAAGATATGTCCCATACATTTGCTATATCAAAGAGTCCAAAAACTTCAAAAGTACCCCTTTATAAAGTTTCTCTGGATATAACGTACTAAATCTTTGATCCCATTTTAAAACGCTTTTATATTCTCTATTTTTTTTATTACGGGCCCCGGTTATAACGTACCAAATTTTTCGGCCCCTAATAGCAGTTACGTTATAACGGGGTTCTGCTGTATTTCCATCCGTAATTTTGAATTTATAAAAATCCAATAGGTAAATTAGTTACAACGAATTCAATTTGATATAATATATTCTCGTATACAAACCATTGTGGTCGACCTGCTAACGAGTTTTTGTTTAAAAAGTAATTTTTTTACTATGTTTGATCCTATAGTAAATTAATTATTTTTTACGTTTTCGCTTAAAATAGCTTTTATAAAAGAGCTAAGCTCAAAGTATTATTTTTGTGCGGTATTAAAACTATATCAATTTTTAAATTCAATTTTTAGTTTTTAGATTGGCTCGTCGACGTCAAACAAATTAGAAATGACGTATCAATTAATTTCCATTTTAGTGTTCACTTGTGTGCCAAAATTTTGATCATCTGCAACATTAAAGCATTATTTTTCGTTACTCATTAATCATTGTCTGACCGTAGTTAATTGGAAATGTTGAAAATTTTGCTGATGTAACACACAACGTATTTTCTCTAAATTTAAAATAAAAGCTAATTATTTCCCCTCTACTATAACAACTAATTTTACTTCGTTTTAAATTTGCTAAATTGTCAAAAAATTAGATATATATTTTAAGGAGTCATTTAATCTACAGGGAGGGGCAATATTTTGGATTAGGATATTTTTTTGTGAAGTAACTATAAGTAAAAAATCAGTAGAGTTCAACCGTTTTTCGTCAACTATCCTAAAGATATGGTTTCATTGGTTGTTCTTGATAGGGAGATGGATGTGGTTTTAGCTATACCTACCTATATTTCAGCGCATACTTTGATCTCGTCTTATAGTACCCTTTTCAAGATTACAGGGGCCGCTTCCTCCTCTTCAGCACGTAACGTACTAATTCTTATTGTCTACACTGCCTTTTCATTGCCTGTTCTGCTCATTATAATTTCTTCTTCGCTACGGTTTTTGGAGTTGCTATTAGAGTCTCCCAATAATTACACTTTTGGCAGACTTTCCCTCTTATTCTATAATATAATTCAAATTATCTTTCTTCCTCTAACGTACCACAGTTTTCAATTAATGATGAGTATCATGCTCATCCTGTGAATGCAGAGGTTTAATAACAGAAAAATCTAAGTGATATGCGGCTCCATCTTTTGCTGATAAACTTCGCTACCGCCTTGGGTTGCTTTTAGAGTCTCCAAATAATTACAGTTTTGGCAGACTTTCCTTCTTTTGTTGTTCTTCAATTCAAATTTTCTTCCTTCCCCTAACGTACCCCAGTTTTCAATTAATGATGGGTATCATGCTCATCTTCTCAATGCGGAGGTTTCATAACAGAAAAGTCTAAAGTAATTGGGGTCCATCTTTTGAGTCTAGAAGGTACTTTTTTTTATCTCCATTTAACCGATTTGGTATCTCTTACGGTGTTCGAGATCCCCATGCTGTGCACGTTATACTGGACACACTGTATACTAGTGTATTATTACCGATTATTATTTTTTATGATTATTTATGGCATTTGTCGTCGAAGTGTGTGCACGTATAATTTGTGCTCCTAGTTTTAAACTAAAATTAGTTAAATAGTTAAAATTTTTTAAAAAAAATAATAAAAATTAAATAATTAAAAAATAATAAAAATCAAATA
Source organism: Malthinus seriepunctatus (assembly GCA_963924605.1). Taxonomy (NCBI): domain Eukaryota; kingdom Metazoa; phylum Arthropoda; class Insecta; order Coleoptera; family Cantharidae; genus Malthinus; species Malthinus seriepunctatus. Next base: position 132,007,847 of record OZ004600.1, read on the forward strand.
ATTTAAAAAATAAAATAAGTGAATGGGTGGCGATAATAATAATACTAACAATAATTTAATGAACGTGTAAATTTGTTTTTATAAATATGACTATAGAGTGTGGTAGATGTTCTAAAAACATTTCTAGATCTGATGATAACATTGAATGCTAAGAGGGTTGTCACAGATTTTTTCATATCGCTTGTGAAAACATCGATGTCAAGAAATTTGGCGACTTAAAGCGTAACAATGAAATAAATTGCTGGATGTGTGTAAAGTGTGAGCAAACAAACTCAAACTCAACCTTGCAAGATGAAAGGGAAGAATTATCAGTGGAAGGTGAATTGATTATTAACAAATCAGAATTAAATCAAGTTAATTTACAGTTACTTATAAATAATTGTATCAAAAAGGCATTTGAGGATTTATTTTTACCTGAAATGAATGTATTAAAAAATAAAATAGAGGAGCTCTCATCTCAGAATTATTTAATTACAATGGAAGTTTGTGATCTAAAAAATCGCTTAAAAAATTTAAAAAATTCGGAAACTGCTATTAGCGACAAACTTATTGAGGAGGCGTCAGGAACATTAGTTAATATAAGCTATGCTCAAGCTACAAAGTCAAAATCGGACTCGAGCAGGGAGGGCAAAGCAGCTACACCTACTCAATCGTTATCAAAGCAGAATGTTCAAAAATTAATCCCAAATAACATATATATGCGCGAAAAAATGCCTAACGAGTTTCAAATTCTTCTATGATACATCATGAATCTCAGCAGAGGAACAATGGCCATAATAATGCTGATGATACGTTTACTGAAGCACGTGGGCGGCAAAAGCGCAGAAGACCTGCTATCGAGGGATCTGGTACAGGACTTGGGATAAAAGGGGCTACAAGCTACTCTCATCTTCACGTGTATAAGCTGGATCCTACCGTCACAACTGAGGATCTCAAGAGATATTTAACTGAAAACAATTTTAAGGACGTCATCTGCGAGTCTCTGCCGTCTAAACACCCAAACATATACAGCTCCTTTAAAATTTCTGTACCTTCTGAACAGTTCGAAGATATTAAGCAGCCTGGTGTATGGCCCAAAGGGGTAAGACTAAACAATTTTTTATTCCATCTTGGGAAACGTCGCGAGATTCCGTAGAACGTATTAACTCTCATAACGACAATAATTATTATCTAGTCATAATCCATCATAATGTAGCTTCCATCGGAAATTGCTTGAATGCCCTCGAAAATTTAGTAATTAAATATGACTGTTCAATTCTGTGTATCACAGAGCACTGGAAAACTACATACGAATTGCCTGCTTATGTAATACCTAACTTCACTCTTGCATCGTACTTCTGCCGTGGAAAAGGCGATCACGGTGGTACTGCTATTTATTGTCGCCGTGACTGTGGGTTTGTTCGTCGTACTGACTTTGAGTTGCTTAGTGTTCCCTACGTGTTTGAATGTGCGGCAATTGAAGTCGAGTTTCGTGATAGGGGTTTTACTGTTTTGTCAATATACAGACCGAATAGAGATTTTAATATTTTTATCGATAAAATGAACATATCTCTTAATAAATTATTAAATGAAAAGAAATCCTTAATCATCGCGGGTGATTTCAATATTGACCTTAGCAAACATTCATTGTACAGTGATACTCTTGTGAATCTTCTATCTAGCTTTAATTTGGAGATTTGTATCAATGATTATACGCGTGTTTTTGGTGGTTCTAAATCATGTATTGATAATTTTTTTACTAACGTAGTCTGTTCATATGCAAGGGTAATTGAAACACATATTTCAGATCATACAGCCCAGATGCTTAGTATTCCAACTTCGTTTAATGAAGTAAATTACTTATCGCGGACACGCGTGTTTGGTGACTCGAACATCGAACATTTTTTAACTGCTTTGGGTGAACAAGATTGGGTGTCGCTATACAGCATTGACGGGAATCTGGTCAATGACCAATGGAATAGTTTTCTTTCTGATTTCTTTGAAATTTTCAATCGTTGCTTCCCGTTTAAGACTGTTAACTCAAATCGAAATAAATTTAAACAAAAAAAATATTTTCATTCTGATGAATTGAATTCCTTAAAAAATCAACTATATATTACACTTACTATCTCCCAATTTCATCCTGAATATAGAACAGTTTATAGGGATTTAAAAAATAAGTATAATTCTCTTTTGAAATCCCTCAAGCAATCACATTTTCATAATCAAATCATTCAATCAGAAAATAAATCAAAAACTGCTTGGCAAATAGTAAAAGAGCTTTCTCAGAGACCTAAAATTGACCCAAGTAACCTCGCTAATCTCAATTACTCTGTCGCGCTTGCTGATGATTTCAATGACCATTTTTGTAGCATAGCTCCTAATCTGTTAAAAAATTTGCCTGCTAGTGATTTCAATTGTATTATTAATCCTTTGAGCAATTCCTTCTATTTCTTTGATTGCACTGAGTCAGAAGTGCTAAACGCAGCTCGTGGACTGAGATCCAGCCACAGTTGTGGTATCGATGGTCTATCGTCGATAATCCTAAAGAAGTGTGTTGATGCTATAGTAAAGCCAATGGTGTTTATGTTTAACAATTCTTTCAAACATTTTTCCCGATGTCTTGAAGAGCGCAATAGTGAAGCCTCTTTTCAAAAAAGGTAATTTTGATGACTTTAACAACTATCGACCAATTAGTCTTCTCAGTCCCTTTTCGAAGCTTATTGAGAGGATTGTCAGTGCTAGGATTGTCAATTTCTTCGACAAGTTTAATCTGTTCAGTGACTCACAGCACGGTTTTTTGAAGAACAGATCAGTGAACACTGCCCTGTTTCAGCTTGTTCGTTCTATCTGTCTTGGTTTGGAGAATAAGCAATTTCCTCTGGGTCTTTTTCTTGACCTTTCAAAAGCTTTTGATTGTGTTGAGCACTCGATTCTTTTTAAGAAACTTCACAAATACGGTGTTAGAGGTATTGCTTTGTCCTGGTTTGTTAGCTATCTCAGGAACCGCTCTCAATCAACTTGTATTTCCAGCTGCGGTGAATCTTTCACTTCGCGCAGTCGTATTATCAATCTGGGTGTTCCTCAAGGTAGCATTTTGGGACCTCTTCTATTCATCATCTATATTAACGATTTTCCTATGGTCTTTAAGAGTTCTCCACATAAATTCATCAATTATGCAGATGACTCTACTTTGCTGTTGTTGTGTAATAATTTAGATGAGTTGGAATCAACCTTAAGTTCGCATCTGCTTTTGGCTGGAGAGTGGTTGAATATGAACAGGCTATGTTTGAACAATAGTAAAACGGAGTGCATTTTGTTTAAATCTAACCGTTGTAGAGCTGCTACGCCGGAGAGTTTTTGTTTTGATGACAATCAATTGCTGGTTTCCGATGGCTGTCGGTGTCTTGGAGTTCTCTTGGACAGTGCCCTACGTTGGCACAACCACATTGCAAGCCTTGCTAACAAATTAAATTCTGTTATTTATACTTTTCGAGTATTAAGTCATCAAATAAGATCTGAGACTCTTAGAATTTTATATTTCGCGAATTTTCAGTCTTTGTTGAGCTTTGGTGTTATTTTCTGGGGTGGCAGTTCTGCAGTAAATAAAATTTTTGTCCTACAAAAATTAGCTATTAGAACAATATTCAGTCTCCCGTACAATGCCTCTTGTAGAGGTTTGTTTAGAAGGAGTAATTTCTTAACTTTGCCTGGTATCTACATAAGAGAGTGCATATTGTTCTTATATAAGCACAAGCATGTGTTTTTTGATAACACTAAAACGGGTGTATACCCTACCAGAAATAATTATTATATGTATCCTATGCACTCTCTATCTAGTACGGAAACTAGTCCGCATTATGCCTGTCTGAGGTTTTTCAATTGTTTGCCGGCGCATCTGCGAGTGATCGGTGATTTTAAGTTATTTAGAAAAGAACTAGATTGTCTTATTGTTGATGTTGAGCCTTACTGTGTAAGGGAGTTTTTAGACTTTAAATTTTAGAGTTCTATGTTACTGTTTTATGTTATGTTACTGCAAATCGGTTTCAATTCTTTGTACTCTATTTTGTGACGTTTTTTTTCTTCATATGTCTATTATGTACATATTTATGAAATAAAGAGAGAATTATTATTATTATTATTATTACTAAAATTTGATAGTTTGTAGAAATTGATAGGAAAGTATCTATTTATAGGTATAGGGACATAACTTTAAATTATAACTGGATACAGGTGAAAATTGTAGCAAAAACCTTCAATTACTACCGTAACAAATTTAATACTTGTAAAATTGCGATAATTAATACACTAAGTACGTACCTAGTTAATTTGAACTCATCAAAAGTTTATGTAATGCATCAACCGTAACGTAATTGAAGTAAAATTAATTTATTTTAGTTATAAAAAGAATTTTTCGACGGTTTTACAATTGAAAAGGCAATTCGGGTCAGTGAACAACATAGCCTTATAGAGTTTGGGTGTTTAAAAATCAATTAATAATCTGAATTTCTCGAATGCTATCAAAGCCGACAGCGCGATTATATTCCCGCCCAACCATCACATTCATATTTGCATGGACGAGGCAACAAAGTTCATCAATAAAGCATTCACGAGGTTCTGTGAGCATTAACTGAGATGTTGCAGATGAGTGAGTGAAGCAAAAGTTTGAATTTGCAGCTAAAACTGGTAAACCCTGCGGATATAAAATAGAAACTACCAAAACGACGTCGTAAAGTTTGCCAGATAAATTATATCAGGTGTGCATTGTAAATTCCGATCGTGACACAAAATTAAATCAATGAATTTTTGTAGCATTTTTAATAAAGTTAAGGGGTAGTTTTCAAAAGTTACAGTGATAAAAATAAGCAATAAAGTGTTGTTTACTATTACAACAAGCCAACAAAGCAAAAGTCTGGGAATTATTTGACCCAAATCACTAAACTAAAACTTTTGTTACATCAAACAACTCTAACAACAAAAGAGTTCGTTTCAAATTAGACTAGGACGTTATTGTCGTTCTACTTAGTTATCGACTACGGTTTGCTCGAATTAGCACATATTTGTTAGTTTATTATATTTTCATCAAATTGACTTAAGAAAATCGTATAATTTTGCGATGTCTTGAAGAAAAATTGTATTTCTGAAATATCTTTTTGGATAGCTGTACAATTCTCCACAGTTAATCTTTAAGTTCCACACCGAAATCCTATAGACGTCGGGGATTTCTTCATCTAACTCTGTTTTAATGATGGTTTTTGTGATCATCGTTCAGAAAATAACAATGAAGTGGTTTATTGTCGACGTTTTCAATTTGCTTTGATCTGTATACTCATTTTGATGTTCGACGAATAATATTTTACACAATACTAAAAGTGTATCATAGTACTTTTGATAACATGGCCAACAAAAACACAAAAAGGGTTTTAATTCGACATTTTTTAAAGTAATATCCTGTATATTACATATTTTATTTGTTACTCAATTGTAAAACGTAATTTAACTACTACTGAAAATCAATGTTTATAAGTTTGACTTTCAAAGCCCAATTTAGAACAATTTTTGACGCAAGTATTATACATTAGACTACAAGTGATTGTTTTTGCAGACTCGAAGAAATAAAAGGCTCGCCTGCGGCTCGCCAGTCATAATCCTCTTTGCGCCATTAAAAACAGTTTTATCTGGCTTTTAATGTTACATAGTACATACTATAAATTCCATTTTTTCCTGTCGATCTCGACATGCCATCCCGTCCAGCCCAACCCTGTGCTTCTGATTCTGTTGTGTTTTTATTATCTTTTCTATTGGAATTTTACGTTTTTGTTAACCCCAAGACTCGTTAAATAAGTAATTGAAAATCGATTTATAAGTTTTTTATGACTTTTCACCAAAAATCGCTACTGCTTTCAATCCCTTTGTATAAGTCTTTTGAAAGCGTTTTCTTAGCAGGCTCTCGTGAAGGTGTTTAGATACAAACATCACCCATTAGAGCTATATGATATGGACTAAATTTCATCCTAAATTTTAATATTGTTGCACGTTTCTAAACCTCTCTATAAAACGAGCTCTTTTTCAAAATGTACGTATTGTATAGGGTATCTTCCAAAAACACCAACAAACGTCTATAGTGGTTTTCTGGGACCAAAATAAGACATTTGCTCCTCTTGCAATTATATGAAAAAATCCACCCCTATAAAGTTATAAGTTCTCAAAGTTGGAGTTAAAATTTTAAAAAATTGCTTTATCTCCAAAAGTACTGTAAATATTTTAATGATTTTTATACAGTAGACATATCTTATAAAAGTCATTCCGTGGTAGAAATTGCATGAAGGTCGCACCACTATAATTACCCCTTCAGCGAGTGGCGTTTTTTATACAGGGTGAGTCGGGAGGATCGCACCAAACGCCAGGGGTGTATCTTACACGTAAATATAAGAGGAAAAAACCCAAAAGTTGTAGTCCGATTTTTATTTGTTTTCAAGATACAGCGTTTTCACAAAATAACTTGCATCCATCGTGCAGTTGTGCTGATACTGCATGCGTATTTTACAGTTTGGGGGAACATCGTCTAACAGTCCTTGTAAATCATTTTGTAAGAATTCCAAATAGTTATCTCTTTTTAGGCGAAGCTATAGACGATATCACATCACACGTTTCCGAAAAACGATGCTGAAAATTTGTTTCGACTTTTACGTGAGGATTTTCGTCGGACCATAAGTGGGAGTTGCGGGTATTGTTAATGTCATCATTGGTGAATGTGGATTCATCGTTATACTGTATGTTCTTCTAAATTAATGAAATTAATTTATCAAATATTTCAACTTTTAAGATGCTGTAACTCGAATACCAATAAAAATCGGACTACAACTTTTGGGTTTTTTCGTCTCATATTTACGTGTAAAATACACTCCTGGCGTTTGGTGCGATCCTCCCGACTCACCCTGTATAATTGCAAGAGGAGCAAATTTCCTATTCTGGTTACAGGAAACCACTGTAGACGATTGTCGGTGGTATTCTGGGACACCCTGTATAGGAAAACCACCTTAAGCTGAGAAATATTGCGCAGATAGTATTGACTGTTATTGTATACACTCGTTGGTTTGAACCAATCACAAGACGTGGCTATTCTGTAAAGATATTTATGCGCAAGCTCATCCCTACGCGTTATAAAACCTGCGCGAGTGTGCGTTTTAATCAGCTGGTATACTATTACACAACTATACTTATTTCATCAACAAACCAAAACTATGATAGACTTATGGAATACCCTGTATCACTTTCAACCATACCTACAGTCCCACCAACTTTATTAGCGAACTGAGGGGGCGTGGCCAGCGCTGTTATAGATTTTGAAGTACACTACGAGTTAAAAAGTACTTCAGTCGCTAAATTTGACAAGTAACTGTCACTATATAATTGAATATAGGTTAATATTAAGACAGTGAATTTTAAAAGTACAACTTTTACCGAACTTTTACTGTCAATTTGAAAGAATAACTTGAATTCTTGATTATGATTGGACGAATCTTTTCCCACAAAAAATTATTTTAGTTGACATTTTTTCCGTAACGTAAAATTGGTTGGCGGAGCTGTATAAATAAAACTATTTTTTGATTTATTTTATGCGGTTCCATCAGTGCCTGCCATTATGGTTTTCAAATACCCTGTAGATTTAACTGTTAAAATTACTTTTTAGATAACCATTCTTTACAAAAAGAAAAGTCTTTCATAAAATATAAAGATTTTCGCATTTCCACATTCATAATTTAGAAAATTTTATTATAAAACGTAAAATTATAATTAATTTAAAAATGTTTTTCGAGAAAATTATATTGCATCATCATGATTAAACCCCTTTTCTTACGCTCTACTTTCCCAAACTTTATTCAACTGTTCTTGAAAACACCTCATAACCAGTTCTTGATCGGAATGTCTTTCTTGAATTATGAAGAAGCTGTTTCCGGACTTTCAGAAATATTTCAAATATCTTTTTTTCCGGTTGCCTCATTGAATATCATTGACAAATGGTTTCAGTCCAGGCACGATGACGAGACAACCTGCTTCCATGAATAATTTTATATAAAAAGATTAATAAAAAAATAAGTCTCGATATAAATCAAAAATATTGATCTAATAATAACGATACAAATAATGTAGTTATGTATCAATAATTTACAAAGTATGAATAGAATGTTTTGCCTTTTCTGCCACAAAACATATGAAAAATAGATTATTTTTTATTTATGTATACGAGGGCGCTTTGGTTGGTAATTGTCGAAAATGTTCGGTTCAAATCGGTTCAAATTGACTAGCCAATAAAAATGGAATGTATCAGGAAAGTTGTGAAATTTTGACAATTTTTTGCTTTTTTTTATCATTTTTTTTGCACAATTAACGCATAAAGGCGAATTAGATTTTAATCTGATAATTAGATTTATAATCCTTTGATAAGGCAACTTTACACGCTGTAATGTCAGTTTGATAAAATTTGGGGTTTATTTATTTTTGTGTTGAGTTGTGAATAAAGTTTGTCAAACTTTGACACTTTTATTTATTTATTTATTAATTTATTGTGTAATGTTGCCATATCTATAAGATATGATATGAATTATAAATCTAATTCTCGGATTAAAAAATAAATCGCCTTTATGTAACCGAGCGTAATTTCACGTGATCATGGCCTTTTCAAACACCTTTTTGTTACCAAACCATTGGGATTGAGACACCCGGTATAAAATAATGTAAAACAATAAGACAATGTTTGACTGTAATCATATTAGTATAATCGAAAAATAAATTACAACGTTGCATTTCAGATTCGTCGTAATTGTGATCGCTCGATATTTAATAATAAAGTAATTTAAAAGAGACAAAGAAGACTAAATATAATAATAATCCATCCAATTTTAAATTGGAAATAAGAGAAAGGGAAATTAGGACGAAATCTTTTAGATTTAAATGCAAATGAAGTCATTTCTAGTGTAAATAATTGTAACCTTCTTTCGCAAGTGTTACTGTATGAAAATTTTCTTAATTCAAGCACTGTGTCTCTCTACAACTCAGTTGCTCTGAATGCTTATGTGAACTAAAATGTAATATTATTTTCTGTTAGTTAATTTCAAATTAAACTAACATCAAGTCCTATTATGTAACAGTACAAAATGTTTCATTTAAATATTTCTTGTTGTAATAAAATCTACATTTTTGCTTCACGACTCTCTATTTTTAACAAAACTTTTACAACTAATGTTTATCTTTTTTGGAATTTGTCAAGGGTCGGCTTTATAATTAACCCATTTTTCAACAAGTCGTTTTTAAATAGCCTTAAAATTTCCCTTTGGTGTTTAGAATAATTGTGCAAGTCAAATTAGTTATCTGCGTATGTCTGACAGACAAGCTGTGATAAAAGCACTCAAAGCCAGTAACTTTGAGTCCTTATCTACTTGAGAATACAGACAGTTGCTTAAAACTTTGACAAAGGACCACAAAGTTGCCCTTGATTGTGTGCCCGGTCACGAGGGCATTGAAAGAAACGAAATAATTGATGAATTCGCTAGAATAGGCTCAAAAGCTCTCCCGATTGGACCCGAACTATTTTGTGGACTATCTAGAAGACATGGAAGAGCGAAATCAGGCTCATCTTATGTCTGTTTACTGGATACTCCCAGTGAGATACCACCTCAAGAAACTGGGACTGGGGGATAGTGAAATATGCAGACTCTGTGAATTGGAGATCGAATCCGCCGAACAAATTCATTGCATTTGCGATGTATTGACTTGGCTAAGGCCTCGGCTAAGGCTAAAATACTTAAGTTGGGTAGCAGAAAGCTTTTAATGGCTTGTTACAATTGATGAGAGTTTTGAATGTGACGTATCAGATGTCAAAATGTAGTATCTCAGGTCACATTCTAAACTCTCATCAATTGTAACAAGCCGTTAAAAGCTTTCTGCAACCCAAGGTTAGAGCGGGCCCAATTGACGCCTGAAGAAGTGAAAAGCAAACTTCTAAGGTACATTCTATGCTTCGCTAGCAAGATTGAATTCCTGAGAACATATAAATACGAGTAGGATTATGAACCAAAGATCAACACTGGTCAAAGTTCTGTAAGGCTCAGACACCAATCGACCCCTGAGTACAATACAATAGTTATAGTGCATAAAAATATATAAGAAAGTAATCAAAGTTTGACTCTTTGCCTTTCACTGTGGTGGCCTATCATAAATCATTCAAAAAAGTTCAACATTTTTCCCTTAAATTTGTTTAAAAAAAGAATTCCAAAAACGATGGAAAACATGTAGTTAAAATTTGAATTTAAATGAGATGCTCAAAAATAGTTTCTTAAAGCGGTTTACGACGATTGTTAAATACCACATGTTTTTCTTCGTTCTTAAAATCCTTTTGTTAAAAAAATTGAAGGGAAAAATGTTGAACCTTTTTTGAATGATTTATGATAGGCCCCCACAATGAAAGGCAAAGAGTCAAACTTTTGTTACTTTCTTATATATTTTTATGCACTATACCTAGGTGGTTAGTAGTCCCATAGAAATATTAGAAATTAAATTCATGAGCCTACTAGGAAGAGGTTTTCGTTACCTGAGACCTTTGTTAGTCGAGGTTAAAGTTGAACAACTTCACAAGTTTAAAATATAAAACAATTTTGATTTCAAAGTAGCACTTTAAAAAAAATAATTTTTACAGTTTTTCCACTTAAATTGTGCTACTTTGAAAAAGGAGAAAAAAATTGCAATTTATTCCAGTGCTTTATACTTAAATACTAAACATGAAGAGCTTTTAACATTTTCGCTTTACCTGTAATTTTCGACTTTTATGTTACATGATTGTACACTCCAGCAACTCGATACCCTCGAGGAAATGATTTTGTTGAACAAAAAAGGTACTTTTTTTTGGTTTTAAAGAAGTGACGATTAAGTTAAAAATTCTCCATCTCCAATTCAAATCGTTTTACATTGCAAACTAAGTCGTGCATAAAACAAATTAAAGGAAATGTTAAACACTAAACTACAACAATTTTAGTTTTAATTTCAAGCACTGCGTATTTTCTTTATTTGCGTTTTAACCAAAAAAAAAAGAAAATAGCTAACGAAAAATGCTAATTAATTAAAGTACTTTTTTTACATCTTATTTAAGATTAGCCTCGTATAATATAATACATTAAAAAAGGGGGAATTGTAGAAAAAAAAAGGTAGAGGATGTTTAATACAAATTTTTTTACTTTATGCAAAACGCTTCCATTTTATGTGAAAAACATTTTTTTATCCGTTCGCGAAGCGAAGAAAAGCAAAACTTTTATTTTAAAAACGAAACGATAAAATTACGTTACAAAAATTACCAAAATTATTCATTTCTTCCGAAAACAGACCAATAACAAATAATTTCGCATTCGTCGAAATTGAACAAAATTAATTCAGAAAATTTGTGTTGTAAGAGAACGCATGTTTGGAAAGCTCGGTAAAGACAACGGATAAAGTTACAAAGGTTCAAGGTTTGTCGCTGTGAAAATTCTGTTTTGTGTTTTATTCTAACGAATATTTAACAGGATAATGCAATAAATTTATAGCGGCACAAAATACAAATAAAACTGTAAAAGGGCTCGAAAATTGCTTTTGTAAAGGAATAAAATTTCTGGATAATGCCTTCAATGTGAACAATACTGGAAATTTATTAAAAAAATATATTTTTTACATTTCGTATCTAAATTTATTTCGTTTTGTTGCCTATTTTTTTTCAAGAAACATAAATTTAATAATCAACGTTTATTTATCAATTTAGTATCAAAATTTATTAACGTACAGTTTATTACAAATTTTGTTATTGGTTTCTCTTTCTATTTATTATACATCAGAGGGTGTTGGATAGCCACAACAAGTATCTGATGGAAAAAACGATTGGTAACATAGTTTATTTACTTCCAATAGATCATTAATGCGCGCTACCTTGTCTCTGCCCGTCTCTCTCTGTTTATGTCTCTTCTATCTATGAATATCATCTGTCACCTCATTTGTCAATCTCAACTGTCATATCATCCCATCTGTCACTTATCCTCAGGATAGAGGGATTGAAAGTTAGGATGACAGATGACCCTCCTATGAAATTACAGGTCATGACAGATAACCCCCTCCCTATGGTGACAAAATAACATTTGACATATAGTAACTGTGGTGACAGATTACCCCACTCCATATCTCCTTAAACCAGTCTATGAATTTGACATCGATATATGTGTAACAGATGAACCCCTCTCTGACATTGACATAAGGTGTCAGATGACGACATTGACATATGGTAACTATGGTGACAGATCAACATTTGACACATGCTAACTATGGTGACAGATCATTCCTCAATTATCTAAAAAAAATCTCTATCCTACTGCCCCCACTCTCCATTTCTATAATCCAGTTTCTATATTACTTCCCTCATTCTGTCGATCTCGATCTCTTTTTTTCTATCTTTCGGACTTTACTCCGCATTTCTAATAATCCATGTGTTTTTTATTGTGTGACTATGGTAACAGATTGACATTTGACACCTGGTAACTATGGTGACAGACCACTCGCCATTTATCTAAATCAATCCCTATCCTACTTCCCCCACTTCCCATTTCTATAAACCAATCCCTATCCTACTTCACCTACTCCTCATTTTTCTAATCCAATGCATAGCATATCTTACTTCCCTCACTCTCTCGATCTCTATCTCTTTTTTTATATCTCTATCTCTTTCGGACTTTACTGCGCATTTCCGATGATCCATGTGTTTTTTATTGTGTGGACTAGGTAATATCAATATTACAAAATTAAAAACAATGCCTCAATAACTCTATTACAACACTGAATGCTGTAACGAACGTTGACTTGTTGAAATGACAGTGCCAATAACTGCAAATGAGTTAGCTGTACAATTTCATCTTCGGAAACTTTAGTTATACTAATGGTTAAAATATTATTAATTACCACTGGAAATTCGATACGAATCAAGTACTCTTTGCACTTGAGAGTAATCGGTAATTAATTGATTGCCGAGCTAAAAAGATTATTAGTCCGTAAAGGATTATTAAACCTTTTAAAAGGTTTTGTATCAAAAGGTTTTCGTATCAAGTTAGAAAAGTTATATGTATAGGATCTTTTTCGTTCTTAACCAATAATATAACATTTTATAAACTCTTCATTCGAGAATAAGGTAATAAAACGCCACGAAATTCTTTAGCCACTTATCACCTGTCGTAGTTGCGGTTAAAGAAGACTTTTTAAAGCATAGTCGTATTTTTAATATTTTATTATTTGTCGCGTAGTCGTATTATAAAAATATCCAAGAGTGTTTCGAATTTATTGTAGTTTCAATGAACCTGTTGCTCTGTTAAAATGTTTTTGTCTATGCTGTATCACGAGTCGTTATATGAATGGAGTCACCAAAGAGACAAAAGGGGGCATATCTCTCCATTTTGCTTTAGAATTTAGACATTAAAGCTATAATTTGTGGTGGGTTTTGATATTTTTTCATTTGAGATTTCCCACTATTGAGGTTTTATATGAAAGAAATACAGCTTTTCTATTTGGGGTAAAGTGGACGAGTATGGATGAGAGCCTACTTAGATTACCCAGCTTTCGATTAATGCAGAATTTTTGAGTTTTGAATCTTCCAAGAACTGTTTCAATAACTCATGCCATTTAGACCTCAACAACGTAAAACAAACAAAAATTATTGGTATCGTTTTTATTCCCGTCTCATATATGTATCTATGATTTTTTTATTAGCCATGAAAGAAGCATACCCTAACAAAATTTTAATAGTTTTTTAATTGATTAACTGATACATCGTTGTTGACGGGCCTTGTTTAGGGCTTTAAACACCATAATTACTTCTGACATTTATCCACTTATTATGAAAGGTGTTGAACAAACAGAAAGGGATTACAAACACTTATTACGAGGACTAATCTATATCGTGGCCTGTTGGTAAAACTAAAACATTTGTAATACACGACATTTTATGAATGGATAAATGGAAATGCTTAACAAACTTGTAGTTTTTAGTTAATAGAAATTTACAAACCCTAATCAATTGAGACATTTGTAGTAAGTAATTTGAAAGGTTGACTACGCCTACTATAAAGAAAGGGTTAACACAATAATAGGTCTGAAAGATTATTGAGTTGAAAAATACCCAATTTAACTTAATACTAGTCATTTTTATCAAACTGACTGTTAAAAGGAGGTGTGCTATTTGATATACCGTGTGTGCGATACTCAAGGTGAACGGAAGGGATTTATAGAATTGTATTAAAGCTGCCCTGGTGCATTTTCATCTACAAAATTGCTCTTTTTGTCTCATTGTGTTGTCGTTACACATGCTCTTTTGGAACGCCCCCGTTTCATTTCTTTTGGTGGTATCCAACAGAAGGACATTTTGGCCATCTAGACTCTTCTATGTGTAGCAAGTTTCGAAACCACTCTCAATTTCTTTTTTCAATTAATATCTAAGAAATCTTTATCTTGATATGCCAAATCTTCTTCTCAAATAATTCTTCTCTACCGTATTTATTTTCCTTTTCATTTCTGCGTGATATACGACGTCTCTGTATCGAATCTTACGCCTTCTCCAGGTCTTCTCTAATATATATCTTAGTTCGAAGATTCTTAGATACTCTTTTCACTAACAGGTCTGCAGGAGAAAATTTTCAAGAGATTATAATGCAATTATGACCCTTTACCTGACTAAAATATTCCTTGAGCTTTTTAGATTGTTATTAGCACTTCTTCTCTTTATAAAATTATTTTAGTAACTTTTCTTGTCAATTGCTGATTTCTGAGCCTCTTTTGTAAAGCCTCATTGGTCTTGGAAATTATTTTCAAGCATTCCATAAATTTGAGACGCCCTTCAAAAGCTTAATTTGGCTTATAAAATAATCTCAAAACTAACCAAAACTCTCAGCTTCATACGTTAAACGCGATTTCGTGCGATACGGGAGTTGCGGGCGATTTCTCAACCATAAATGCGGTAAAAAATCGATTTTTCAAACATTGGATATTGGATGCAATACTAAATCGCATTACACTCAATGTTTTAAAAATTAGGTTTTTTACCGCATTTATCGTTGAGAAATCGGCCGCAACTCCCATATCACAAGAAATCGCGATGACACAGGGTTAGCTTTCATTCGGCCTATAGTGAGACAGCGATTGCCCTGGCCCTAACAGAGTTCTCTATCTCTCTCTTCAAGCAATATGTTGCTTGTTGTAGTGTATTATGTTGTTCATTACTGACATAGCTTCAAATTTTCTATTGGACGTTCTGAAGTCTGGTCAGGTGCCAATTTAATAAGTTCCTTTTAAATGTGCTTTTGTGAAGCATTTATAAGTCTTATCTGGCTATAAAGAAGGCTTTCAGATTATGTTTGCCTTGCAAAGATCCTTTGGAAACCTTATAGAACCTCGGAGAGATTCCGAAGCTTTTCATTGTAAGCACTGTCTCGTTTTAAGTGCTATACAAACGTATTTTGGATGGTACAGCATCCCTAAGTCTCGTCTAACATTCAGGAGGTCTTTAAAGTTTTGCCTCAGTTCGACAACCACTTTGATTTTTGTTAATTTTATTTTCGGACACTGCTAGCTTATGTAAGTAACAAATTGATAATTTTTACTACCGAAAAAGTATTTACTGTTAGATTGAATATGGGCCTGGAGTATGAAGTGTCGTAGAGCCTAAACATCTGAAACCCCTAAATTTCAAATTTTGGTTAACGCACGGCAATGACCTCGGCAGTGACCTAGCACATGCTCCATTATTTCATATTGCATCTTTTGTAGTTGGGACTGTCATCAATCAGCAATATACCCATCCTGTATGTATTAGAAGCTTTTTAGTCGAGGCTACGAGTATTTAGTGCCTATTTAGGGCCATGAATTTTAGAGTTGTATTTTTTCTGCAACAAATAGTAACTTCTTTAATGGAACACCCAGTACGTTATGCATCGTAAATTCTTGATTAAATTCCGCTAAAAAGCTATGTTAAAGCGCCTATACTCACCTCGAAAAATGTTCTATTTCAGCAGCCTCTTCCGAAGAACGTCTTCAGATTTCTATCAACTATAACATCGGATTAGCTATAAACAATCAATTCGAATGCTTCTTAACTTCAACTATTTATAATAATCAAGTCTCCTTCTTCGTTTAACAACTTCTATAATTCGTCTCGCAAAAAAATTATTTTTACTTAAATCATTCAACTTTTTAGCTTTTCTTCGTATAAATCCCATCAGTTAATTGAAGTGGTAAAATTTTTTTGTATACTTCCCAAAACTTGGAAACGTATGTCTTAATCCTAATGTAACTCTATTCAATTAAGTTTATTACAATTTTTTGCTCATAAATTTCCAACAAAAAGGGTCTAAAAGGAAATGATAACTTTTGATAACTAATCATCATCGTTTACTTATAAATCGATTAATTAATTTTCCGATATTTATGTAATAATTTTTTTCTATTAAATTAATTTCCACTTTATTTGTTGCTCCATTTTTTTAAGAGTTAAAAGGCCGTTTTATTGAAAAATGTTTTCCTCAATCAATTACGAAATATAGAGCAGTAGTTTCTAAAAAAAAATATCGAATACAGTTTTGTTTTATTAATATATCGTTATGAAACAAAAAAAATGGAAAAAAAAGTGTGATCATTAGATCCAAAAGGGTTTTGTAATGAATTCGATATAAAATAATTGCGACCAGGACTTGTAATCATTTATCATTTAATCAAAAGCCGTTTGCAGCATTTAAATCTATAATTCATTGTCTATAAAAATGTAATAATCGTATTCATTAATCATTAAATTCTAAACTTTTTTACTGTCAACCCAAAAAAAGGAGGAAATACATTTTTAAACGAACACTTTTTTTTCAAAATAAAAAAACACAACCAATTTATCATATTTAGGTTAAGACTACCCCGGAAACTTACGAAATGAAATTTTAAGCAAAATTTTTGTCAAAAATCTCTTGTGCCGTCAAACGTGACATGAAATAATATTATTATAATAAATAAAAAAATCTTTAAGTTAAATTTTTGAAAAGAAACTTTAAATCTATATAAAGCTCAAGACCTACTAAATTTTGAATGCAGCTCGAGTAGTTTTAACTTTGACAACCTACCATTTATATTTTTCACAATTTTCAAAACACGTGAACTCTTTTCGGTTAAAGTAGTTTTAATATTAAAAACGTTAGTTTAATTAAAACTAAATATTTCAATTAAAAAGGAGAAATAACAAAGAATAATTGATGGTGCACCAAATAGTTAATTTTGTAAAAGTGTTGTGCAAATAAAAATAGTTTGGATCGATTACCAACAAAGTTAATGAAAAATTCGGTGAAAATTCACCTCTTTAATTAAAATTAACACTCTGTACCACAGTACTATTAAGCAGGCATTAGGAAGTGACGGTCAAATACGTCAATCAATAGAAAAGTTTTAAAATATCAAATGGGTTTTAATTGGCCCTTTGTAGTCATTTGGCAGGCACATGTTAAAATTTTCAGAGTGGAACTCTCGAACTGGGTATTCCGACAAAACTTATAAATAAAAACAAAAGTAAAGTAATCAAAAAATCCAATCGTTTCCCTTAGCCTATAACAATGCAAGCAGATACACTAGAGACTACCTTGTTTATTCTTGGAGCAAGTCATAAGGTCTGAGAAAATCTACTACGGGTTGTTTAGTAACTTTAAGGCTACTATTATCGCATGCTGGCGGCATCTGGTGGAAGGGAGAATCCTTAGAACATAAAACATCCGGAACCCGGAAGGAGTGTTAGCAACCGTTGAAATGACATTTTAGAGTCAATAAATGACATGAATGAAAAGTAAAGTAATTAGAAAATCCAATCGTCTCCCTTTGCCTTTAACAATGCAAGCAGATACACTCTAGGCTACCTTATTTAATATATTCTTAAAGCAAGTCATAAGGTCTGAAATAATCTACTACAGGGTGTTTAGTAACTTTAGGGCTAGTAATATCGTAGCATTTGGTGGAAGGCAGAACCCTTAGAATATAAAACATCCAGAAGGAGGGTTAGCAACTGTTGCAATGACTTTTTAGAAGTCCATGAATGACTCATTCATTCCATCGTGTTTACATTATCATTGACTGTCATAATCTTTCCTTATAAGCGAGAGTACCTACTCGTATAAGCATTAAGCAACCATTTCTGTTGGAGAAATTGACCAGAAATCGCTATATAAATGGATCTTTCCTGGTAGAGTAGGGGCTATTTCTTTAATCCATGGAACAACCCTAGACTAATAAAAGGTATTTTGCTAATATTTCAAAACAAAATGGAGATATCACGATGTGTCTTTGTGACATCTCATATTGATATGTTTAAAATAGTTCTCTAAAGTCGCATCCCGCTAGCTATCGTAGATCATTAGTAATTGAAAAGTAACTGGGACAGGAAGTTTTTGCAAGAAAACCAAAGTCAATTCACTTTAATTAGCGCCCTCTAGCGACTTTGACAAGATTAAGATTTGATACTTATGTTAATGCACTTGCTTATGTCGTTTATGAAATCTTATTAAAATCTGCTAAGGGATTTCTAAAATATTAACAAAAAAATTTTTTTGGGGAAGCTTTCAGAAGCCGAAGTCGTTTGGCCAAACTGTATGTACAACATAACGAAGTCAAGGGCTAGATCGACCATACTGAGATTTAATGATTCCATAAAACTGAAAGACAATTATTATTTTATTTTGTCACTAATTTGGGAAGCCTTTTCGGTCTCTTTTTCCGCAACAAGTAAAAATTAACTAAAAACATCAAAAGCCATCACAAAAAACGTATTATCAATCAGCTACTTTTATTGTCAAGTGTTTTTGTTGCGAGCCGTTCTTTTCATGAATACAAAAAGTAATCATACTGCATTGTAATCGAGTTAAAACCTGCGAACAATGCCCATCGAAAAGTTGATAAAATAGTTGGAGTGAAATATTTTATGAATCGGTGGTATCGAGAGTAATTTTTTTGGTGACCCGGAAAAGAGAAAATCTGACGACAAGTTCAGAAAGTTTATATTATCCTTAATTTTAAAATTAAGGTTCGTCTAACTCGATTATTAGGTATACGCTTTTGTTATTTCTATGTAAATAAGTACGGCGGAGTGCTCGTGGCGTTTCTAAAATTATGTATGAATATGCAATGCATAAGTATATTGTTTTATTTTTCACACTTTTCTTTTTAAACACTTGTAATTTTACGTGATAATTATTATTTATACAGCTTAATTACTTGTTTGTTGAAATTCTCACTTGGGTACATTTGATTTATTCCAAAATGGCGAAAAGTTTATAACGAACAGATATTTATTTTAATGGCTTTTGAAAAAAAACTAAGAATTTTAACGGGTTAAAGTAAGATTAAAAGTTTAAGATTAAGGTACAAGTGCATTTTCTTCTTGAAGATCAAAGTTTCTCTAAACTATACTTGAAAAGTGCAGTTTCAAGTTTTAATGAAATAGGTTAGTAATAAAATTGGATTATTGGAACAGTTTCAAAATCTTGATAATTTGAAAATCGATCCACAGTATTAAATTAGTTATTGCTTAAAGACGAAGGGCTCAACAAGCCACGAAAAATGTCTTAAATGCACGTTGCTTACCTGAAAAGGTCACAAGTTACATGTAAATACTTCTGCAACACCCTGTACTCTCATAGTCGTTCCACGTTCTTATCTGGGTTCTGCGTGCCAGAAATTTCCATGGTTGAGACATTTTAGACATTTTGACTCATATTACTTTCGCTGCTCTGCCTGTAATTTTGTTCCGAACTAATCGACAAGCAATAGCAGAAATGCTTACCGGTTTAAGAAGATTTCTCACTCGAGGAACAATGACCAATCCCAGATGTCGTGCTTCCATCTTGATGAGACAGCTAAAGACACTGCTAAAGGTGTGCCAGCTCTTAAGTGAGTGACCACGTCGGTGCACCGCACTTATAATCTCACTGGCAAAATAAATATAAAAAAGTAAAATAATTTTATATGAGTGTACAATCTGTTCAAGGCGAAGACATGTGCTTCAAAATGGCCAGTGATAATAAAAACAATGCTTTATTTATTTTTCTGGTACGATCGATGCTAAGTGCGACGCTAGAGACAGTGCGAGGTGCGGTGCGCCGACATGGCCAAGCCCTAACGCTCATAAGAGGATTTGTGTGCGTGGGGATAAATGTCCATCTGCAACAAGGCAGTGTATCACCTAGTTAGCTTAAAAAAGGTATACCAATTATCCAACCGTTCTTGGGCAACCATAGGGTCTATACTGGAACTGATCTGATGCTTACGTCGTTTGGAATCGAAGTTAAAACTATAGGTCGTAAGGATCCCGGCATGCCTTTTCCTTAACGCCAAGGATAATGATAATGATATTCTTGCAATGATGAATTGAAAAATATGTATGCTTCCGGTGTATAGCAGAGGTTTGGCTGCCCTTACGTGAGCCACCCTTAGATAATCAGTAAAATTAATACGTACAAGATAAAAAACAGTTTTCCACAAATCGGCTATGTTAGGCAACGTTCCAAAAACCTCAGGTTTAATCTACTTCAGTGGCGTATGTTTCCTTAACCCTTTCCCTCTTGCATTATTTAATAAGATAAGTTCTCACATACTCTACTAGGTTACATTAAACAACGCTTTTGTGTAACCTCAAGAGTACCTCAAGTTCCGAAATTCAATAATTCCAATTAAATGCATAATAAATAAATACATTTTCCTCGTGAAAACATTATACTTTTTTAAAAAAGAAAACTATACATTAAGTAAATATTTATAATTTTAAAAACGACTTTAAAATAAATAATTCTATTATTCTTCGACTGTAATAATTCAACCAATTAGAATAATATAAGGAAATAAAGGAAATGCTTTTATAAAAAAAAATTTCCACAAGAACGTTTACTGCACTTAATATTATTCTAAATAAAAACTGCATTTCCCTCTTATTATAACAAAAAACTTGGATTTATTCTACTAGGAGAAAGATGAAAATTTTTAAATTGCATCAGTTTCATATTGTATAAATATTATTTTTCTTGAAAAGATTGTCATTTACACGTTATAAATTTATTTTAGTGCTCCTCAGAGAAAATGATACTTCTGCGAGATTTTTCTTCTAAATTGGAAGCTAAATTTTCTTTTTAAAAACACAAGTAATAAGTGTTTAAAGAAAATAAATTATAAAATTATCTTAAAGGGATTTAAATTGAATTTCAAATTGTCCCTAAGAGATATTTAGCAATTTTGCATTATAAAAAAGTTATAAAAGATTTGTCACCTCAACGGTTTCTGGTTTTTGTGACAGTTAATGCTGGTGCTCTGGAAAACTGCCCCTCAACCTCCAATCCTGCTTGGATTGATAAAAAGTCGTTGCCATTGCAGCTATGTTTGGAAAAACGCTCTCGTGTATTTTCCACCATTCTAGAATTTTTTCAAAACTCTCAGCTCGTGGATCAGATCAGACCAGGCCGTGTTATTTCCAGATTGACATTGATAGAGCAGGAAATTTCTTGAATTAACTTAGTAGATGTCAAAATTACTACAGCCACTATTTACCACCATTTCATTCTTTATTACGGCTTTTGTAATCCAAATTTTTAACTCAACTCTCTATGACTAATCGTTTTTGAAAAATACGCCTGATACGGGTGCTCTGACTCACCCTGTATATTAGCATATTATTTAACCAACCCTGAAATAATTCTGGTACAACCTGGGAATTATCCAGGGCGTCACGAACCCCCAAACGTGACAATATCAAGTCAAGTAGTAATGACAGTAAACCAAGTCAAGTCAAGTACTGAATTTTTGAAAAACTTGATTTTCAACTCAACTCAAGTAATTTATAAAAACATCAAGCTACTTGACTTGATGAATCCCCAAAACTTGGACTCTTGAGTAAATAAGATGTCTTATGAAACCTGCCCTTTTAATAATATACCTTTGTCATGTTTAAAAGATTTTCAGACAATAGCAGACTCACAATCGGGAAATAAAGAAATAACAAACAGGGGCATCTTAGACAAATGCTATAAATTGCATTCATTGTAAGTAGAAGTTGTAATAAACCTAAAATCACGACAGACAGAAAGCTATAAACAGGGACGTTAAGAAAAGCCAGTTGCAGGATGTTATAATTAGCGTATAAAGTCACAATATTCCAACCTTTCAGGAAGAGAACGCGAATAGAACGTGTTCCTTCTGTTCTTGCATTAAAATTAATATTAAAACATAATGGAAAAACATATTAAATAAATAATAAAATAATAAAACATATTAAACTCGATGAGAAATGTCGAATTCAGAGACTATTAATACTTGAACGACTCTGCACTACACAAAGAAAGAAGGAATCGGCTTAGTGAACTCTTCTTAGGGCCGGTTTACATGAAGTAAATGTCATACTAACTTGTTAGTACTGAATCAACTCAAGGAGCAAAAGCACGCGAATCTAAGCTTTAACGGTGTGTGTAGAAATTTTAATACACGACCGTGCACAACGTTAAAGATTAGATTCTCGTGCTTTTGCTCCTTAAATTGATTAATACCAAATAAAATTTAGGCCTGTTTGTTTATATGCTTGCTCGCCTGTTTGTCCATCTGCCTGCCAGTTTATATACCTGTCTGCCTGCTTGCTTGCAGAGTAGGTACCACCAACCAGTATACTACTAAAGAAAAGATACTCTAACGAATAAGAAACGAAACGACCTCAAATCCCATAATAATTTTCTACACAGATTTTTGACAGATCTTTGACAATACCAGCTTTATACATTAGAAAATTTTAAACTATAAACTTTTAAAGAAATGCACAAAAAAAATATAACAGGAAAAATTTCCGATACTACGATATATCGTGTCTCACTTTCCTTATAATAAAATAACTGCTTCTTAGATCGCTGCAATGAAAGTCACAATAATTCAGGCATATTTTCAACAACGGGAATATTCATGAGACGATACATTTTTCCATTTTACGAATTTTTTTTAACATCACAAACATTTCAAATAATGTCAGTATTTTCTAAACCAATCTAAAATCCTTCCTTTGATGCTAATGATAACCGCGCTTGTAATTCGACCAGGACCTCATTTCGGACACATTTTTGATCAAAGTGATCAGTAGCGCTTTAATAACAGTAGGCTCGACACATTTTTATTACACCCCGGTTCGAGTTAATTTAAACGGCCCACTCGAAATATTTCTGAAAATCTGGCATTTTACCTTAACATTTATGCAAATTATAAACTGTTGCTTTAATAACTCGATTAACGGAATTAAAAATTTCGAAACATTTTAATTAACATTTTTAAAATTTTCCAACTAACTTTTTAATTACCTACTTAATTTTATTAAATTTTGCAGTAAAGAATTTTTACTCGTGTTTGGTTGTACATTTCTTGATTTAAGTTGGAAATTTTCTAGTTTTCAACTTATAATCAACACTTTATTGTTTGCAAAATAATAAGTTTCCAAAACTTTAAACATTACTTGATGTTGCTAATTGTATAAAAAAGTTAAACGAACAAATTTTTTTATTAGCTACTTTTTTGTTTTATATTACAACTTTTTTCTTTTGCTACAAAAAAAGAAATATTTTCCTATTTTTTAAGCTTCAATTTTATCTGTTTTTTTGTCTGAAGAGTGAAAACGGAATAAATAATTAAGTGAAATGTTTCGCGTTTAAATCTTGACGTAAATTTTTACCTTTTGGTTAAATAACGCTTAAAAGACGATTAAATAGATTTCAAAAAGATTAATGATCGGTACACATCTATCGAGTACGCTCCTATTGAAATTAGCAAAGCTTCAAAAGGATAGTGAAATGTTTAGTTTGCCATTAATTTATATAAGATTTTGAGTTGATCGATATAATGTGGAAATAGTGTGTAGGCTCGGTGTACGCTAATGACTGTCGAAGGAACATGGTGGACGACTTTTTATAAACTGATACTGTTAAATTGAACTTATTAGGTATTCTAGATCATCCCTAAAGGGCAAATCGTACCAATTGGAGCTAGTGTCAATAGAGCTTAGTTCTGAACTAAAAAGGTTATAAATTTGAAAATAACCGATAATTTACTAATCTCTGTCCAGCAAACAGATGCAGCTAAGCCACTCCCAAAAAAGCGCGCGATATTCGAATAGAATTTTTCTGTTGGTCGAATTTGAAAAATATGGTTTATAACAATCACACAAGAATTGAGATGCGTCAACCCCATTTGAAACAATTTTGTGAAGAGTGGCTTAGCTATATCTGTTCGATGCACAAAGATTAGTAAACTAAATAACCAGGGTCGGACTGGCAAAGTCGACAAGTCGACGATTGCCGACGGGGACAAACTTTTATGTATAAGTGAGTTCGAGATTATTATTTAATAATAAACATAACCTAACCTTTTTTTTTGAAGCACTCTGATGAGGTTTTGTGCGTTGGTCACGCTCGTCTGTTTCGCTTTCACCTTTCTGCGCCCGAAACCACTCAGGACTTAATTTACGTCCCAATCCATCCTCCGGGTACCAAGGGTGCGGTCGGAGGGAAGAACGACGCTGCATTTTACAGATCAGAGCAATAATCTTGATGATTCAAAACTATTCTGAACTGATAGGAACTCTGCAGTTACAGCACCCTATTCCGGGGATTTCGAATTGCAGTCGCCTCCCACTATGGCCGGGAATCCTAGCCTTCTAATGCTGTCGACTAGGTCATCTAGTTGCTGCTGGTAGATTTGCAATGTGTCATTTGGGGAGAAGTAGCAGCTGTAGATTTTTACTCCTCCGGTCCTTTATCCAGGCAAAGCCTGCTCTTCCTGATGTGATCTCGATGGGCCAAGCGACTAGTAGATAGATGACTGCTCTACCAGTGGCGTCTTGAAACCAATTATCAATCCTATGGTGGTTGTGCTTCAAAATCAGGGTGCTCGGAAATCCGAATGTAGGAAATAACCTACATCATACCTACCTAACATAACCTATTTTTTTTCAGAGGTTTAGGGGAATCTTTTATAGACGCTTCCTGCTTGATCTACACAAGGGGATATGCGGGGGTCGCAAGGACATGTGATAGCCCTGGTCTGGTGTTACCCACTAACACCTTTTTTTTCTACAGTCTACTCGGAAATCCGCTTTGGCATTTCTTCCGATGTAGGTTTATAAGAAGCTCTTTGCTCTCTTCTCGATGTTACCGTTCCGGTCTTATCCTTAGCGCTGTGTATTCTGGCCTCTGCATTCATCTTGTCTTTTTTCCTGAAAGTCTTGTTATTTGGAGCAGGTCTGCAGTTTCTTCATGCGTACTCGGCTCGTAGAACTTAGTGCTGAGGGTTTCTGGGGACTGCTTGTATTTGCTGCACTCTCTCCAGCTGCTCTTTAGTTCCCATTATCCGGTGAACCAACTCTGCTATGGTTCCTCAGCCTTCCTAGTCTCAGAGCATGATGTTGACGAGGTTGTCTGTAGTCAGAGTTTCTCCGACTCTCAGCGACGCCGCTATCCACCTCTGATCCCAGTGGTAGCAGTGGAACAGGGTATGTTCTGTGGTAGTGTTTTCGTCGCAGTGTTCGCACTTGGGAGAGGCCAACTTTTCGATCCGATGCATCTATGGCCTGTTAGGATTTATGTCAGGTGGTATGACAATTTTCCATGTTTCCTCTCTACCAATTGAACGTAACCTAACGTAACCTAACAAAACCTAACCTATTCTGAGGTTTCAATAGCTAACCCTTACAGTTTGCCCCTATTTCTGTTGCGAAAAATTTCAAGACACCCGGTATTTTGAACTAATACGTCTTTTTGTGCATTCTAAGCTTCTCATATGAAAAGTAAATAAAATGATAAATACATTTTCTATATGGATTATCCTTATACTAGGTATTCTGGAGTACTTAGCTTTATAGTGTATCATTCTCCATTATAAAATAAGGTTTTAATCTAAATATTTAATTCATTAAATAATACTTAAAATAATTTAATTCGTCCGCGACTTTTTGTTTCTATTTTTAAACCCCATAAATATTAAGCATTTTAAAGTTTCCTTTTGAAGTTAACAAAGCTACGTCGTTTATAGCGTGTCGTTTTTTAGATTTTTAAGGTAATATTGGCTTGCATCCAAAAGAATGTAAGAACTATGTAATCATCTGATCCACTTTGAAAATTACCTTTTAAAAATTCAGTTGCCTGCGATGAGTGATTAGGTTGTGAAGTTTAATATCACGCGAATTTTCTTGTAATATAAACTTTTAGGTCTTTTATTAGCTTCTTTTAGTAGTCGTTGTAACGCAATGTTGAATTACTATTTGACAATTTTTTATTTGAATTTGACAAAATAATGAAGGAGAATAAAAGAAGTTGAAAAGTTGGTGAATTATAAATCAGGGTGTAATTTATGTAAATAGATCGTCACTTAGGTAATTGTAGGAAAATGCCAACGATTTTACTAATCTACCGCTATTCTATTTCACATCGATTTTCACAATTAGTTTAAAACTTTTAAGTCATTTATCTTCTTTTGCTATTTAAATCAAATCGACCAACACTTTTGAATGAATATTTCATATAATGCGAGCTTTTTAGAAATATGAAAATGTCTTATTCCTTTAAAATTTTCTATTTAGTCCATAACGGCGAACAGTTGCTATGTACTACATATCTACGTTGTGTTCTTTTTTTGAATACGTAAGCTGGAAAAATGGAGATATCAACTTGTAAGTTTACCAGTTAACGACAGATTTTGCAAACTTTAGATCAGATATCTATAGTTTACATAATCGCTAAACTCTTTCGACTAAGTAAGCACTTTAAAAAAAGAAATCTTTAGGCCGTATTTAAAATATTTTTTCCGCGCTCGTATCATTTATTGTAAAAAGGCAAATTATTACCCAACGTTCTTTGTATGATGGTTTTGCTAAAAAGGTGATTTACCTATCTCAATTTCCATCCCTTGCTACGCTCTGCTCTGGCTACAAACTCCTATGTTTCTGGGCCTATTTTATTTATTCTGGAGGGCTCCCGCAACGCGAGCCCCGCGGGTCCGCTATTCACTGAAGAAGGCATTAATATTTTGTCATTTACTTTATTTAATTTTTTGATTATTAATCAAAATCAAAAGTTCTCGAACTAAATTAATCGAGACCTTCATAGTAGGTATCTAGCTACTAGCTATTTTATTTTTTTATCAAGTTGGAAATTGAGATTCTTATATTATGTTATTATGCAGACTAAAAATAAAATAATAAAATCGGATGACACATTATTATTGCATACATGATATGAGCTCCTAACTCCAACTTCTTCTCACTAGGGGGTTAATAAATATTATTCAAAATTATATAACCAAAAAGAGACTACCAGAGCACCAGTTTTTTCTAATTCCATTCTTTATATTAACTTTGTTTTGGAAAAAAAATGAAAAATAGTTAATTTAATATGAAAAATTATAAAAGACTGTCGGAGTTAAATTTTTTTCTCTCAAGTACGTACAAAAGTTTGGTAATTTAAAAACTTTTTTAAATTTAAATAGATAAGTAGATTTCTTGTTTCAAATAACTAAAAGTTAAGAAACAAAACATATTTTTGTGAAGTTTGTAAAATTGTTTTGAGTGAAAAAATTAAATTTTGCAGATTATTTTATAAACCACCAGTTCAAAAATATCACAGCATTGCTGGCAAAAGAACAGTTCAAAAAAATATCGTGTTAGAGGAAAATAACTTCACATACTCACATCGCTTATATTTATATGAAATTGCTCCCGAGTTTGGAAAGCAGAGATAGTTTCAAACCTCATGGTCTTCTTGGAGGTTACAGGCCATGAGGTTTGGAACTATCTATTGCTCGCAAAGAGTGAAGCTCTACGCATTCGAGACGAACCCTTACATTTAAAAAGAATAACATCATTATTTACAAATTGTTATTAAATTTAACAAAAGTGTTGAATATAAAAATGTTAATGAATTTAAAAGCGCCATCTAGGTATACCTTACTACTTGAAATGTATTTAATTTAAAAAATGTAAAATTCAAATGACATTTATATTAAATGTTGAAGAAGTCTTAATTTACATTTTTAAACTTGCTCGCTATAATAATAATTGTAAAATGCAAAAATTCTTGTTTTATATGAAGCCATTTTGTTGCATCCAAAAACAAAATAGACCATTTGCATGCAACTCTTAAAATGAGCTACTAACAATTGAACTTAACTACCTACTACAAGAACAAGGTCATTTCCTTTTCCTCTGACAAGAAAAATAACAATTTAAAATTATGTTTTTCTTCATCCTCTTTTTTTTTTAAATGAGGGTTTTTCTTATCGTACGTATAACTTTTGTTTTGTTTTGTAAAATGTCACTAAGTCCAGTCGTCAATTTCCACATAATATTAAAGAAAATGTTTTATTTATGCTTTTTAGTTTCGTAATTTCTTTTTTATTTTTTTTATCAACAAAAATCTTTTTTTAAATAAATTGCTTCTATTATCAAAAAATGAGTTATGCCATGAAATATTAAAGCTGATCGCTTCAAATAGTTATTTCATCAAGTCCCGATAAAGAAGGAAGCATCGGAATAACGACACAGGGAAACAGAGAATACCGTATAGAATATGAAAAATGTAAGACGTCTTACAATCTAGAAGGGAATTGAAGGGAATCTTACGGAATAATAGAAACCATGAAAGGTAGGGGATACTTTGGATATAGCAACCATGTAGATAGAATCGAACAAGATCCCAGAAAACGCCAAATGGTCTAGTGGATCTCTGAAAAGATGGATGGATGGGCTGAGCATCAGCTAAACAAGAAATATGATAGCAATAATAACAAGAGTGATTTGTATTATTAATAACTCAAAAAGAACAGAGAACTGGTATAGACAACATATATGGCTCGAAATATAGGGCATGAATAGCCTTAGGAACCCAAATTATGCAAGCTGAAACTCTTAGCTCAAGCAATAGATCTATGTGCCTGAGAATGCCTACGAAAGAATTTAAAGGGAAAAAAGTCTACATAATGTCTGACAGTCAAGCTGCGAGAAAGGCACTACAAGCCAATAGCTTTGAGTCCTTATCCACTTGGGAATGCAGATAATTCCTAAAAACTCTGGCAAGGAACAACAAAGTTGCCCTTCATTGGGTGCCAGATCACGAGGGCATTGAAAGAAACGAAATAATTGATGAATTAGCTAGAATAGGCTCAAAAGCTCTCCCGATTGGACCCGAACCATTTTGTGGACTATCTAGAAGACATGGAAGGGCGTAGATCCAAAAATGGGAAACTAAGGACAAAAATTCTCACTGGAACAACGCACCAGGACAAAGACATTCGAAGAAATTCATTGAGTACTTTACCACGAATGCTAAAAAGCTTCTTTTATTATCAAAGAACGAAATTAGACTCATCATGGGTCTGTTTACTGGAGACTGCCCAGTGAGGTACCACCTCAAGAAACTGGAACTGGAGGATAGTGACATATGCAGACTCTGTGAATCGGAGATCGACTCCGCCGAACACATTCTCTGCAATTGAGTTGGATTGGCTCGGCTTAGGATGAAACACTTAAGACGGGCTCAATCGACGCCTGAAGAAGTTAAAAGCAAACTTATCAGGGACATTATATGCTTCGATGGCAAGATTGTATTTCTGAGAACATAAATACGAGTAAGGTTATGAACAAAAGATCAATCACTGGTCGCAGTTCTGTAAAGTTTAGAAACTAATCGACTTTTGAGTACAACTTGAAATCGAGAATTGTAGAATTGTAGAGCTGTAGAATTCGCTTGCGCAGCGAGATGACTTCATAATCTGCAACGTGCAAAGTCGGTGCAAAGCATCAACGAGCATAACAATTAATAAATATTAGCAAATAACCAAGATGTTGACGCGCCTAAACTTCTATCTATTAATAATTATTATTACATTTAGGTTTTCTGTAACGGTAGTCCGATTTTTCCTAGGGGAAAGGTATGGATAGAACCTTTAACTCGCCTGTCGATGCTATACAAAGCACTTATCAATTAACGCAACAGAACTTATTAGAAACGCCCTCGGAACCGCCACTTGTGGTAGGCACAGTGACGGCTTGTTAATTAATAATTATTCTTTAGTACTACCCTAAAAGGCTATCATTATATACATATTTTTAAACCGAGAAATTAAATTTCTCAACCTAGGTAAATAATAAAATATAATGTCACGACTGGGGGTTAGTCATGACCTCTGGAGTCCAGACTCTCCAGAGTGTACCGAGATTAAGATAACAAAAACCACAATGCTGAAATATAATTTATTTATTTGTTAAATAGTTCTTACCCAAGTATAAGGTTAATCCAATAACTACACATCTTGTTGTTTATAAACGTTTATAATAATTCTTACAAAATGTTATGAGCCGGACGCCCGACGTTTAAGGGTGCCGTATTTAACAAATGGGCGGGGAAGGTGATATTTAGACATTCCGCTCTTAAGCTTCAGCGCCTTTAATACCCGGTTGATATCACTAATATTTACAATTCCTGATAGGGTAAAGTTCAAAGAAGGCACTAAAGTATTTGTATATAAAAAATAAGAGCCTAATTAGTGAGAAAAATGCAGTTGAACTTGGTGAAATTTAAAAAAAGACAGGATGTTGTTTCTACCCAACATCCGTTGTTTTTTTTGAATTTCACCAAGTTCAACTGCATTTTTCTCACTAATTAGGCTCTTATTTTTTATATACAAATACTTTAGTGCCTTCTTTGAACTTTACCCTATCAGGAATTGTAAATATTAGTGATATCAACCGGGTATTAAAGGCGCTGAAGCTTAAGAGCGGAATGTCTAAATATCAACTTCCCCGCCCATTTGTTAAATATCGCCCTCTTAAGTACAACCCGTAGTTACTGACTTGTAATTCAACTAACTCCTAAAAACCTACTTTGAGGCCTTTTATTAACTTGGCACACGCGCCAACTAAAATTGCTAAACCTGGCGATTTATGCGATTACTACTTAATAATTGCATTAAATAATTTGCGTAATATTTCTACGCATGACAATAACATATTTTTTACACGACCGGGCGTATTTGTCGGTTTCTATGATACATAAATCGTAACAGAAATGACGATTTATACCCTCGGTGTATAATATTTAAAAATTTGCCCTAGGGAGTTTTTATTATGAGTCGAAAATAAAGACAGTATTAAGAAATTTTGTGTTTTTTAGGTAACTTTTCAAACTACTATTGCAAACAAAAACCTAGAAAAGCGTTGCATTTTATCAATTTAGTATAGTTTTTATTAACATAAAAATTAACTGGTAGGTACATTTTCAATATTAGTAAAGTTAGCGGAAAATTCATGAAATTAATAAGTTTTACTTGAAATTAAATTTATTGAATTCTTCACAATCACAGTGACCACTTGTATACATTGCAGCCCTTAGTTTTGCAATAGCTGGTTTGCTGTCAATGACATTCTCAATATTAACGTTCTGCAACAGTTTGTTGTTGAGCGCCATCCTCCGTGATGGTTGTTATGCGTTAGCTGGTCCCAGTTGTTCTTGCGTGAGCTAGAATAGTAAACGAAGACATCCACAGTTCTTGGTTGATTTATTCTTTATCTTATCGATTATTAGAAAAGGGCCTACGTCTTGAATGTCGTCTATGAATAAATTAGTCAGTTCTACGGTGCGCCAGGCGCCAGCGATGCTCAAGTTTGGTCAAACCTAAAAGGATGTAGAAATGTTTATATTAAGTACTATAATATATTCAATATAAATGATTTTTTACCTTCATCTGGAGATGTTCGTTGTCATCCGCTTCAGATCAATAAGTGTTCAAACGTTCCCTTGTTAGAATTTCTTGGGCAAATATTCATCTGATTTCTTTTTAAAAAAATAATTCGAGAAACAACGATACATTCTTTTTGCATTAATAATTGTATGCCCATAAATACGAAAATTTTAACGTTTTTGCCGTTAACTGAAGAAAATAATTTCGACCACAATTGTAAAATGTCTACCAAACCCAAATTTGTGTACATAAATTTTCACGGTTGTCAAGTCAACGAATTTTTTTAATTAATCAGGCTACTATTAATTTTATATGAATTTAAATATTAGTAAATGACATTTTAAGAAAAAAACTTTTTTTCGTTTTAGTTTTGCTTGGGTCGTGTAAAAAATAGTATATATATCTCAGGAGAGAATGCCATTATTCCCTCGGTGCTATGTAGCCCTCGGGCTGCGCCCTCTGGCTACAAATTACACCTAAGGAATAATCCTGCATTTCACTCCCTTCATATATAATATACTATTATTATTCTACAATTAACATATTATATCCCTCGGCTGCACCTCAGGATATAATACTTGCGCTATGATTAAAATAGTGTACTTTTTAACCTAAATGTATAATATACTATTACAACGGTCATGGCAAACTTCGTTTGCAATTGCTGTATCGCAATTCTTACTAATAATTATTTTAATAACCATTCTTGTTTCTTTTTATTTGTAACTAAATCAAGTTTGTTGACATGTAAGATTTGGGGTGTGAACGTAGCATTAAGGTGCTCGAGAATAAAGAATAGAAACTTGTAATTCAAGTCGAAAAAAAAAGCAATCACTATAATTTAAGAGATTTTCTTCGCGATTTTCTTTATTATTGTTTTGTTAAACTTGAAGAAAAAAATTTTTAACAAATAGATTATTACTCGAGAAGTTAATTATTCATTCTCAGCAATTAGTATATTAAAAAATCTTATTTACAGGGGCGGATTTAAAAAAAAAGCTTTTATTTTCGTAAAAGAAGAAACTGTTTTGCTGCACTTGTTGTAGTGTTAAAGTCGTCGGTGCAGTATAGATTTTCGATAAAGAAAAGGTACGTTTGATTGATTGAAAAATACGAGTCGAGGTGTATAATACGAGAGTAAACATAGATAAACAACATAAATGTTGAAAAGATATAGAAAAGATAGCAAATAAGTTGGCCAACTGTTGTAAAGTTAAAAGATTGCTGTGTAAGCGACTAAAACTTGAGTAAATTTATGAGAAGATATACTTTTTTTGTTGAATTTTGTGGGTAGACGGGACACTTTAAGGGTGGCGCACGCTATACACAATTCTTGTTGCTCCTTTCTCTACAGAATTAATGTTTTCAAGTGAAGCAAAACAATTGTTATCTCAAATTTATTGTTTTCTTTTTGTTTTATAGTTTATTGTACTGAAATATTAGGGCTCACGATACCAACTACTTATTACTTGATTTATGACGTACGCTCCTTAATTGCACCAAAGGCTCGTAAGATACAAAATCACTTCGTTTTCGATTTTTTTCTCTTTTCAATAATTTATTAGCTCGCTTCTAATTTAACATTTTCAGTTGGAATCATTTGGACAAATTTTAATTGCAATTATTTTCAACAATTTGTATTTATAGAGATAATGATAGCTAACAAAGTTAATCTTAGTGAAAGAAATTAATTGGATGCAGCCCAAATAAAAATTTAATTGATTTTTGTAAATTATTCAATAATGTGTTTTTCTTTCTTTTTTCAGGTAAGTCGTGCACAATCCTTATCAGACCAATTACAACATAAACAATCAAAAAGGTACTTTTTTATTTAATTATTTATTGAATGGCATCGAGTGGGCTTAGAATCTCAGCGTTGTGCTTCCTTTACGTGTTCGGGAAAACTCGAAACCCCTAAAGGTTCTGAAAAATATTTAAATTTGTTCTTTTAGCCTTAAGTTGACTCAGAATCTAAACGACAGGGGTAAAATCTGACTAACGAAAATTGGGTTTTATTCTGAGGAGTAAAATGTTGTAACAGGGTGAGGTTATCGCAAATTTTGTTACTCTATAATTATTTTTTAAATTATCTTATCTTACCATAACAAAAGGTGTAGGGGACAAATAAAACTGTAAATAACGATGTCCATCTTGTTTATTGGTCTGCGACTGAGAGTGACCTCCATTATAATATTACTTTAGTCCATTGATGTTCGTATTTCTACCCATCACCGTTTTAGCTTGAGAGTGTCTTCAACCCTTGTCTCTTATCCAGGAGCTTCTTTTTAGATTTTTAAGGTATTGACCTCACCTCATGATTTTATTATACTCATTAGGTTTGGAGCAAGGTATATTGATGATGATAAGGTTATAAAACATTTAATCAATTTTAAATTTATAGTGTGCACTGTTCATATGAGTGTACATGATTTTCCATTCTCTTCATTTAAACCTATTGGTTTTGACAAATTTTTCAAAATCAAATTTCGCCAATTGAACGATCATAAAACTTCGTTACAAATATCACAAATTAACAATTAAATTTAATTAAAATTGACGACAATTAGTAAATTTGACGAGATCTAATTATTGTTGGCAATTTTATATGATGAAGCTACAAATTTTTTTTCCTACAACATACAAATTTGTAACAAATATCGACAAACTAATAACGGAATTTGAATTTGAAGTTTAAATTAAAACGCACAAAATAAAATGGGAACCAATCTAAAACTTTTCCTTTTTTGATCTTTTTTCTCACATCTTTTCTTTATTCTCAAAGCTGACCCTGAAAGCCCTGAAAGAACGTTGACAGCTGTCAGATTAGTCGTTGCTAAAATGGCTGAAAGAATTTCTCCAGCACCAAAATCCGATTACCCAAAGACGTCACATATTTAATTTATCAACGTTTTTCGTTTGTAACAAACACGTACATACGTGTATGTGTGTGCGGTTATTTAATGTGATTAAAATAATGACACTTTTCGTTAACGTTTCGGGTTTAAATTTCAAACATTCCAATTTATAATTTAATTTGAAATTTCACCACTCTAAGCTTTATAGCTTTGGCTAAATTAGTGTTACTCACTCGATAGATTTGTTTAATAAATTTTACTATTATCAATCATCATTAAGATATTAATTTGATTCAAACTGGTGGCTTCTGTTAATAGCAATTGCAATTTAACCAAGGAGGTGCAGTGATGGATTTAAAACGTTACTCTAAGAAATCTATGATCTATGGGTATAATAGGGGTGTTCCAGTTTCAATTTCTTAAAATATATGTTTCAGAGAATCTTTAAAAAATTTTCTTTAGTCCATGTAAACTCTGTCCAGCGAACAGATGCAGCTAAGCCACTACCCACAAATTTCTGTCGAATAAGCTTGAGGCCTGTCAATTCTTCTGTGAGTGTTATAAACCGTATTTTCAAAATTAGACCAATTCAAAAATTATATTTGAATATCCCGCGCTTTTTTTGGGAGTGGCTTAGCTGCATCTGATCATTGGACTGCTACTAGTAGTAAGAGCAGAATTGCATTTTTCAAAACGTTTTAAATAGGTTAATATGTGCAGTACAAGGACTTAAATATAATCAAATTAAAGGAAATTTTATAATCTTAATGAATTTTTTTATTGTTGCCTAATATACTCGGAAGTACTCCCCGCAAGAAAGTCAATTCTTCCCTACTTTTTCCACTTAAGACGTCCTGAAATTATTAATATTTGTGGTGATTATTTTATACTTATAAATTGCTATGCTTTAATTTCAATAATTTGGCAAAGATTTTAATTATTTATTATCGCCTTTAAAGCTTTAAGTTCATAACCCTTCACTTGCGCTAATCTTACGTTAAGTCCCGGTCTTAAGTATACCTTCACTAATTGTTTTAGACTCCAAATATAGTACGTCTAGGTAAATTTGAATTGTACCTCGAGGTAGATTTTGGCTGAGTAGGGTAAATTTTATTATTTTAGTTGGAAAAAACAATTAAATATTCTTTTTTATTTAAAGAATATGATAATTAATTAAGTAATAATTTGTGAAAAGGAGAAGAAAGGCAGTTAAGAATAAAAGGGAAATTTATTAATTATTAAAATTAAAATGGTAATTTATATCCACGAAACGTAACATTTCATGTGTTTAATATTCATTATCTTTTTGAATTTAAATAATCTATTAGTACAAGGCGAATTGTCAAAACATAATACATCACCAGCTAATAATAGAGAAAGATATCTTGAAATCATCGTTTAAAATTTATCATTATTTAAGTGTTAATTAATTAAGGATAATAAATGATGAGATTATAAATTCTCTCCTTTTTTTCAAACACTGAAAGTTAGGATAGCTAATTTGGTATTTATAGTGATTTATCGAGTTAGTAATTCATGTTTTAAGTTGGAATTTGCATGCCTAAAATGGCAGGAAAGGTGTTGTATGGATATCCGATTGTATGTTGTTGCCATATATTTTACACTTTACACTATACAAATTACACACACACGCTCAATTGAAAACAATCCCCCTATTCTTTATCTTGTGCATTATTTACACCAATTATAATTAATATTTCAACATTTTTAATTATTTTAGTCGCGGCTTGTTTAATGCGAAATTAATGCTTTTAGCAATTTTGATAAAAAAAAGTTTAGCTTGATGGGTAAAAAATTGGAACAGGAAATCGAAATCGATTTTGATTAATTTCAAACTTGTTCTCTTAATTTTGCAAAAATACCTAGCATGTGAAAAAAATTTACATACTATCGATTTTATACCAACTTTTCTTCTGTTACTTTATACGTAAACCTATGGGTAAACCAAAAAAACTTATACGTCATTAGTATTAAAGTCTGGAACTTACGAAAAGAATAGGGTGGAGCCTACGCACTATAACGAAAATGTGTCTGGTAACATCTGATCGCATCAATTATAGAGAGAGAGAGCACTCGTTCCCTCCATCTATACTAGGCAAGATATTGGCTCCGCCATATTCTTCTCATAAGTCTCGGACTATACCTCTTTTTATGACTTTCAAATTTACTTAACCTCAAAGATTAACTTTATTATTATTTTTAAAGTTAATTATTCTGTATTAAAATACAGATCTCTAATGGCGAGCGGTAGGGATAAGTTCGCGCAGATTTAGCCACGCCCCTTTAATAATTTAAATACGTTTACTACTGCGTTGGTGGGGATAAATACCAATTTAGGTATCTGCGCATTCCTACCGGTCGCCAACATAAATCTGTCTTGCAGTATTATAGCATTACGTTTTTCCGAATTATTATTATCAATCGAGTTATCAATGGTCAGTGGTACAAACAGATTTGAAAAATCTTCATTATAGCCCTGGCATCATTGTTCTCAAGTTGACTCTATTTCAAAATTAATGTGACAATATCACCAGAACGTTCAGTGTTAAGTTCATAAGACTTTATAGAATTTTAGTTCTTAAAGTCATGGGGAATTCAAATGTGCAAAAATCTGTAGGGCTGTCCATTAAAAAAACACAAGTCTGGCTATGCATTTTTCTCTGAATTACCCTGTATATATCTAATATCTTTTAAATGTAGTTCCAATGATCACGTATTACCACGCCAAAATTGGTTTTGTTACACAAGGCGACACTGCTATTTTTTTATGGATTAAACTGTACTTAATCGAAAGGGTATGCATATTGAAGCTCAAAAATAAAAAAATAAAAATTTTTTTACGAATTGTTTTTGAGATAATCCACAATATGTGATTTTTTTACCATTTTTTACCATTTGTTTTTCTCAAAAACTACTAAAGGATGCTAAAAAATTCAAAGTTTATGTTAAAGAAAACATTTCAATCTTTCCAAAAATATTTTTGAATTTTTGAAAAAAGTTCCAAAAGTTCAAAAAAAAAGTTCTAAAATTTTATTTTTAATTTTTTTAGAACTTTTTGAACTTTTTTTTTTGTTTTTTTACTTTACCTGAAAAGAGCAATTTTTTTTACACAAAATAGTTAAAAATTAGGAAAATCCTACGAGTCAATAAAATATGAAGCTTAAGATTAAAAACAAAAGAAAGATTTGTATACAGGGTGTCCGGCATAAACCTCCGTTCCTTGAAGTGGGTGATTTGTGAGCTCAAAATAGAGTGATAAAACCGAATTTACCTTAGTCCAAAGTTGTTTGCCTACCAAGTTACAGCGCTTTGAAGTTCTTCAAAAAAAATCGATAAATAAGCGTAACTTTGGAATTAAAAGTGATGGAACAACGAAATTTATGGAATATGCTTTTTTTGATGAGAGGAAAAACTTGGTAATCAGTAAAAGTTAAAAACAAAAAGTTAAGGGTGCGTTAACATCGAGGGAGGGGCAACTAACCACCTCAGAAGAATCATATCGATTTTTACTGATTACCGAGTTTTTCCTCTCATCAAGAAAAGTATATTCCATAAATTTCGTTGTTCCATCACTTTTAATTCCAAAGTTACGCTTATTTATCGATTTTTTTTTAAGAACTTCAAAGCGCTGTAACTTTGGACTAAGGTAAATTCGGTTTTATCACTCTATTTTGAGCTCACAAATCACCCACTTCAAGGAACGGAAATTTATGCCGGACACCCTGTATACAAATCTTTCTTTTGTTTTTAATCTTAAGCTTCATATTTTATTGACTCGTAGGATTTTCCTAATTTTTAACTATTTTGTGTAAAAAAAATTGCTCTTTTCAGGTAAAGTAAAAAAACAAAAAAAAAAGTTCAAAAAGTTCTAAAAAAATTAAAAATAAAATTTTAGAACTTTTTTTTTGAACTTTTGGAACTTTTTTCAAAAATTCAAAAATATTTTTTGGAAAGATTGAAATGTTTTCTTTAACATAAACTTTGAATTTTTTAGCATCCTTTAGTAGTTTTTGAGAAAAACAAATGGTAAAAAATGGTAAAAAAATCACAAATTGTGGATTATCTCAAAAACAACTCGTAAAAAAATTTTTATTTTTTTATTTTTGAGCTTCAATATGCATACCCTTTCGATTAAGTACAGTTTAATCCATAAAAAAATTATCAATTCTAAATTTGTCGCCTTGTGTTATCTCTGATAGTTAAGGAGCCATTCTTTGACCACACACTAACGACCCACCCTGTATATTTATCAATAACAATAACGAATTATTGCTAGATCATGTAATTTAAATATTTTTAAAACTGTTGGACTAAATTCATCTAATGAATCAAACCAATTTCATCTATTAATTCTTCTATAGTACATTATTCAATAAAATTTTAAATCTGCACTTCATTGAAGTACGTAAATTTATTCCATGCATTGCATTAAGTTCTCTTTTATCATTTTGTTGTCGAACATGATATGGAGCTTAAGGAGTGTGTTGTAAATTTCATTTTATTACTAAAATCTCAAAGTACGAAACTGTTTTTCAAATGAAAATTTACTATACAAGCCTTAATTTTGTTATAACATTTTCAAACTTTTTCTTTATATTAGGTTTCTAGCCTAGACAAACTGTTCTTGAGTTATTTGATAATGTCACTCAGTATCTACATTTCACGAGGAATTCAAAGTAGATATATATATATATAGGGTGGCCCATTTTGGAAAAATCTAGAAGAATTACATTTAGTACAATCACTCTGACGTAATTCTGTATGTTTTCGAAAAATTTAATAGTGAAATAAAATCAGATCTGAAAAATCTTGATTAGCATGATGGTATTGCGGCTCTAAGGATTCTATTTCGGAATTAAAGTGACAATACCTTTAGAACGGTTAGTGATGAGGTAATAACAAGGGCACTGTAAGCTATATACAGTTTCAATCTTAAATATCATAAGTTTTGTAAAAAATATACAAGTATGTTCCATTTTAAATAACGCTAGCTTATGCCGCCATTTTCTTTCGAATCACCCTGTATTGTTACTATAATGACAGATGGTCGTATGTAAATGAAACATAGTTTTGTAAGAAAATCGCGATTTAGTTTTAACTTCTCTATAAAAAAGATACATTTTATAAAAACAAACTTTTCACTTAGGACGTTCTATCATTATGGTAGCGGTATGTACAGTCAGTCTCACAATTATTGGCCACCCTAGCTTATAGCCAGGGTGGTTATTAGCCAACAACGACAAAATTACAGATGGAGACATGGAGAGGTTATTGATATACTACTTGTTGACAAAATAAAGTTGCTCCTTAGTTTAAGTAGGGGTGTTATGATGGTTGCATCCACAACTCGTGCTATAGTTATAGCCAGGGTGGCCTTTAATTGTGAGGCTGATTGTACCTTCCTAAATATTTTTTCAATACAGTTCCATGATCATGTATTGACATGTTGAAATTGGTTTTAATATCCCTAAAATAGTTTGTTGTGGGTCAAATAGTAAACAGTCACCCTATATATTGTACTCACTCGCTTTAGTTATATCTTTATGCATACTTTATACGAGACTAATATTTGGCAGTAAATTTAGTGCTACAGAGGATTTTCCCTTTTTTGCTTCAATTTAATGGTTATTGAAATTATCAGCTGGAATAAAATGGTTCACTTACTGTAAAATCCTCTACTTTAGTACCAAATTTAGTGCTACAATTAGTCTCGTCTAAAGCTAGCCTTAGTTAAAAAACACTCTTTTTCAAAGTAAATTTTTAAATAATTCTTATGAATCTTTACGGAAAAAATATTTTGTTGTGAGTTAAAAATTAAATGTTGTAAGAAGCCATAACAAGGAGTAAAACATTTTGGTGTCTCGAAGGCCCTGTTTATCATCGTTAGGGTTGTAAGTTAGGTACTTGCTGGTATTATAGCCTTTTGTGCTTATATTATGTTACTACACATTATAATCTTGATTATTTTCAATTTTGTTCTAATCTCACTAATCAATTGTTTATTATCACTTTAGGATATAATTTTTTAATTTTATAATTATCGTTAGATAAGCAGCTTTTAAGGTACCCCATCAGACGCGCCTAACAGAGCCGATAAATATTTATCCAAGAAGGTACAACCAATATAGCAATATAGACCCAACTAAACTTGAAATTCAAGTTTCTTCCAATTTCAACCTCTTCAACATATAGCATAATCAAATTTTAATCGATTTTCCCTTTATAAGAGGGTTGCAAGTTTCCTAAAAATTATTACGAATCAAACGCTACAAAAAAGTTTCCAACCACCTACACTTTAGAAAATTAGTTTTATGAAAGAAAGCAGATGTATCTTCTTTAATTTATATTGTCGAAAGTGTTGTAAAACCAGAGCTCAATCGCATTTTACAAACAAAAAAATGCGATAGAAGTATTCAAAGGGATTTTTTGGTATTTTACAATTAAATTAAATTGAAATTTATGTTTTGAAAGGTTTTTAATTGCTTAAAATTGTGTTAGATACCTACGTGTTTTCGCATTAATTTGTATCATTAAGAACTTGAAATTTGAATTGCAATATGTTGTTTGTTTGATTTTTATAAACTAAAGAGTATTCAAATTTAGTTGCATAGGAAAACGAGCAAAAGTAAATCAGAATTGATTAGTATTCATAAATGTGCAACGAGCGTATTGCTATTATCTCCATTTTCAAAATCATATTGACTATTCACAAAAGCTTTAAGTGCATTCATAGTTGCTTGTTGAAATAATCTGCTAAAATCGTTACATTAATTAACAATTAAGTCTAGTTATTGCTACGAACTCACGTTCATTAATTTTTATAATGTAGCAAAAAACGCTATGGAAGGTAACAAATGGTGGTTTTAATAATTTTATTCACGACCGTCCAATAATACGTTCATTACTCTATGATTTTTGACCAGTAATGTGTGTCATTACTCACTAGTTGCAAATCATTGAATAATATACATATTACTCAATGACTATTACATTACTCAATGGTTTACCGGGTGACACAGAGGATTGGAAAACTTTTATAGCTCCGTTATTTGTCTATGTATCAAAATGAAATTTGCTATGAGTTATAGTCATATAAATTGAAATTTGTTTAACTACTTTTGAAAATTCTTGCACTTCTGATTTCGCCGGAAATGAGGTAAACTTTAGATTTTTAAATGCAACACCATATATATTTTTACATTTTTGAATTCTAAATTACATTTTGAATACATTTCCATAAAAAATTAATTTTTTTTTTAAATTAATTTTTTGTTTTAAACAAAGTTTTTTTTTTTTAAATACTCGCGTATTCAATGTATATTTGGTTCATAATATTTACAGTCGTGGATAAAGTATAGTATCCTACTCGCGGGTAATGCTCATTACTCACTCTAATGATTACGACACTCGCCATACGGCTCGTGTCGCAAATTCATTCTTGTGAGTAATGAGCTTCATTACCCGCTCGTTGGATAATATACTATTAAAAGCGATTTGAGGTAAAAATTGATCGAATTTGCTGTTTTTTTTAAGATTTTTACGGATTTTTATTACAGTAAAATTTGAAAGTGGTTTTTATATTTCTTCAATAAAATTTGTTTCTTTATGCTTTAGAAACGATAGGAATTGTTACATCAAGTTGTTTGATCAATATAGGTACAACATTGGGTATTTATAGTAGATAGTTGTTAATAATAATAATTTTTTAAATAATATACCAATCATTACTCTTTCATTTATTAACATTTATGAAGTATCAATCAATCAGTCAATCAATGGGTAGGTAGGTACTTCAACTAGATACTAAAGGTGTGCGCAAATTAAAAGTTTCGAGGATACAGTTTACATAGAGTTGTTTGAAATTTCAGCTCGAATTATATGTCCCTACAAGAGTGCAATATGCTCTATTGCTCTCAGCTTTGAATTTGAGCACCCCAGAACGCTGTGGTTTCTATGCTCGAAACTTTTAATTTGCGCACACCCTTAGACCTACTACATACACATTCTTTGACGTCTAGATCTAGATCAATATAGAATTTTTTGAATATTTTATTATTTAACACTCTGTACATTTTTATACATTTTAAACCCATTCATTATTGACCTTAAAATTGTATAATGTTTTAACCGTCTAAAAAACTGTTCTGGAGATATAGATATATTTCTGTTCTTAGAGAGATATTGTTTTTTCTTCATATTTTATTAAGTAACATCCTGTATATTTTTTTATATTCGAACTCCTTATACTACTGGCTTTAAAATAATATCAGGTTTTAACCATCTCAAATAAACTGTTCTCGAGATATTGGCACTTTAATATCCTCATTTCAGCACATACATTTCTGTCCTTGGATAAATATTGTTTTTAACTTTTTCCAATCCAAGAAAAAGTTGTTATAATCGAGACAAAAAATAATAATAATAAAAAATTTGCAAATTTTTTTTTTCGATTTTTTAACTGAAATGTGTATGGATGCCCCCCCCCCCCCTAGAGCAAAAACTACTGAAGCGATTTTGATGAAATTTGGTTTCAGCTTTAAAAATATTTCAGCGGCAAAAATAGCTTAAATAAGAAATATATACAGGGTGTCCAAAAATAAAGTAATTATTTTGGGCGCATATTTGTAAATTTGGGCCAAATTTATTTCTACTTGACTATAAGATGGCAAATGTGAGCCCGAATTGAAAAAAAGAATTTCAAATTTTTTTATTCAAAATGGCTG
The DNA here is from genome assembly GCA_963924605.1 of Malthinus seriepunctatus. Classification (NCBI taxonomy): domain Eukaryota; kingdom Metazoa; phylum Arthropoda; class Insecta; order Coleoptera; family Cantharidae; genus Malthinus; species Malthinus seriepunctatus. Next base: position 132,051,246 of record OZ004600.1, read on the forward strand.
CCAATAGAACGATTGTCCCATTTTGTGGTTTTTCCCTTATAAGTTGGCCGGTAATTATTATTATAAAAATTTCAAAACGGCATTGTACAGCCAAAATATAGGGCTTTCGTCCTAAACAAGTCGATTTTCAAAATTGTTTCAAAATTTCCTACCTTTAAGGAGCCAAAGTGGGTCAAAATTTTGAAATGGATTTTCTCAAAATTCCCTGCCATATTTTTTCTTTTTTTGGATATGTTACAGGAAACGTAATTCTCTATCAAAATATAAATTTTTATCAAAATCGCTCGAGCCGTTTTGGAGTAATGATTATCTGAATATCAAAACTTCAAAAATCGCTAATTTCTTTTGTAATAGAAATGAAAACTTGAAAATAGATATATTTATTAATCCCATGAATATCTATTATTTGACACTATTTTCGGTTAACAAAACGCTTCCGGTTAAACCGGAAATTACAAAAATATCAAAATTTTTAGAAACACCCTGTATATTTCTAAATATTTTGAAAGCTCGTAAAATTAGCTTTTACACGATACCAAATACTTTATATTTTGACTTCCGGTTTAACCGGAAATGGGATCAAATTTCTTAAGGGGGCGAAATGGGCGAGGAAGGTGATATTTAGACATTCCGCTCTTAAGCTTTAGCAACTTAAATATCCGGTTTATATCACTAATATTTACAATTCCTGATAGGGTAAAGTTCAAAGAAGGCACTAAAGTATTTGTATATAAAAAATAAGACCCTAATTAGTGAGAAAAATGCAGTTGAACTTGGTGAAATTCAAAAAAAACAACGGATATTGGGTAGAAACAACATCCTGTCTTTTTTTAAATTTCACCAAGTTCAACTGCATTTTTCTCACTAATTAGGCTCTTATTTTTTATATACAAATACTTTAGTGCCTTCTTTGAACTGTACCCTATCAGGAATTGTAAATATTAGTGATATCAACCGGATATTAAAGTCGATAAAGCTTAAGAGCGGAATGTCTAAATATCACCTTCCCCGCCCATTTGTTAAATATCGCCCTCTTAATTTAAATGGAACATCCTGTATATGTTTCAACATTTTGAAAGTTCGTAAAATTAGCTTTCTGAAGATATAAAATAAAAATATATTTTGGACCAGCGGTCCGATCGGGCGGAATCCCCGATTGCATCCACTTGGAATAAATGTTAAGAGCTATATTATATGAAATAATTTTAGTTATAAAAACATTTCGTACATTTCTGATTCCAAAACATAAAAAAATTACTTAAAAAAAACTTGAACCTATAAACTGTATAAATATTAGGTGCTTTCCATTTGTTGAAAAGTGCAGCTCCAAACTAAACATAAATATACATAAATATAAAACAAATTTTTTTTTAAGTAATTTTTTTATGTTTTGGAATCAGAAATGTACGAAATCTACGTTATAAATGTTTTTATAACTAAAATTATTTTATATAATATAGCTCTTAACATTTATTCCAAGTGGATGCAATCGGGGATTCCGCCCGATCGGACCGCTGGTTAATTACCTATACTATGTAAAATTAAATTTATGAAAATTTTAAGTTAAAAAATAATTTCTTGCGTCCCCCCTATAAATTTTTTGAGGTTGTCTTTGAGTGATATCGAAAGGGGAGAGTTCGAACAACCTTCCCGAAGCAAATTAGTGCCACCTTTTTGACTTTTGTGTTTGCGGCAAAGGTCTAAATTTGAAAATTTTAATATTTTTACCTTAATTGGTGCCTAGCGCCCAAACGGCACGTGGGTCAAAAAATGTCCCCCAATAAAAAAGTTATAGAACCTCGACCCAAACAAAATGGCGTAAAAATTTTGACGATCAGACTTGAAAAATTTTGAAGCCCCCAAAAGGGGTGTCCGAATTTTTTTATTGAAAATTTTTTGACGGAATTGTCAATCGGACCACAGAAACTACACACATGCCAAATTTCAACATCACCGTGTTATAAATAAAAATTTTAGACATTTTTGAGTTTCGATGTTCAAAGAAGACTATTTCTTTTGTTTTTGAACTTTTAGATTTTTAATAAACGAAAATGTGGTCTGGGGCACTTCCTCGACACCCATGCCGAATTTCAACTCGATTGGTAAAATTTTCATTTTTTTCAATTTTTTCGTTTGTTTTTCGGACTTTAAAAATCAGGAATCCCCGATCGATCCCAGACTCGGCACCGACGTAGCCCGGGGTGTCGTCGAAAAGACCTCCGCTCGGCATCGCTACGATTTGCCCTATGCCCCAGCTACGATTTTTGGCGACAAAGTCTAAAACCTAAAAAATTCCACAACTCGGGCCCTTTTGGCCGTAGCTCATTTTTGACGCCGAATTCGTCAGTTTCGACCCCGAACGGAATACATAAGATATAGTGTAGAGATCGGTTCGGCCCAATAAGCTAACTTGCTTACTGGACTATGTCAAATTTTGTTTAAGGCCTTTTTGGCCTGCCGCCGGCGACAAACGACGGGGACTCGGTCCAATAACGATAATTAAGCGAAAAAGTCGGCACTTTTTTTCTCGTTCGTGCTCACGAATTTTTCGAATTTTTAGTCTTTTCCGACTGCGCCATTTCAAATTGGAGGCGCCCTATGGATGGTTCGAAAAATTCCCGGCGGCCTACTTTACGAAATTGGGCTTTCCCTCTCTGAGAGAAGGCGGGACGCCGTAGGCCTCCGCGTTCTCCCGTTATCCCCAAATTATGGCTAAAATTCGACACTTTTTGTGAAAATTGCAGCGCCCTCTGTATGGGAAACGTCGAGGAACCGATACCGGAACGACGATCTAGACCCCCTAGGGACGTCAGATCCGAAATTAAAATCCGCTCCGAAAAAAAAATTTTTTTTGTACGCCGAAATTCCGAGGTTTCCTTACGTTCGGTAACTGCCGAAGGGATCGGTCCAAATCGTATCGGAGGCGATAGCCAGATGACGTCTAACGTTCAACCGTGAACTACATTTTTAAATTTTGGCTTAGATTTCTTTTTACAGCTTTTCAAAGTTGCACGACGATTTTTCGAAATTTAATGTAGGCCGCTGCGCGGCCATCTCGTGCCATTTTCGGAAACTAATATCGGTGAGTTTATGGGGACTCGCTAGAGTATCCGAATCTCGATTTTTGCACGGATTCGGCCATTTTGATTTTTCGACCAATGTAAACCTATAAAAAAAATTGGATCGTTCGGATTCGTCGGAAATTTGGAGAGGGGATAGCTGTGGGTGTGTCTTACGTCCCTCCCAAATTTGAACTCTTGCAATCCAAGGACGGCTTAGTTGCTAATTTTTATATAAAACTTTGCGTTTTTCTCACTTTTAAAGTCCCCCCGCGCCTCCCCCTTATACCTAATTGAAAATTTGATCTCATATTCTGATAAGCCGTAAAAAGAAGATTATAAAAACGGTATCAAGTCGGCACTCCGTGCCTCCCGGAACAACTTCGTTGTTCGCTTATTGAGTTTAACTAAAAATACAGTAGACTCGCGATATACTGACTTATCGATTTAGTGAACAACTCGGTTTAGTGAACAAAATATATTTTACATTGACCACTCTAAATAGTGAACACTTTGGGCACTTGAGAACTCGAAATAGTGAACACAGTAAATTAACTTACAAAATCCTATCACAAATATTATCCCTTTGTATTTTTGCACTTTTTAAAATGTGTAATAAGATATTTTTAATAGCGTTTATTTCTAAGAAGTATACTTTGATTACAAACCTGCATATACAATCATTGTAAAGAGGTTCATTCGTTTGTTGTTCACACTGCTAATACTGTATAGTTCTACGCTACTTAAAAAATGTCAAAAAGAATACATACCACTCATTAAAAAATACGAAATTACAGATTCTCTGAATAAAGGTGTCGGTGTATAAGTAATAAATCATCTCGAGTGTTATTCTAGGAACTTCATTTACCTATCTTTATTTTATAATTAACCTGAGTTTAATACTTCGAAATAGTGAACAGTTTGATACAGTGAATCGCTCCGGAATTTTTTCGTTCACTATATCGCGAGTCTACTGTATATTAATTATAAAAAAATGAATTTTTTTAAATAGATTATAGGTACCTAAAAATTCTGGTTACACAGTACCTACACACGGAAATCCCCGGTTCAATCCTTGACGGAATCAATTAGAAAAATTTTTTTTTTAATTTTTAATTTTATGCATTTCTGTCCTTAGAGAAATATTGTTTCTTCTCGATGTTTTAGTATGTAACACCCTGTAATTTTTATATAGTTGCACTCTTTATACTATTGGTTTTAAAATAGTATCAGGTTTCAACAATCTCAAATAAACTTCTCGAGATATTGACACTTTAATATCCGTATATCCATCAAGTATATGCATTTCTGTCCTTAGAGAAATATTGTTTTTTCTCGATATTTTAGCATGTAACACCCTGTACAATTTTTATATTCGGATTCGTTACAAAATGTATACAACTATATACTTGTACCTTATTTTTAATAGGTGCTTGATCGTTGATCTGACTCCTGATGATGTGACAAGGACCTGATTGATTTACCATTTAAATATTTTAAATCCATACCTAGGGCGCGAGTTGTTTTTATTTTTAAGTTATTTTATTAATTTACAAAAAGTAGGTACCTATAATAATACATAACAATGTACCCAAACATTTTAGATTGACGTTGAGCGTTTGCGTAACAAAATAAAGCAGAAAGAAAGTGTTGATTTTATCGCTATGTTACTGAAAAATGAATAAGGTGTTTGACGTTACTTTCGAATATTAACCCTGGAATATGGGAATACAGCCGAAAATTAATGACGAATTTTACAACTAAAAAGGAAGTTCACATTTCAACGCCGCGCCGCTTTAAATTAATTGAAAATTACTGTCATTACCTTGGTAACAAAAGTACTCATCTTCTTTTTATTACGTTTACACGGCTTACACTTTGTTTGATTTTAATTGTTTTTGTTTGTAATTATTTTTTGGACATTTATAATTGGTTCTCTCTGATGTTATTCGTTTTTAAAAATACGTTATTTTTATGATACAATATCGAGCCTTAATTGGTTTATAATTAAATGCTATATTTGGGAAATGGTATATTTTATTGTCACAAAGGCTCGATGGGGTTTAATTTTAAGAATAATCTAGTATACATTATTTTCTTTATTATTTAATTTATTAATTGTACACTGTTAGTAATTAATATTTTATTCCCTGCTAAAATCGACTCTTCTTGATTGTTACCGAGCAACAGACTTTTACGTAGTGACAAAAACGTCAACTTAAATGACGGTTTTTAGTATTAAAAGTCTATACATTTAATACGGTTGCGGAAAAATAATTTATTGGTATTGTCATGGTAGCAACGTGTGCTTATTTTTCATCACTTTCTATCCAAAAAGTGAATTAATTCTAATAATTGCCAGTCTTAACGCATTTTAGTTTCTCCAAAATCAACGCAACAAGCTACAAACGTTGTTACTGCAACAGATGACGTTTGTACCATTTCAAAGTAAATAAAAAAATAAAATATTTAAAATTGAAAAGTTGATAGGATTTTTGGTGCTTAGGCTCGAGTTTTCAAAAAAATAAAAAAGCGAATTTTTATTATCGGGTCCAATTTCAATTACGAATTTCCTATAAACACGGCTATAATTCTACGCTGTAAAGTGAGTGGATTCAAACTAGATATACACACAAACTGAACGTGGAATCTTGAAACCGGTAAGCGTTAACGCAGAATATATGGCTCTAAACCGGAAATTACGCAAAAGTCCGTAAGCTACCTAAAATAGATAAGATGACCAACAAACCTTACTTTAATTTAGATATTTATTAAAACATTAAAGCACTCTGGTTGTATTTAAAACAATAACAAAATTATGGTTAAAGTACTGAAAACTGTTGTTAAAACGTAATCCTATCAAACGGCCTTAAAGATAATCAGAGCTTGTCTGATCCCACAACAGTAGTAAGCTTTAAGCTAATATAAACCACCCTTGTCTTATGTTCAATCCATACGTAAAGTTTATAAAAGGTTTAAACGATAAATTACTAAACGTGGGCTCTTAAAATATTCAACAATACTATTTCTAAACATTTTAAACGAGAATTAGGTGAAGGTAATTTATTGTTTACGTGTGGATTATTTAAAGAGCATTTGTTGAAGAATTGAACTAGCGGTTAACTCGACTCGTTTACTTAATAAATCAGATGCAAAAACTCTCGACACTTTCCATCGCATTACCGATTAACGACTCTACCACTAATTATTTGCGACTCACTGTCAACTTCCTCAGTGTTCCAGGGGTCTTTTATTAAGTATTTCAAAACCTTCTTAAAATTGCTGTATACAGTGTGTTTCATAAAACAGTCCAAAACTAAGTCAGTTGCAACTTTGTGGGGTGCACTTTAAGCTATTTGCCTTAGTTTTGCATATACTTTCTGCCCTACTGTGAAGTATTCTCTACGACCTAATCATAAACAATTTTTATAGAAGTAAATACCAACAGCAGCTATATCTCTCACGGTTATACAAATAGCAATACCGTGTGCACGTCAGAGGCTACTATACCAATATTTAAACGTTAATATCTATTCAGACTATAACGTATTGATTTTAAATAAAATCAGAACAGTAACACAGTGGTTTTAGTGCAATAAATTACCCTTTAACCTTGTTTACTGTAGCAATGGATTACTTGAAAGGGGTAAAAAGGACGCAAGAGTGTAGATATTCAGTAATCAATTTGTTTCTCTTTATCCCCATATAATCTTTTTATCGCTTAGTGTTTAGAATTGCATCGTAACTGCTTCTCTTGAAAAATTACCTTTTTAGAAATTTTCATTAGTATAGAGGAAAATATTGGGTAATTTCAACTTTTTGGAAAAGTTTTAACTTGAAAGTTACTTAATTAATATGATTTTTCAAAGAAAATGATTAAGTGGCACAATCGTTGGTCAGTATACTGTGGCCTTTTTTAAAATTTAATCTGATACGGTTCTGCAATTCACCTTACATCGACCATTTTCATATAAAAAGAAAATAAATTAAAGTATTATTCTCGAATTTTATTTACAAACATTCAACTTAAACATAAACTATACCTATGCACTTAAGCTTTTTGTTACTGATAGTAACAACAAAATATAAAAATATTAACTTTTATCTAAAATGGAATCCATCTAAAATGTCATAAAAAATTTTATGTATTTATCAAGTAAATAAATTACAGTCTTATTTATAAAGTTTAACTCTTAAAGAAGAAAGTTTGTTACTAACAAGAGAAAAGGAAATAAAATAAATTATAAAGTTCGTTAATTTTAATTAGAAGATACAGAACGATCAAAATAAGATTCTATTGAGAAAAGGATTTTACCATATTCTTTTCTTTGCTATTTTTTCTATTATTTTGATCCTTATTGGAAATAAAAATTGGCCGGAGTTATTATTGTATAGTTCTTTAATTTCTTTCTGACTTGTTAGTTATTTCGTGCGAATAGTTTTTCTCGTTCAGATACAAAACGTGTTCCTCTAGAATAGTGAATGTTAGTATTAAGTAATTTCAAAACTACCTAAAATGTATGTCAATATCTCCTCTGTTAATTTTAATGATCAAAATAAATTAATGTCTGCTCTAAGGGCAGAATGGGAAGTATATTTTTAAATTTCGGTCTTTATTTATTGCAACAAGGGCTCTCTATACATGACAAAAATTTTAAATTATCTACAATGTTCTCTTTATGAATAGTTGTGCTCAAATTCAGTTATTGTTGGTCGAAACCTTAAGGGCAGGGCTTCAAGGAAATATAAATTTTTTTTAAATATTAAAAGTCATTTTTTTGAATTATACTTAAAATATTCGTCAATGTCTCTTCGATTAATATCTGTAATTAAAACAAATTAATGTCTATTAAAGTCCTTAAGGCATCAGGGCTTCAAGTATGAGAAATTAAAGATTTTTATTTTTTTGAAAAAATCTAAGTCATCTTCTAATTCCAACAAAGACTTCCTTATTAATAAAAAAATTTTAAAATTATACTTAAAATATTCATCAATGTCTCTTCGATTAATATCTGTAATCAAAATAAGTTAATACCTGTTCTGGCCCTAAAAGCAGGGCTTCAAGTGTCAGAAATAGTAACTTTTTATTTTTTGAAATGATTGAAGTCATTTATTAATTGCAACAAGGACTCCCCCATTCATAAAAAAATATCAAAATTATACTTAAAATATTCGCCAATGAGTCTTTAATTAATTTCTGTGATAAAAATAAGTTAATACCTGTTCAGGCCCTAAAGTCAGGGCTTCAAGTGTCAGAAATAGTAACTTTTTATTTTTTGAAAAGATTCAAGTCATTTATTAATTGCAACAGGACTCCCCATTCATAAAAAAATATCAAAATTATACTTAAAATATTCGCCAATGAGTCTTTAATTAATTTCTGTTATAAAAATAAGTTAATACCTGTTCAGGCCCTAAAGTCAGGGCTTCAAGGGTCAGAAATAGTAACTTTTTATTTTTTGAAATGATTGAAGTCATTTATTAATTGCAACAAGGACTCCCCCATTCATTAAAAAATATCAAAATTATACTTAAAATATTCGCCAATGAGTCTTTAATTAATTTCTGTTATAAAAATAAGTTAATACCTGTTCAGGCCCTAAAGTCAGGGCTTCAAGTGTCAGAAATTATAACTTTTTATTTTTTGAAAAGATGCAAGTCATTTATTAATTGCAACAGGACTCCCCATTCATAAAAAAATATCAAAATTATACTTAAAATATTCGCCAATGAGTCTTTAATTAATTTCTGTTATAAAAATAAGTTAATACCTGTTCAGGCCCTAAAGGCAGGGCTTCAAGGGTCAGAAATAGTAACTTTTTATTTTTTGAAATGATTGAAGTCATTTATTAATTGCAACAAGGACTCCCCCATTCATTAAAAAATATCAAAATTATACTTCAAATATTTGTCAATGTCTTTTCCATTAATATCTGTAATCAAAATAAGATAATACCTGTTCAAGCCCTAAAGGCAGGACTTCAAGGGTCAGAAATAGTAACTTTTTATTTTTTGAAAAGATTCAAGTCATTTATTAATTGCAACAGGACTCCCCATTCATAAAAAAATATCAAAATTATACTTAAAATATTCGCCAATGAGTCTTTAATTAATTTTTGTGATAAAAATAAGTTAATACCTGTTCAGGCCCTAAAGGCAGGGCTTCCAGGGTCAGAAATAGTAACTTTTTATTTTTTGAAATGATTGAAGTCATTTATTAATTGCAACAAGGACTCCCCCATTCATAAAAAAATATCAAAATTATACTTCAAATATTCGTCAATGTCTTTTCGATTAATATCTGTAATCAAAATAAGATAATACCTGTTCAAGCCCTAAAGGGAGGGCTTCAAGTGTAAGAAATAGTAACTTTTTATTTTTTGAAAAGATTCAAGTCATTTATTAATTGCAACAAGGACTCCCCCATTCATAAAAAAATATCAAAATTATACTTAAAATATTCGCCAATGAGTCTTTAATTAATTTCTGTGATAAAAATAAGTTAATACCTGTTCAGGCCCTAAAGTCAGGGCTTCAAGTGTCAGAAATTATAACTTTTTATTTTTTGAAAAGATGCAAGTCATTTATTAATTGCAACAAGGACTCCCCCATTCATTTAAAAATTTCAAAATTATACTTAAAATATTCGTCAATGTCTTTTCGATTAATATCTGTAATCAAAATAAGTTAATACCTGTTCAGGCCCTAAAGGGAGGGCTTCAAGGGTCAGAAATAGTAACTTTTTATTTTTTGAAATGATTGAAGTCATTTATTAATTGCAACAAGGACTCCCCCATTCATACAAAAATATCAAAATTATACTTCAAATATTCGTCAATGTCTTTTCGATTAATATCTGTAATCAAAATAAGATAATACCTGTTCAAGCCCTAAAGGGAGGGCTTTAAGGGTCTGAAATAGTAACTTTTTATTTTTTGAAATGATTGAAGTCATTTATTAATTGCAACAAGGACTCCCCCATTCATAAAAAAATATCAAAATTATACTTCAAATATTCGTCAATGTCTTTTCGATTAATATCTGTAATCAAAATAAGATAATACCTGTTCAAGCCCTGAAGGGAGGGCTTCAAGTGTCAGAAATAGTAACTTTTTATTTTTTGAAAAGATTCAAGTCATTTATTAATTGCAACAGGACTCCCCATAGTCCCCATTCATAAAAAAATATCAAAATTATACTTAAAATATTCGCCAATGAGTCTTTAATTAATTTTTGTGATAAAAATAAGTTAATACCTGTTCAGGCCCTAAAGGCAGGGCTTCCAGGGTCAGAAATAGTAACTTTTTATTTTTTGAAATGATTGAAGTCATTTATTAATTGCAACAAGGACTCCCCCATTCATAAAAAAATATCAAAATTATACTTCAAATATTCGCCAATGAGTCTTTAATTAATTTTTGTGATAAAAATAAGTTAATACTTGTTCAGGCCCTAAAGGCAGGGCTTCCAGGGTCAGAAATAGTAACTTTTTATTTTTTGAAATGATTGAAGTCATTTATTAATTGCAACAAGGACTCCCCCATTCATAAAAAAATATCAAAATTATACTTAAAATATTCGCCAATGAGTCTTTAATTAATTTCTGTGATATAAATAAGTTAATACCTGTTCAGCCCCTAAAGTCAGGGCTTCAAGTGTCAGAAATAGTAACTTTTTATTTTTTGAAAAGATTCAAGTCATTTATTAATTGCAACAGGACTCCCCATTCATAAAAAAATATCAAAATTATACTTAAAATATTCGCCAATGAGTCTTTAATTAATTTCTGTTATAAAAATAAGTTAATACCTGTTCAGGCCCTAAAGGCAGGGCTTCAAGGGTCAGAAATAGTAACTTTTTATTTTTTGAAATGATTGAAGTCATTTATTAATTGCAACAAGGACTCCCCCATTCATAAAAAAATATCAAAATTATACTTCAAATATTCGCCAATGAGTCTTTAATTAATTTCTGTTATAAAAATAAGTTAATACCTGTTCAGGCCCTAAAGTCAGGGCTTCAAGTGTCAGAAATTATAACTTTTTATTTTTTGAAAAGATGCAAGTCATTTATTAATTGCAACAGGACTCCCCATTCATAAAAAAATATCAAAATTATACTTAAAATATTCGCCAATGAGTCTTTAATTAATTTCTGTTATAAAAGTAAGTTAATACCTGTTCAGGCCCTAAAGGCAGGGCTTCAAGGGTCAGAAATAGTAACTTTTTATTTTTTGAAATGATTGAAGTCATTTATTAATTGCAACAAGGACTCCCCCATTCATTAAAAAATATCAAAATTATACTTCAAATATTTGTCAATGTCTTTTCGATTAATATCTGTAATCAAAATAAGATAATACCTGTTCAAGCCCTAAAGGCAGGACTTCAAGGGTCAGAAATAGTAACTTTTTATTTTTTGAAAAGATTCAAGTCATTTATTAATTGCAACAGGACTCCCCATAGTCCCCATTCATAAAAAAATATCAAAATTATACTTAAAATATTCGCCAATGAGTCTTTAATTAATTTTTGTGATAAAAATAAGTTAATACCTGTTCAGGCCCTAAAGGCAGGGCTTCCAGGGTCAGAAATAGTAACTTTTTATTTTTTGAAATGATTGAAGTCATTTATTAATTGCAACAAGGACTCCCCCATTCATAAAAAAATATCAAAATTATACTTCAAATATTCGCCAATGAGTCTTTAATTAATTTTTGTGATAAAAATAAGTTAATACTTGTTCAGGCCCTAAAGGCAGGGCTTCCAGGGTCAGAAATAGTAACTTTTTATTTTTTGAAATGATTGAAGTCATTTATTAATTGCAACAAGGACTCCCCCATTCATAAAAAAATATCAAAATTATACTTAAAATATTCGCCAATGAGTCTTTAATTAATTTCTGTGATATAAATAAGTTAATACCTGTTCAGCCCCTAAAGTCAGGGCTTCAAGTGTCAGAAATAGTAACTTTTTATTTTTTGAAAAGATTCAAGTCATTTATTAATTGCAACAGGACTCCCCATTCATAAAAAAATATCAAAATTATACTTAAAATATTCGCCAATGAGTCTTTAATTAATTTCTGTTATAAAAATAAGTTAATACCTGTTCAGGCCCTAAAGGCAGGGCTTCAAGGGTCAGAAATAGTAACTTTTTATTTTTTGAAATGATTGAAGTCATTTATTAATTGCAACAAGGACTCCCCCATTCATAAAAAAATATCAAAATTATACTTCAAATATTCGCCAATGAGTCTTTAATTAATTTCTGTTATAAAAATAAGTTAATACCTGTTCAGGCCCTAAAGTCAGGGCTTCAAGTGTCAGAAATTATAACTTTTTATTTTTTGAAAAGATGCAAGTCATTTATTAATTGCAACAGGACTCCCCATTCATAAAAAAATATCAAAATTATACTTAAAATATTCGCCAATGAGTCTTTAATTAATTTCTGTTATAAAAGTAAGTTAATACCTGTTCAGGCCCTAAAGGCAGGGCTTCAAGGGTCAGAAATAGTAACTTTTTATTTTTTGAAATGATTGAAGTCATTTATTAATTGCAACAAGGACTCCCCCATTCATTAAAAAATATCAAAATTATACTTCAAATATTTGTCAATGTCTTTTCGATTAATATCTGTAATCAAAATAAGATAATACCTGTTCAAGCCCTAAAGGCAGGACTTCAAGGGTCAGAAATAGTAACTTTTTATTTTTTGAAAAGATTCAAGTCATTTATTAATTGCAACAGGACTCCCCATTCATAAAAAAATATCAAAATTATACTTAAAATATTCGCCAATGAGTCTTTAATTAATTTTTGTGATAAAAATAAGTTAATACCTGTTCAGGCCCTAAAGGCAGGGCTTCCAGGGTCAGAAATAGTAACTTTTTATTTTTTGAAATGATTGAAGTCATTTATTAATTGCAACAAGGACTCCCCCATTCATAAAAAAATATCAAAATTATACTTCAAATATTCGTCAATGTCTTTTCGATTAATATCTGTAATCAAAATAAGATAATACCTGTTCAAGCCCTAAAGGGAGGGCTTCAAGGGTCAGAAATAGTAACTTTTTAATTTTTGAAAAGATTCAAGTCATTTATTAATTGCAACAAGGACTCCCCCATTCATAAAAAAATATCAAAATTATACTTAAAATATTCGCCAATGAGTCTTTAATTAATTTCTGTGATAAAAATAAGTTAATACCTGTTCAGGCCCTAAAGTCAGGGCTTCAAGTGTCAGAAATTATAACTTTTTATTTTTTGAAAAGATGCAAGTCATTTATTAATTGCAACAAGGACTCCCCCATTCATTTAAAAATTTCAAAATTATACTTAAAATATTCGTCAATGTCTTTTCGATTAATATCTGTAATCAAAATAAGTTAATACCTGTGAAGGCCCTAAAGGCAGGGCTTCAAGGGTCAGAAATAGTAACTCTTTATTTTTTGAAATGATTGAAGTCATTTATTAATTGCAACAAGGACTCCCCCATTCATAAAAAAATATCAAAATTATACTTCAAATATTCGTCAATGTCTTTTCGATTAATATCTGTAATCAAAATAAGATAATACCTGTTCAAGCCCTAAAGGGAGGGCTTCAAGGGTCAGAAATAGTAACTTTTTATTTTTTGAAATGATTGAAGTCATTTATTAATTGCAACAAGGACTCCCCCATTCATAAAAAAATATCAAAATTATACTTCAAATATTCGTCAATGTCTTTTCGATTAATATCTGTAATCAAAATAAGATAATACCTGTTCAAGCCCTGAAGGGAGGGCTTCAAGTGTCAGAAATAGTAACTTTTTATTTTTTGAAAAGATTCAAGTCATTTATTAATTGCAACAGGACTCCCCATAGTCCCCATTCATAAAAAAATATCAAAATTATACTTAAAATATTCGCCAATGAGTCTTTAATTAATTTTTGTGATAAAAATAAGTTAATACCTGTTCAGGCCCTAAAGGCAGGGCTTCCAGGGTCAGAAATAGTAACTTTTTATTTTTTGAAATGATTGAAGTCATTTATTAATTGCAACAAGGACTCCCCCATTCATAAAAAAATATCAAAATTATACTTCAAATATTCGCCAATGAGTCTTTAATTAATTTTTGTGATAAAAATAAGTTAATACTTGTTCAGGCCCTAAAGGCAGGGCTTCCAGGGTCAGAAATAGTAACTTTTTATTTTTTGAAATGATTGAAGTCATTTATTAATTGCAACAAGGACTCCCCCATTCATAAAAAAATATCAAAATTATACTTAAAATATTCGCCAATGAGTCTTTAATTAATTTCTGTGATATAAATAAGTTAATACCTGTTCAAGCCCTAAAGGGAGGGCTTCAAGTGTCAGAAATAGTAACTTTTTATTTTTTGAAAAGATTCAAGTCATTTATTAATTGCAACAGGACTCCCCATTCATAAAAAAATATCAAAATTATACTTAAAATATTCGCCAATGAGTCTTTAATTAATTTCTGTTATAAAAATAAGTTAATACCTGTTCAGGCCCTAAAGGCAGGGCTTCAAGGGTCAGAAATAGTAACTTTTTATTTTTTGAAATGATTGAAGTCATTTATTAATTGCAACAAGGACTCCCCCATTCATAAAAAAATATCAAAATTATACTTAAAATATTCGCCAATGAGTCTTTAATTAATTTCTGTGATATAAATAAGTTAATACCTGTTCAAGCCCTAAAGGGAGGGCTTCAAGTGTCAGAAATAGTAACTTTTTATTTTTTGAAAAGATTCAAGTCATTTATTAATTGCAACAGGACTCCCCATTCATAAAAAAATATCAAAATTATACTTAAAATATTCGCCAATGAGTCTTTAATTAATTTCTGTGATATAAATAAGTTAATACCTGTTCAGCCCCTAAAGTCAGGGCTTCAAGTGTCAGAAATAGTAACTTTTTATTTTTTGAAAAGATTCAAGTCATTTATTAATTGCAACAGGACTCCCCATTCATAAAAAAATATCAAAATTATACTTAAAATATTCGCCAATGAGTCTTTAATTAATTTCTGTTATAAAAATAAGTTAATACCTGTTCAGGCCCTAAAGGCAGGGCTTCAAGGGTCAGAAATAGTAACTTTTTATTTTTTGAAATGATTGAAGTCATTTATTAATTGCAACAAGGACTCCCCCATTCATAAAAAAATATCAAAATTATACTTCAAATATTCGCCAATGAGTCTTTAATTAATTTCTGTTATAAAAATAAGTTAATACCTGTTCAGGCCCTAAAGTCAGGGCTTCAAGTGTCAGAAATTATAACTTTTTATTTTTTGAAAAGATGCAAGTCATTTATTAATTGCAACAGGACTCCCCATTCATAAAAAAATATCAAAATTATACTTAAAATATTCGCCAATGAGTCTTTAATTAATTTCTGTTATAAAAGTAAGTTAATACCTGTTCAGGCCCTAAAGGCAGGGCTTCAAGGGTCAGAAATAGTAACTTTTTATTTTTTGAAATGATTGAAGTCATTTATTAATTGCAACAAGGACTCCCCCATTCATTAAAAAATATCAAAATTATACTTCAAATATTTGTCAATGTCTTTTCGATTAATATCTGTAATCAAAATAAGATAATACCTGTTCAAGCCCTAAAGGCAGGACTTCAAGGGTCAGAAATAGTAACTTTTTATTTTTTGAAAAGATTCAAGTCATTTATTAATTGCAACAGGACTCCCCATAGTCCCCATTCATAAAAAAATATCAAAATTATACTTAAAATATTCGCCAATGAGTCTTTAATTAATTTTTGTGATAAAAATAAGTTAATACCTGTTCAGGCCCTAAAGGCAGGGCTTCCAGGGTCAGAAATAGTAACTTTTTATTTTTTGAAATGATTGAAGTCATTTATTAATTGCAACAAGGACTCCCCCATTCATAAAAAAATATCAAAATTATACTTCAAATATTCGCCAATGAGTCTTTAATTAATTTTTGTGATAAAAATAAGTTAATACTTGTTCAGGCCCTAAAGGCAGGGCTTCCAGGGTCAGAAATAGTAACTTTTTATTTTTTGAAATGATTGAAGTCATTTATTAATTGCAACAAGGACTCCCCCATTCATAAAAAAATATCAAAATTATACTTAAAATATTCGCCAATGAGTCTTTAATTAATTTCTGTGATATAAATAAGTTAATACCTGTTCAGCCCCTAAAGTCAGGGCTTCAAGTGTCAGAAATAGTAACTTTTTATTTTTTGAAAAGATTCAAGTCATTTATTAATTGCAACAGGACTCCCCATTCATAAAAAAATATCAAAATTATACTTAAAATATTCGCCAATGAGTCTTTAATTAATTTCTGTTATAAAAATAAGTTAATACCTGTTCAGGCCCTAAAGGCAGGGCTTCAAGGGTCAGAAATAGTAACTTTTTATTTTTTGAAATGATTGAAGTCATTTATTAATTGCAACAAGGACTCCCCCATTCATAAAAAAATATCAAAATTATACTTCAAATATTCGCCAATGAGTCTTTAATTAATTTCTGTTATAAAAATAAGTTAATACCTGTTCAGGCCCTAAAGTCAGGGCTTCAAGTGTCAGAAATTATAACTTTTTATTTTTTGAAAAGATGCAAGTCATTTATTAATTGCAACAGGACTCCCCATTCATAAAAAAATATCAAAATTATACTTAAAATATTCGCCAATGAGTCTTTAATTAATTTCTGTTATAAAAGTAAGTTAATACCTGTTCAGGCCCTAAAGGCAGGGCTTCAAGGGTCAGAAATAGTAACTTTTTATTTTTTGAAATGATTGAAGTCATTTATTAATTGCAACAAGGACTCCCCCATTCATTAAAAAATATCAAAATTATACTTCAAATATTTGTCAATGTCTTTTCGATTAATATCTGTAATCAAAATAAGATAATACCTGTTCAAGCCCTAAAGGCAGGACTTCAAGGGTCAGAAATAGTAACTTTTTATTTTTTGAAAAGATTCAAGTCATTTATTAATTGCAACAGGACTCCCCATTCATAAAAAAATATCAAAATTATACTTAAAATATTCGCCAATGAGTCTTTAATTAATTTTTGTGATAAAAATAAGTTAATACCTGTTCAGGCCCTAAAGGCAGGGCTTCCAGGGTCAGAAATAGTAACTTTTTATTTTTTGAAATGATTGAAGTCATTTATTAATTGCAACAAGGACTCCCCCATTCATAAAAAAATATCAAAATTATACTTCAAATATTCGTCAATGTCTTTTCGATTAATATCTGTAATCAAAATAAGATAATACCTGTTCAAGCCCTAAAGGGAGGGCTTCAAGGGTCAGAAATAGTAACTTTTTAATTTTTGAAAAGA